>OY740823.1:2104658-2245827 GCA_963514005.1 Raja brachyura | reverse complement strand
CCCCTGGTTCTGGACTCCCCCAACATCGGGAACATGTGTCCTCCCTCAACCGTGTCCAAGCCCTTAATAATCTTACA
Source organism: Raja brachyura (assembly GCA_963514005.1). Next base: position 2,245,750 of record OY740823.1, on the reverse strand, counting down.
TGTTTCAATAAGATCCCCTCTCGGCTTTCTAAACTCCAGAGTATACAAGCCCAGCAGCTACATTCTCTCAGCATATGACAGTCCCGCCATCCCGGGAATTAACCTTGTAAACCTAGGCTGCACTCCCTCAATAGCAAGAATGTCCTTCCTCAAATAACGGGACCGAAATTGCACACAATGCTCCAGGTGTGGTCTCAGTAGGGCCATATAGAACTGCAGAAGGACCTCTTTGCTCCTATACTCAATTCCTCTTGTTATAAAGGCCAACATGCCATTTGCTTTCTTCACTGCCTGCTGTACCTGCATGCTTACTTTCATTGACTGATGTACAAGGACCCCCAGATCCCGTTTGTGCTTCCTCTTTTCCCAACTTGGCACCATTTATATAATCATCTGCCTTCCTGGTTTTGCTACCAAAGTGCATAACCTCACTTTATCCACATTGAACTGCATCTGCCATGCACCTGCCCACTCACCCAACCTGTCCAAGTCACCCTGCATTCTCATGGCATCCTCCTCACAGTTCACACTGCCACCCAGCTTTGTGTCATCTGCAAATTTGCTAATGTTACTTTGCATCCCTTCAACGAAATCATTGATGTATATTATAAATAGCTGCGGTCCAAGCACCGAGCCTTGCGACACCCCACTAGACATTGCTTGTCATTCTGAAAGGGACCCGTTAATCCCTATTTGTTTCCTGTCTGCCAACCTATTTTCTATCCATGTCAGCACTCTACCCCCTAATACCATGTGCCCTAATTTTGCCCACTAATCGCCTATGTGGGACCTGATCAAATGCTTTCTGAAAGTCCAGGTACACTTCATCCACTGGCTCTGCCTTGTCCATTTTCCTAGTTACATCCTCAAAAAAATCTGGAAGATGTCAAACATCATGTCCCCTTCGTAAATCCATGCTGACTCGGACCGATCCTGTTGCTGCTATCCATATGTGGCGCTATTTCATCTTTTATGATTGACTCCAGCATCTTCCCCACCTGGTAACTGGTCCATAATTCCTGTTTTCACTCTCCCGCCTTACTTCAAAAGTAGGATAACATTAGCTACCCTCCAATCCACAGGAACTGACCTGAATCTAGAGCACATTGGAAAATGATCACCAATGCGTCCACGGTTTGTAGAGTTACCTCCTTAAGTACCCTGGGATGCAGACCATCAGACCCTGGTGATTTAGCAGCCTTCAGTCCCATCAGTCTGCCCAACACCATTTCCTGCCTAATGTGGATTTCCTTCAGTTCCTCCGTCACCCCAGATCCTCTGGCCACTAGTACAGCAAGAAGATTGTTTGTATCCTCCTTTGTGAAGACAGATCCAAAGTACCTGTTCAACTCATCTGCCATTTCCTTGTTTCCCATAATAAATTTACCCTTTTCAGTCTTCAAGTGTCCAACTTTAGTCTTAACTATTTATTTCCTCTTCACATTCCTAAAGAAACTTTTACTATCGTCCTTTACATTCTTGGCTAGCTTTTCTTTTCTCATCTTTTGTCCCAGGATTGCCTTTCTAGTTACCTTCTGTTGCTCTTCAAACATTCCCCAATCCTCAGAGTGAGAGGGAAGGGGGATGGGTGAAGGTTAAGCAGAGACATACCGAGACATTAGGAGAAAGACAGAGAACGAGAGAGAGAGAGGAACAAGATAAAGGGGGGAGAAGGAGAGAGATAGAGAGATGCAGGCTATTTATTTTGACTCCTGTTGTTAGAGAAATACAGCAATTTCTTATCCAAGAAATGCCAGCATAACGCTCGGTGTATACCAAGATATACATTATCAAAAAGCCTGTCAAACGTTTTTGGTGATGCAACACACAAAATATAAATGTTGACTTTCGTAGGCCGCGTGTAAGGCGCCACGCTGGAGCTGACAGAGGAAACAGCTGCAGCCGTTCGCATTCTGCATCAAAATGTTTGGATTAAGGAATATCTCCTGAACCGTGAACTAGACGCCGGCTAGCGAGAAAGTTACATAGACGAAGAGGTGGAAGTTATAGTTTGGCCAAACAAGGGAAGGAGAGGTCGGGTGGAATAAAGTGATGCTATGTCGCGAAGTCATCTGTTCGCCCAGAATAAAATATATAACATCAGAGCTCAATTTAAGGTGAGGGTTTGAAATGTGCTGGTTGAAGCGTCCCTTTATCTTACATACAGATCACAGGGGGTTAACCAGTTTCACAAACAAGTAATAAAGCAAAGGCCATTCAAGCAACAAGTAGACATGTTTTGCTGCATTTATACAGGATACTGGTGGGAACACAATTTGAATATCGTGCATGGCTCCTGACCTATCTTTCTTTGGATGGACATGCGAGAGCATTCCCTCCATCCTTAATTCTCGGTCACGGGTGTGTAACACGGCGATGTCAAGCAATCTGGACCGATAGTCTCCAGTGAAGACCTGATGACACTAATGGTGATGGTCCAAATCTCTGCAGTCTCGAGAATCAGAGACCACACTCTCAGACCAGGTGATCTGTCGTGGCGGACTGGGATAGAAAGTTCCCCCGCAGAGAGGGGTGATGTTTTAGAATCCAGATAATCAGTTGCTCGGGTATGTAAGAAATGTGTTCAGTTTAGTTTGGAGAGTATCGCCCTTCGGTCGACCGTGTCTGCACCGATTAGCTATCCCTGCACTCATGTACTCTCCTGCACACAATAGGGACAATTTACATATATACCAAGCCAATTAACCTACACACCTGTATATACTTAGAGTGTGGGAGAAAAATGATGATCTCGGAAAAAAACCCACGCCGGTCACAGGGAGAACGTATAGAGTCCGGATGGACTGCACCTGTAGTCAGGATTGAACCCGGGTCTCTGGCGCTGTAAGGTGGTAGCTGTCCGGGTGCGCCACCATGCCGTCCTGAATTAACGAGATTTTAGAATGATTGATGAATGTTAAAGGAATTGATCGTATGCGTTTTGTGCAAGATGGTAGCGTCGTGTAAATGATCAGCCACTTTCTTGGTTTCTTGGTCCTCCAAAATATTCCAAATGGAATTTAAACTGGAGGTGATTCGTGTCATCACTTTCTCATTGGACAACGGAAACGCCGAGGCGCGAGGGGCCTGCGGCCTAATAGTCAAGTGTGTTTTATTGCCAAATGTATCGGGAAAGGAGCAATGACATTCTCACTTGTGGCACCTTAACAGGCCCATGCACGTATTGACGTAGTGGAAATGTACAGTAATCAATAATACAATCAATTAATAATCATTCATACAAGGTAACCATAATAGTAGAAATCGAAGCCCCTAGTGCAACCAAAAACACAGTCAAAGTTGTTATCTTAATTGCCCATCCATTAAACACCAATATGTTTTTTGGAGATGTGATGAGAAACTGGAGAACGGGAGAAAATTAATGCGGTCACAGGGAGAAGCAAATCCACACAGACAGCACCGAAGGTTAGCATCAAACTCTGGTCTCTTGCGTTTTGCGGCAGCAGGTCTACCCACTGCTCCACCGTTCCAGGGTGTTCAAGAGCTTGGTGGTTGCTGGGGAGGGACATGGACTGACCCCTTGTCCTTATTTCTGACGTTACGTAGCACGCCTGAGCGCGAGCGGCCGAGCGAATAGATTCTCGGGGGGGGGGGGTGCGGAACCCGTCCCGTGGGTCGGGATGAGCCCGACATTCAAAGCAGAGGGGACAGTTGGACCCGCACACAAATGGATACATCAAAATCACTGCACATTGCTGAGACGTCGTTGTCCCGAAACAAGTCTGACTCCAAATCATCCCGACCTTTGGCCCTGGGATCGGGTAACATTAGTCATACAGTCATAGCGTCATAGAGTTATAGAGTCACACGGCACAGTAACACGCCCTTTGGCCAAGCTTGCCCATGCCGCCCTTGATGCCCCATCTACACTTGTCCCAACTGCCAGCGTTGGGCCCATATCTAGCCAAACCTTTCCTATCCATGTACCTGTCCACATATATTTAAATGCTGCTCTTGTATCTGACTCAGCTATCTCCTCTGGCAGCTCGTTCAATACATCGTACCGTCCTCTGATTGTGTTTAACGTTATATAGTCATCTTGATGTAATTAATCCGGTTTGATTTCTGGCCACTGGTCAGCGCTGAATGTCGATGGCCGGGTATTCTGCAGTGGATGTGTCATTGGATATCACACCTTGTTCTCAGAGGCGATTGCTGGCACATAGACAATAGACAATAGACAATAGACAATATACAATAGACAATAGACAATACACAATAGACAATAGGTGCGGGAGTAGGCCATTCGACCCTTCGAGCCAGCACCGCCATTCAATGTGATCATGGCTGATCATCCCCAATCAGTGCCCCGTTCCTGCTTTCTCCCATATCTCCTGACTCTTTAAGAGCCGTATCTAGCGCTCTCTTGAACGTATCCAGAGAACCTCCCTCCACCACCCTCTGAGGCAGAGAATTCCACAGACTCACCACTCTCAGAGAGAAAAAGTGTTTCCTCGTCTCCGTTCTAAATGGCTTACTCCTTATTCTTAAACTGTGGCCCCTGGTTCTGGACTCCCCCAACAACGGGGACATGTTTCCTGCCTCTGGCATGTCCAAACCCTGAACAATCTTATATGGTTCAATGAGATCTCCTCTCATCCATCTAACACGCGAACTGCGAATGTTTGATTCCAACCAGTTTTGCCTGGGTGTTCACAGATCCTGCCCCACACTCCATTATCATGCAATTATTACTTTCGAGATATATTTCCACAACTATGTGAAGATGGACGTACAAAGCTGGAGTAACTCCTCGGTAAGACATAATCTCAGGCGAAAAGGAATAGGTGATGTATCGGGCTGAGGCCCTTCTTCAGACTTCAACCATGTGGATTTGAAAGGGATTAGTGGACAACTGCGATTGAGAGATGGGTGTGACTTGATTGTCTTCACGGAGGTTGCTGGCAGCTTAATTGAGTTATATACAAATTTAATGTACAAATCGTTTGTGACAAAACAGTCAGAACCTTCATGCCAAGTTCGGAAAATCAAATACTAGAGGGCACAGTTTTTAATGTGAGAGGAAAGGTTCAATCAAGTGTGTGGGGCACGGCTTTTTACATAGAGGTTGGTGGGAGCCTGGAACACGCTGCTGGGGGCGGTGGGTGAGGCAGATGCCACAGTGGCGTTTGAAAGACTTTTGCGTTGACGCATGGATATCTGAGGAAATGAGGGATATGGATTATGTGCATGCAGAGGAGATTTTGCCTTGGCAACATGTTAGGCACCTATATTGTTCATGTACCATACTGTTGCATGTTATATTTTCCAAAAATCTTAATTCATGCATAGCTGGTTTGAGGCGAATTGAGATTCTCCAGGCTCACGTTCCAGCTGCTCCGGGGGAAAACGATCATTAGTCAATTGGATGTTCGGTATTTTAGGGGTCAGCTTCATATTAAACTTTAAATAGGCAAAGCGCACACACGGCTTGTTCTCCGCAGGCTTTTCCCCATCTTGTATCTGAACCGTTGCGACAGTTTCGGGGGAGATCAAAGAGAGTTTGTGCGGGGCAGCTCAACATGGTGCGAAGCAGCTTTGATCTCATTGAGCGGCAATCTCCTGCTGTTCCTGAACACAACCCGAATGTCTGAAATCAGTTCGCCCGGATATTGATCGAATGTTCACAAGCCTGAATCTGTGACATAACCGAAGATGAAACATTATAAAATCAGAGATGAAGTATGTAACGATTATTCTTGAATTAATTCAGCGACGCAATTTGGTGGAATTTCAGACTTTCGTTTAGGGACCCGTTTATGCAGGGAATTCAGGGGTATGACTTCTGTGCAGACATTTAAGAGTTGGCCTTGGGATCATGTTCAACATACTATCGTCTTTATTATGTTCTCTGTTCAACCAAAGATTACACATTTTTAAGTCAGATGTGAGGAATGTAACGACATTTTGTTTGCCGTCAGCAGATTACGGGAAATCGGTCTCGCCCACATCAGTTTCTGACCCCTCCTACTCATTACATTCCGGTTATTAAAAGCACCCGGAGGCTCCTGTTTGCACACACTTGAACCGGTGCGGTTCTCGGAGTTTGCAGAACAGCGCGAAGTTTGGGCGCTCGCTGATCCGGAGGAATGGCCCGAGCGCTGCACCTCATTTTGTCCCTGCTGCTCCCGCCAGGTGAGGCTCCGGTTGGTTCACGGACTGATTTTCCGCAGCGACATTTGTTAAAATCTCCACCGTCGCCAGTGCCCTGCGCGTATTTAGCGGTTGTTCAGCCTTCAGTTGGCTCCAAGTCACCCTGTTGTCCTATTGTGTTTTGTTGAAGGTCTCTCGGCGGTTCCAGTCCTGCTTCAGAGTCCAATGGCCGACCCTGTCTCCGCGGGGCAGACCGCCCGCTTGGAGTGTCGGGTGCAGAACTTAAACGTTGGAAACTACGGCGGGCAGTGGTACCGACAGCGGCCCGCGGAGAGACCGGAGTTGGTGCTGGTGCATTGGGCTGCTGGTAACATTAATAGAGCGACCGGGATCACTGAACGATTCATGCCGTCCAGAGATAGCTCCGCCAACAGTTATGTCCTGATCATCGACAGGCTGGAGCCCAGAGACGCAGCCGTCTATTTCTGTGCCGTGAGGGAAACAGATGCGGTATATTACTTCGGCGGGGGAACGATCCTCGATATAAAGAGTAAGTTTCCCTCGTTCAGTTTCCATCAATTCCTATTACGGTCGCTCTAATACCCCTGCGTAGGCTCCATCCGTCAGCTTCAAGCACCGGTTGTGCGCGGTGCACTCTAAGGTGAGCATTTATTCTAGCGGCAATTTATATTGGGCCAATTAACCGACAAACCCGCAATTATTTGGGATGTTAGAGGACACCACAGCACGCAGAGAAACCCCACGCGGTCATTAGTGGAACGTGTAAACCGCAAACCTAATGCCCGAGATTAGGATCGAATCAGGGTCGATATTTATTCTAGGAACTGCAGAGGCTGGAGAATCGATGAGTTACACAAAAAGCTGGAGAAACTCAGCGGGTGCAGCAGCACCTGAGGAGCGAAGGAGACAGGCGACGTTTCGGGTCGAGACCCTTCTTCCGAAACGTCGCCTATCTCCTTCGCTCCTTAGATGCTGCTGCACCCGCTGAGTTTCTCCAGCTTTTTGTGTAACCCTCGATTCTCCAGCATCTGCAGTTCCTTCTTTAACAGTTTGTCTACTCCACTGCGATATCTCCTCAAGGTATGCCTACTTTGAAGAAGTTCTCCTCCTCCCTACGAGGACAGTGTTTCCCTGATCCCTGACCAGTCTGAAGAAGGGTCTCGACCCGAAACGTCGCCTATCTCCTTCGCTCCTTAGATGCTGCTGCACCCGCTGAGTTTCTCCAGCTTTTTGTAAAGTAACCCTCGATATTCATTCTAGTTTAGTTCAGAGAGATTGAGCGGAAAGAGGCCCTTCGACTCAGCGATCACCCCGACACAAGCACTATCCTAAACACTGGGGACAATTTTCATTTTTAGCCACAGCCAAATAACCCACACAGCTGAATGTCTTTGGAGAGTAGGAGGAAACCGGAGCAGCCGGTAAATACCCACGTGGTTACGGGGAGAGCGTTCACATTCCGCACATACAGCACCCGTGGTCAGGATCGAACCCGGGCCTCTGGGCCTGTAAGGCAGCAACTCAGTTCGCCTCTGTGCCACCAGTTCAGGCAGCGGAGTCCCAGATCTATCGACCTTCCCTCTCACGTGACCGGCTCAGCTCCGGTCCAATCTCACACCACCCCTCCCCACATCATTCTGCGCAAGGGTACGGTCGGGAGAATATTCCCGCCTGCGGTGAGAGGCAGCGCTAAGCGCCTGGATTCCTGCATCGTGAAACAAGTCGCAGTTTTCAAAAAATGATAGGTGTCAATGCGGGTGTGCAAGCAAGCGAATCTGCAGACATTGTGAGCGTGAGTGAGTGAGCAGCGGGCGGGTCAAACAGATAGTGCAGAGCGAGTCCCGCCATTCCCCTTGCCTCACTGCACCGAGAGTGCTCGATTTATCACCAGAGCCTCTCCCGTACATGGACTTCCAAAAGAGCCATCCCGCTACCAACACATTAAAGTGGTTCGGCACAGCGGCCCAACGGTAGAGATTCTGCCTCGCAGCGTAAGAGACCCTGGTTCGATTCTAATCTCGGGAATTATGTTTGCGGTTTGCACGTTCTGCTAGTGACCGCGTGGGTTTTCTCTGCGTTTCATGCTTTCCTCCTACATTCCAAATAGGTGCGGGTTTTGTAGGTTAATTGGCCTTCTGTAAATTGCCGCTAGTGGGTAGGGAGTGGGCCAGGGTGTGGGAAAACTTAGAACTAGAGCCAGCGGGTGATTAACGATCGATGTCGACGCGGTTAAGAAAGTAACATTTTTCAAATTCACGGTCAAACGAATTTCAGAGCTGGAAAATTGTAGCACTCTGCAAGGATCACCTGGTCAGCAGGACAAACCGTTGAGCGGTGCCTGGTGGGGGGACGGGGGCCGTTGTCAGGGTGATGTGACACTGAGTAAGTGCTCTCGGCCTGACAGGGCAGTGGAGGTTGGCAGAAAGGCGGCAGCGGGGATTGATCTGGACCAGTCCACACGACTTGATGGGCTGATTGGCCGCACCCTGCGCCCCACATTTCACCCACGTCTGATTCGTCGACGGTCGGTGCTAATTTCTGCTGCCGAGTTGTTTCGCGTTGGGGGTCAGAATGTGGCGGTCTCCATCAACTAACACTGCCTCCTTTCCCCCACACAGGTAGCGAGTCTCGGAAGCCCTCGCTTCTCCTTCTCCCTCCCTCCCCGGAGGAAACCGGCTCGGGCACGGCCACTCTCAGCTGCCTGGTGAGCAGCTTCAAGCCGGGCTTGGTGGCTGTGCGCTGGGCCGTGGACCGCGTGGAGACGGAGAGCGGGGTGACGACAGGCGCCGTGTCCGCGGACGCCGAGCAGACGTACAGGCTGAGCAGTTACCTGCGGGTCCCCGCCGCCGCCTGGAGCAAGGGCTCGAGCTATTCATGCAGCGTGAGCCACAGCTCGCTTAGCACGCCTCTGCTCCACACTGTCCCGGCGTCAGCCTGCCCGCACTGACGCCGCGCCATCGGCGGCGCCCGTCTATTTGCTGCCCCTGTTTAACGCTGTGAGGCTCTCACTGCGTCTGCGGCCGCCTTGAGCAATGTAACCTGTAGCAACTTCTCATGTAATTATCTCAGAGATCGGCGCGATGATTGTCCGCCTTGCACGCCGCGAGATTCTCTATTCTCCACTTACCCCTTGTGCCCCGTGTCCCACTCCCGCTGCGTGTATAATGGGGGCAGATACCCCTACAGACGGCGACCGTGATGTGATTGGATCTAGTGTAACACAGCTCTCAATAAAGAACAAAAAACGCGATGTGTCTCCAGTGGTCTGTTTTTACTCGGGTCCTCACAATACATTGAGGGCATTGGCGCGAATATTGTGGGGTTCAGAAGCAGTCATACATTTTACTTTTATGCATCTACGTTACTTTTTTGCATTCTTCATTCATTTGTTTTATATCTCTATATCACCGTCTAAATCTCTCGTTATCCCTTCTCCCGACTCAGTTTGAAGCAGGGTCTTGACCCGAAATGTCACCTAATCCCTTTCTCCAGAGATTGTCTATGTTGTCTGACGCGCATAGTTACTCCAGCCGTTTGTGTCTGTTTTACTCAAACGGCCCATTCCGTCCCCCTGATCAATACCGATATATGTGGCCTACACCGGCCTCCTCTCCAACCCCTTGTCATTACCCGGTCTCTAAACTCAGCGTTCCGTCCCCCTTCCTCCATTCACCCAGCGTGTTTATCCTGCTCCCCCCCCCCCCTTTCCCATCCTTTTACACCCTTCCCTTCACACCTACTTGTCGGAGCCAGATCCACGCCGTTCGATGCTCACATTCTAATATCCAGATCGGAAGTATAATTTTCAAGTCAACTTTCTGCTATTCTCGGCCTTCCCTGCATCAAGGTGTCTTGTTTTACCTGAATCAACCTACACAATACGTTCCAAGTTTCAACAGGGAAAGGAGACTGAACGCTGGCGCGATTAGCTGCCGCTGCTCTCTCTGAATTCAGTATTGTTGATGTCCCCACTACTTATTCTTTCTTTCATTTTGTTTATATGTTTGTAATTTGCTTGTTTTAATCTGTAAAGTGTCCTTGAGAGTCCTGAAAGGCGCCCATCAAAAAAAAAGTATTATTATGATCATCATCATTAACAGGTCTTAGTCCTATCACTTTGAACACGTTGAGGAAGGGGTAGGAAAACACGGAGCTGATCTCACCCGCTCTACTCCATCAAGACTCCATCCGGTCCATTCCACCGTGTCAGGGGGAGGGGGGGGGGGACATGTTGACGTAGCAAGTCGGAGACGATCCTTGGGCTCCGTGCATTTATTGCACCATTCCAACTGATCGTGTTTCACCTTTCATCGCAGTGTCGATTTCCCCAAATGAACTCCCAGCCAATATCTGTAAATGGACGGGAACCCACAGAATTACGGAGTATCTCAGTGGGTCAAGCAGAATCCCTACATTACGCCCTCGTCTGGTTACTTGGCGGTATTAAGTGATAATATTTTTTAATGTCCTTTTAATATTCGTCGAAATTTCTAGGTCATGCAAATGCGCCCGAACATATTTAAAATCAATAAATATAAAATATATTAATCAATCAATATTAAATATAATGAACTGAAAGAAGAATCAATTCGAAAACAATTTTGCGAAAACTTACATAAATTATTAAACTTCCGAAACAACGGTACATACTTTGAACGTTAGAGTTAACACGATAATCGGGGATTTTGAAACGCGTCTGAAGAAGGGTCACCGATTCAAGTTCTCCAGACATGCTGCCTGAGCCACTGAGTTACCATATAACCATATAACAATTACATCACGGAAACAGGCCACCTCGGCCCTTCATGTCCATGCCGAACAACTTTTTTTCCCTTAGTCCCACCTGCCTGCACTCATAACATAACCCTCCATAGCCTTCTCATCCATATGCCTATCCAATTTATTTTTAAATGATACCAACGAACCTGCCGCCACCACTTCCACTGGAAGCTCATTCCACACCGCTACCACTCTCTGAGTAAAGAAGTTCCCCCTCATGTTACCCCTAAACCTCTGTCCCTTAATTCTGAAGTCATGTCCTCGTGTTCGAATCTTCCCTATTCTCATAGGGAAAAGATTGTCCACATCAACTCTGTCTGTCCCTCTCATCATTTTAAAAACCTTTATCAAGTCCCCCCTTAACCTTCTGCGCTCCAGAGAATAAAGACCTAACTTATTCAACCTATCTCTATAACTTAGCTGTTGAAACCCAGGCAACATTCTAGTAAATCTCCTCTGTACCATCTCTATTTTGTTGACATCCTTCCTATAATTGGGCGACCAGAATTCTACACCATTCTCCAGATTTGGTCTCACCAATGCCTTGTACAATTTTAACATTACATCCCAGCTTCGATACTCAATGCTCTGATTTATAAAGGCTAGCATACCAAAAGCTTTCTTTAACACCCTATCTATATGAGATTCCACCTTCAAGGAACTATGCACGGTTATTCCCAGATCCCTCTGTTCAACTGTATTCTTCAATTCCCTACCGTTTACCATGTAGCGAGTTACTCCAACACTCTCTGTCCTTTTATTTTTTTAAATACATTGGAAATATATATTGTCTTAAGTCATAACAACATTGAAATGACTATCACTGCATGACGCTCGTTTAGACGTGTGCAATTATTCAAAGCAAGAGCGACTTGCATATTTTCCTAACAGACAATTTTGCGACGTCATTTATTCCACGGTCCAATGTTCTGGCTACTAGGAACCAGTATCATGTGGCCAGGTTTACTGATGGTACAGAGCTAGATACCTTACCTAAAACCTAAATGACAGATAGTTGGATTAATTGAACAGACAAGACAGCGGTTATTGTGAGAAGATAAAATAATGATCAGCAAATTATTATTTCACTGGAGTTGGATAAGAAAATGCAGTGCAAAGAGATCTGCGGCGCAAAGTGTGAAGGATGAGGATAGTGTACAGGAAAGCCCGTAAATATGGGTGTGGATGGTCTGTTGGCCTCCATTGCAAATTATATTAAGTACAAAGGGGAGGAATATTCAAAGCAAATTTGCAAGGCTCTTGTTGCGTAGTGCCTGGAGTTTTGGCCTCAAAATGTATGGATATATTCACTAGGTTGACGGGGATGACGCAGGGATAACGGTTGACCAGGGTGGGTCTACGCATGCTCTCCGTTAACTGAAGATATGGTGTGCCACACTCACAGATTCTCCGGCCTCAGACGGCACACTACGGACTAACACTTTGTTGTGTCCGTATAAACAATGTCGGAAGTCTGGAACAATTTACCCCACCAACCGGCCTTTTCTTTATACTCCGCACGTACACACACATGCACATCCCCACAAGAAACAACTCGGGAAAAACGTTAACAATCAGAGAGCGGATTGTGCTGCAGATAGTGAATACCAGCGACAGATTAATGATGATAGATGGTTAGACGAGAGGGAAAGGAACTGAAGGGGAAGGGGATATGGAGAAGGGGAAGGGTGAGAAAAGGCTGCCGTGGATTGGAAGTACTGACCGGAGGAAAAGAGCCGGAGGCACGTCTGCGCTCCAGAATTTTGCTCTTCTATGGTAGGAGTCTTGTGAGTTCTTACCAGCTTTGGGAGAATTGAATAAAGGGGACTAGTACCTCGTGCAAGTGAGGGCAAGATAGGTGAAATGAATGTGTGGCTGAGGAGTTGATGCAGGGGGCAGGGATCTTAATATGTGGACCATTGTGATCTCTTCTGGGGCAGGGGTGACCTATACAAAAGGGACGGATTGCACCATAACTGGGCGGGCACCAACATCCAGGCGGGCAGGTTTGCTAAAGCTACAAGGGACAGGTTAAATTAGATTGGCAGGGTGTGTGGTCTTATACAGGACAGAGAAAGGTGAGAGGTTAGAAGTGGGTATGTTGGGTGGTGAGAGAAAGGTCAGTGGACAGAATAGGCAGGTGAAAGTCGTAGAGCGAGAAAGGAGGGTTGGATCAAACTGCGCGTAATTTAATGCAAGGGGCCTGACGGGCAAGGCAGATTAGCTTGGGGCATGCATAGGTACGAGCGACTGAGACGTTGTAGCCATTACTGGATCCTGATTAAGGGAGGGCTAGGACTGACAGCTCAACGTTCCGGGATACAGGAGCTTCAGGAGAGACAGGGGTGAGGGTAAACGAGGAGGGGGTTTTGCAATGTCCGTTAAAGAAGATGTCAGAGCAGTGGTCAGATATGACATTACGGACGGTTCGTCCAGTGAGTCTATATGGGTGGAGTTGATGAACAAGAAATAGATGATCACCTTGTTGGGGATGTACTGCAGACCCCCGAATAATCAACCGGAATTAGAAGAACAAATATGCCAGGAGATTGCAGACGGCTGTAACAAGGTTGTTGCAGTAGGGTTTTTTAACTTTACCAATATTGACTGGGTAACATCACAAAGGGTAGGGTTTGGATGGGGTGACATTTCTCAAAAGTGTTCAGGAGGGTTTCTCAAGCAGTATGTCGAGGCCCCCACACGTGAGAGGGTAACGCTGCATTTAGTATTGCGAAAATGGGAAGGGCAAGTTCTTTGGAGGTGCCTTTTGGAACCACACTTCGATTAGGTTTAAGATATTTATGGATAGGGACAGAAAGGGCCCACGTGCTAAAATGCTCAAGTTGAGTAAGGCCAAATTTGAGGGCATGAGAGAAAGTCTCGATCAAGTTGCCCGGAGCAGGTTAGTTGAGGGGAAACGAAACATCGGCCAAGTGGGATGTTTTTAAAAATGCGCTGTCAAAAGGTCTGGATGTGTACGCAGCGAAACGTAAGGAAGCTTAGCTGAAGAGGAAGATTGAGGTATTGATCAAAACAAGGAGGGTAAGTGGGACAGGTCTAGGCAGCTGGGATCAATTGCAACACTGGAGGAGTTTCGGGAACAAAGGAGGTACCATTAAGGACAATCACAAAATATTTTATAAATACATAAGGGGTTAAAGGGAAACTAGTGCGTGAGAGTGGAACCTCTCAGGATTCAAAGCGGTCATCTCTGTGTTGAGCCACAGGGGAGCCACAGGGGAAGGTCAAGGTCCTCAATGGGTATTTCTCCTCTGTGTTTAACGAGGAAATTAACGAGTGCAAAACGGAGGAACTTGGGGCAGTCAATGGAAGTGGCTTGAGAGCTGCCATTGTTACCGTCGAAAAAAGTACTCAAGGTACTTCGTGTATGAAGGTAGACAAATCTCCTTGGCCTGATCAGATATACCCGTGGACATTGTGGGACACCGGAGACGAAATTGCGGGAGCCCTGGTTGAAATTTATAAGTCGTCCTTAAATATAGGAGAGTTGCTGGAAGATTGGAGGGTGGCAAATGTTGTGCCTCTATTCAAGAAGGGCTGAAGGTCAAATGCTGGGAACTATAGGCCGGTGAGCTTAATGTCTGCAGTTGGGAAGTTACTGGAGAGTATTCAGAGGATTAGGTTAGTCGGGTATTTGTATGGGTAAGGGCTGATTTGGGATAATCAGCATGGTTTTGTATGTGGGAGATCGTGTATCATAAATCTGATTGATTTCTCTGAAGACGTGACCAAAAGTTCGATGAGGGAAGAGCTGTTTTGTTGTATGCATGGATTTCAGCAAGGCGTTGGACAATTTTCTGCATGATTCCTGCTTTGGAAAGTTAGATCGCATGGGATCCAAGGAGTGTTAGCTGAATGGATAGCTGCTTGACTTCTTAGCAGGAAGCAGAGGCTGATGGTGCAAGGTTGCTTCTCAGACTGGAGGCCTGTGACTAGTGATGTGCCTCGGGTTTCGGTGCTAGGCCCATTACTGTTTGTCGCCTATATCAATGATTTGGATGAGAACATACAGCACAAGATTGGCAAGTTTGCTCATGATACGAAAGTGGCTGGTTTTGCAGATAGTGAAGATGGCTGTGAAGGACTGTAGCAGGATCTTGATCGATTATCCAGGTGGGCTGAGGAATGGCTGATGGAACTTAATCGAGATAAACGAGAGGTGTTGCATGTTGGGACGTCTAACAAGGGCCGGACCTACACGTTGAACGGTAGGTCTTTGGGTAGTGTTGTAGTGCAGAGAAATCTAGGAGTATATGTATATAGTTCCTTCAAAGTGGCATCTCAGATAGATATGATGACCAAAAAGGTGTTTGGCACATTGTCTTTCATCAGTCATATCACTGAGTAAAGACATTGGGAGATAATGTTGCAGTGTATAAGGCGGTGGTAAGGCCGGATTAATAATATTGTGTAGTTTTATATACAATGTTAGAGGAATAAAATTATCAAGTTGGAAAGGGTGCAGTGAAGATTTTCGAGGGTGTTGCCAGGTCTCCAGGGCCTCAGCTATTGGTAGATGTTGTCCATGGTAGGTCTCTGTGGAGTGTTGTAGATCAGAGGGATCCAGGAGTGGAGGTGCATGGTTCCTTGAAGGTCTAGTCGCAGGTAGATATGGTAGTCAAAAAGGCTTTTGACACATTAGCCAACTTCAATCAACATATTGAGTATAGAAGTTGGGAGGTCATGCTGCAGTTGTATAAAACGTTGGAGAGACCACATTTAGATTATTGTGTTCAGTTCTGGGCTCCAGGTTATAAGAAATATACTGCCAAGCTCGAAAGGGTTCGGAGGAGAGTTAGGAGGATATTGCCAGGACTAGATGGTCTGAGCTATACAGAGAGATTGAGTAGACTGGGTCCCTATTCCTTGGAGCGCAGGAGGATGAGGGTGATCTTATTGAGGCGTATAAAATCATGATAGGAATACATTGTATAGATGCACAGATTCTCTTGCACAATCGACGACGAGAGGACTTAGGTTCAAGGTGAAGGGGAAAATATTCAATACGAATCTGAGGGTTATCGTGTTCACACAAAGGGTGTATGGATCAAGCTGCCAGAGGATATAGGTGATTCTGGGACTATGCTAACGTTTAAGAAACAGTTCGACAGTTACATGGATAGGACAAGTATGGAGGGATAAGGATCATGAGCATGCAGGTGGGACTAATGTAGCTGGGCCAAGTTGTCCGGTGTGGGCAAGTTGGGCTGAATGGCCTGTTTCCACACTGTATCATTGTTTGAATCTAGGAGATAAATCCATTTGAGTTTTCATTTACACGCGAACAGCGGGGCTTAGACTGAAGTTATCGTCTTGTAACTGATCCATTCCCTGATGGAATCAGGTTTAACCTTCAATACCAAGCCAACTAATGAGCCCAAGATGCCGAGAGGAGGGGGGTAAGGCGTGGTGGCAGCAGATGGGCGCCTGACGCAGACATGGACAGCTGCAGTTAAACTTACGCACGGTCTGGCCCACATTGAGATTTGCAATGGTTTGATTTTTCTCATATTCTGAGACTTCAAAGACATGTTAAATACCGCAGTAACCGTTGACCAACAATCTCATCATGGTTGTTGCTTGAAATGGGGAAAGTGGCCGAACTAGAGCTCTTGTTGTTTTCCTGTTTAAGCAGTTTGCTCCTGTGCAATGGTCAACCCGTGAGACCTCGGTAAATGGGTTCACTTCAACGACCAGGGTGGTTCAAATGAACGGCGAGCTGATGTATGGAAATTAAACTCATTTACAGAGTCCTCCGTTACGTCCTGTTTACTCGTTCATCACGAGCTTGTAGGATCGGCGCCAACGCCAGTAACTGATCTAGAGCTACAGCAACATGCAACCCAATTCAACGCCCAGAGACATCTTCACCCGTGGAAGCTGTGGGAAGGTCTGCTTGACATGCTGAGTCAGCCATAGCTGCAGATGCATCTGATAATATCAGGTATTTTGGGTGCTTGACAAAATGGAGGATTTCTACTTCTGTAAAACCTGCTTGTTATCTTTTGCAAAAGCTGCAAAGACCGTGAGCATGGCTCCAGAGAGACTGTAGCCTGGGACAAAGTTGAATAAAGTTTGATGTCCAGATGGACTTTAATTGTTAATATTCCTTGAGATTTTGCAGAAGGAGCTAGGTCCTGAAGCAAATGCATGCTTGGAATTGGTTGGGAAGTGAAGGGTTACAATAATTTTGCGGTCTTTGTTGCATGGTATTCGCACCGTTACTTGTAATTGGTCAAGGAGAGGGGACCTGCCCAAACTGTTTACTTTACCCGGTATAATGTTTCTTTGCTGAGCAGAATTGTTTCCCACTAAGTGCTTTCTATCGAAACTATGTTATGTGATGTTTAGTGTTTGGGTTAGGGAACGGTCATTGAATGTATTTTTTAATCCTTATTGATCATTGGCTTGTAGACTTATGGAATAGTCCTCGGACATGAGCAACGCACGATGCGCTAGACTGGACAAGGGCACCAGAACCGGATTATCCAGGTTACCCTGGTGAACCACCTCATTTAGAATCAATTTCACCAAGACAACACTAGAATAGAGTATTGGGACCAGACCAATGTTATTCTTGCGGTTGACTAGGTCACTGGAGTAGGGGGTGCCCGACATGGAAACGACATGTAGGAGGGGGGCAACAGAGATAACAGAGAGAAGAGAGAGCAAAGAGGGAACTGGCAAATAAATCAAGGGCAGAGAGACAAACACCCTTCTCTCAAACTTATCCATTCTCACGACCCTGATTAGCGAGATTGTCCAGATTTAAGGGGCAAGTTCGCCAGCACCCTATCTCTAAGCCAGTTGAAGTGGTGTATCGGAGCAAAGCAGGTCGTATTAACCAACGAAAATTCTGCAAGAGAAGAGTCACTGGAAAACACCGCAGAATTATGGGAAAAAAGCAGCCAACGCCATGTTTCCATGAAAGCACAGTTTGAAGTGGGCAAAGTGGTAGACCTGGATGCTTGCTTTAATTGTGGTTAGCGAGGCCATCGGAGTAAGGAATGCCCGTCGCGGAGACACATCAAGGGACTATAACAAGAGCAAAGGGAATGCTACAGATGAACTAAGAGGGGAGACAAAATGACTGCTCTTAAGATTACTCGTTTAAAAAAATGGAACGTGAACATGTTGGCACTGGTAACTGGACAAGAAGGAACAGCAGAGCACGTTAAAATACCGCTAGACATATGGAAACGAGCTTCAGAGGTTGTTCAACACATCACGAGGAGGGTGAATGTTCCAGCAAGTGCGAAAGACTTGGGAGCAATGGGAAAGAATGCAATTGATCTGGGAGATCCAAATATAGATGAAGAACAAAACTTATAAAACCAATGTACTGTTACGTTTTATCAGACCCCGAGGACAGTTGTTGCCCAGTTACTCCAGAACCTGGGCACTGAGGTATGTGAGTATGTGGACCCGAAAATATGGGCAGAAGTTGCAACTCAGGTAGGATGTTTTCGCATTCATCCCATCCAGGTAGCTCTCCAGAAAGTGGTAACACTGCCATCGATGCAGCAGTAACCATTGAAACAACAGGCAATTCCTAATATAGACAGGTAGACAAAAATGCTGGAGAAACTCAGCGGGTGAGGCAGCATCTATGGAGCGAAGGAAATAGGCAACGTTTCGGGCCGAAACCCTTCTTCAGATTATACTGCTACTATAGACAAGTTGATTCGGGGAATGTTGGAACAAGACATCTTAGTGAAATACCGGCCTATTTGCAACACACCAATCCTTGCAGTGCCCCAACGCAGGGAAAGATGGCCAGTACAGACTGGTTCAGGACTTAAGATCTGTCAATGAAGTGGTAGAATCGTTCCATGCCTTGATGCCAAACCCGACTCATATTTTAGTTTTGATTCCAGCTAAAGCGAAGGTTTTTTTCAATTGTAGACCTGCAGCATGCTTTCTCCTCATTACACCTGCACAGAAACAGACAGTATGTGTTTGCCTTTACTTACAGGGGACAACAATATACGTGGACAAGACTATCTCAGGTAATCCGCCTACCTTGTTTTCTCGATGTCTTCAATCACAGTTAAGCACCTTAAGTTTTAAAAGGAAATCCACTTTAGTGCAGTATGTGGACGACTTGCTAGTGGCTAATTTAGATGAGCAGAGCAATCGTGAAGATACTGCTCAATTGTTGAACCACTTGGCAACCTTAAGACATGTGGTCTCTCAGTCCAAAGTATTAATGGCCCAACATAAAGTAATGTTTCTAGAAAAGAGAGTCTAGAAAGCAGTAGACGTGACCCAATTTGCGAATTTCCTTTATTACCAAAACATAGAAACATAGAAACATAGAAATTAGGTGCATGAGTAGGCCATTCGGCCCTTCAAGCCTGCACCGCCATTCAATATGATCATGGCTGATCATCCAACTCAGTATCCTGTACCTGCCTTCTCTCCATACCCCCTGATCCCCTTAGCCACAAGGGCCACATCCAACTCCCTCTTAAATATAGCCAATGAACTGGCCTCAACTACCCTCTGAAGCAGAGCGTTCCAGAGACTCACCACTCTCTGTGTGAAAAAAGTCCTTTTCATCTCGGTCCTAAAGGATTTCCCCTTATCCTTGAGTGGTGACCCCTTGTCCTGGACCTCCCCAACATCGGGAACAATGTTCCTGTATCTAGCCTGTCCAACCCCTTAATAATTTTGTAAGTTTCTATAAGATCCGCTCTCAATCTCCTAAATTCTAGAGAGTATAAACCCAGTCTATCCAGTCTCTCTTCATAAGACAGCCCTGACATCCCAGGAATCAATCTGGCGAACTTTCTCTGCACTCCCTCTGTGGCAATAATGTCCTTCCTCAGATTTGGAGACCAGAACTGTACGCAATACTTCAGGTGTGGTCTCACCAAGCCCCTATACAACTGAAGTAGAACCTCCCTGCTCCTATCCTCAAGTCCTTTTGCTATGATAGCTAACATACCATTCGCTTTCTTCACTGCCTGCTGCACCTGCATGCCTACTTTCAATGACTGGTGTACCATGACACCCTGGTCGCGATGCATCTCCCCTTTTCCTAATCGGCCACCATCTAGATAATAGTAAAGAGGTGAAGCAGGTGAGACAGTGACTCGGTATGGTGAACTACTGCCGACCCTGGATCGCTAATATTGCACCGGACACCAAGGAATTGACTCATACTAGTCTAGAGGGCAATGTTTCCCCACCTCAAAATAAAATCCTGAAATAAAATCCCAAATTTCTTGGAATTTGATGGTGTTTCCTGACATTTTCAAAAATGCTTCCTGCGTGCTATTTGTTGTTATTTTTCTTTCGCGGGCACACGTTAACAACACAAAGAAGAACAAGACAAAACACATTTATGCAACTGCACCGTATCTGCCTGCTTCCGTTACTCACTTCTGCAGTGTTATGCAAGGCATTATACACCGTGCATATATGTGATGTAGCCTAACCTGCATGGTATGCATATAGTGGGTTCAGTGCAGCGTGTGCCTGGAAAACAGTGTCACAGATGACACAATACAACAATCAATCAATCAATCGAATTATTTATTTGTCACAAGCACCAATAAAGTTACAGTGAAATGTGAGTTACCATACAGCCTCTATTTAGCCTCAAACCAAACGACTGGGTTGTGGTGGCTTCCTCCCTCTCCCACTTTCCCTTCCCTTCTTCTCTCCTCCCTTCCCTCCCCTCTCCCCCTCGCTCTCTCCCATCCCTCTCTCTCTCCCCTCCCCCTCTTTCCGTCTCCCTCTCCCCTCACCCCTCTATTTCCCCCTCCCCCTCTCTATCCCTCCCCCGCCCCTGTGTTATACCCCCTTCCCGCTCTCTCTCTCTCTCTCTCTCCCTCCCTCTCACCTCCCTCTCCCCCCTCTCCATCCCTCGCAGCGTTGGAGGGCCCGCGGCGGGGGCAGGCGGGGGCCCGGCCGGAGCGGCACCTGGTGTCGAGTCACGGCCGCTGCCAGGACTCGGTTCAGTGTCAGACGGGAGAACGGTCTCCCCCGACCGCCAGCAGCGAACCCGCTCCCTGGAGGCTAGGCTGACCGGCGGCGAGGCTCCGATGCCGCTGATGGAGGCGTTGGACCGGGCGGGCAAACACCACAGCCAGGAGAAGCGGGCACTCATTTTTTTCAAATCATCTCGCGGGCCGGATTGCACTCCCCCCTTCCCCCAACGCAATATCCCACGGCCCCACTCACCCAGAAGCACGAGGCGTCGAGGCGATGTATGATTGTGGGTAGTGAAAATAGTGGGGATTTAATCACGCCGGGGCCCACTGCGCACGCGCAGGGAGACGACGTAATTTGGCGTCCCCACCGCGTCACCGGCCTCCCCTCAACTGCGCAGAAGGTCGGAAATATTTCCCCCCAAATCATCCCCCGGGCCGGATGCGGAGATTTCCCGAAATGTCCCGAAATTATTCCATTTCCTTAAAAATATCCATAGACAACCAGAATTTCTCGAATTCCGGGTAATTTCCCTCACTGCTAGAGGGCGAATTTCAGTTGTCCAAAGAAGCTCAGAAAGTCTTCGAGAATTTAAAGGGATCTTTAATGCAGCCTCCAACACTAGGTAGGCCACGCAAAGATAGACCCTTCCAACTTTACTGTACCAGCATCTGACAATGTGTCCTAAAAAAAAATATATAATATTTATCTATTGAATAATCCAAAACTCAATTCAGTCACTGTACAACGATAAATCTGGCATCTTGCCTCATTTCACCACCGGAGGAACAATCAGAATCGGGACATGAATGTTTGTTCATAAATACAAGAAGAAACCTCTGTAAGGGAGGATCTAAAATACGCTCCCATAGAAGACCCTGACATGACGTTATATGTCGATGGGAGTGCGTCTATTGGGCCCCAGGGAGGGAAACTTTCTGGGTACGCTATTGTAGACCACGGTGGGAACAGTGTGGAGGCAGCTGCCTTTGAGTCACCCTCTGTAGCACAATAGGCTGAGCTGTTCGCTTTAATCAGAGCATGTATTGTTGGAAAAGATCTGAGGGTAAACATATATACAGATTCAAGATATGCATTCGGAGTAGTACATGACTTTGGGCCAGCTGTGGAGGAATAGAGGATTCCAAACCTTGGCAGGAACTCAAATGTCTCGTAAGCAATTGGTGACTAATCTACTGAAGGCTCTACTGCTAGATAGGCAAATTTCGGTAATGAATTGTAGCGCTCACATTAAAGGAGAGGCCCCGATAGACATGGGGAATCGATGTGGTGATCAAGCAGCAAAGGAAGTGTCCCGGGAATGCCAAAGATGATGAGGCAGATAAAAAGTTCAGGGTACAAATCTCCCTCGGAAAAGCCAATGCCAACCATCCAGGAAATTATTCGGTTGCAAAGTTTTGTGCAAGTTTTGTGCAATTTTTTGAGATTTTTGATACATCCAAAACGACAACGGACACCAACAAAGTTGCTGAGTTCTTCGATAATTGCAATCTTCCCAAACTAGAGTTTCCGGAACAAGAGGAATGGGAAGCACAAATCTCAAATAAGGAAATGGAAGAAACAATAATCTCATTAAAAAATGGAAAAACAGGTCCCGACGGATTCAGTAAGTAATTCTATAAAGGTTTTTATGACATATTTACTCCACGCCTACAGAAAATGTATACACATCCCTTTAGAGAACAAATATTACCTGATGCACTAGCAGAATCTACGATTACATTAATACTTAAGAAAGACAAAGGTGTGGATGAACCCGGATCATACAGACCTATCGCGTTGTTAAACACAGATCAAAAAATATTAGCGAAAGTATTAGCTAGAAGATTAAGTAAGTACGCCAGTAAATTAATACACCCGGATCAAACGGGGTTTATCCCTAAGAGACAATCAATTAATAATTCGAGCCAACATAATCTGCTCAACATAATGCACTCACACCAAACTAAAGATCAAAAACTCGCAATTATTTCGCAGGATGCAGAGAAAGCATTCGATCAGGTTGAATGGAAGTATATGGTTAAGGTAATGCAAAAAATTCAACTGGAAGAGAACTTCATTCTATGGATTAAATTAATATATAATAAGCCAACTGCCAGAATATTAACTAATAACATCTTATCCACGACATTTCAACTGTCAAGGGGTAACAGACAAGGCTGTTCATTATCACCGTTGCTATTTGCCCTCATAATTGAACCACTAGCGGAAATTAATAGAACTCATTCGAATATCCACGGATATAATACAAAATCTTCAAACAATTAAATATCATTATATGCTGATGACGTACTTTTGTACATCACAAAACCTCATATCACTATACCGAATATTTTAAACTTAATCGAGGATTTTTGGATCATTTTTAGGTTCCAGAATAAACTGGAATAAAAGTGAAATAATGTCAATAAAACCGAAAAAATATTCACATCTCGTACAGTTTCCTTTTAAAATATCCATGGGAAAATTTAAATACTTAGGTATTGAAATCACCAGAAGATATCAAGACATGTTTAATGCAAACTATAACCCTGTACTTAAGAAATTACATAATTCAATTACATTCTGGAAAACGCTTCCGTGTCCTTAATAGGCCGAATAAACGCCATAAAAAATGTTTTTTTTACCACAAATCCTATACCTGTTCCAATCAATCCCAATATACCTACCCAACATTTTTTTTTAAAAATTGGACTCAGATATTACAAATTTTATTTGGGATTATAAGTCCCATAGAATACAAAGACCATACTTGAATAAACCCAAAGCAGTAGGGGGATTAGCACTCCCTAATTTTATGTTTACTATTGGTCTGTAAATATCAGAAATATTATTCAATTGTTGGATAACTCTCCCCACCAACCGGAGTGGATCATTATGGAGAAAGAGGACTGCTCCCCTTTTAATATTGGCGCGCCCCTGTTCTCATCAATGACGGTGAATAATACAAATTACAACACAAATCCAATTATACATAGTACAATCAGAATTTGGAAACAAGTAAAATATAACTTAAAATTAAGAAATTTATCTCCTCTATCTCCTATCGCTAAAAACCCTCTGTTTAAATCCTCAATTATGGATAATGCATTTATACAATGGGAAAGAGCAGGAATTAATACTTTGGGAGGTTTGTATGGAACGGGAAAACTACTATCATTTAAACAATTACAATTAAAATACAATTTGGGTTACAATCAACATTTTAAATATTTCCAAATATGCACAAGAATTTCACAATATGCCATCAGACTTACTGGATGAAGCAATGAATACAAAGGCTGAATGAGCAAACTTAATTTCATATATATATATTATACTAAATGCAGTATACCAACAACTGAAGGTATCAGAGGAGATTTGGAAAACGAATTAAGCATAAACATTTCCAATGAAAGGTGGAAAGAGTACTTATTAAATGTGCATAAATGCTCAATTAACGTAATACACACTTTAATGCAATGAAAAATCCAACACAGTTGTGGAAGGGGGAGTGCAATCCTACACAGATTATACTACTCAAAAACTAAATTAAATACATTTTTCCCCGACGTCTCACCAATTTGTGATAAATGCCCGTCTCAAGAAGCTACTATAGCGCACTTATTCGTCTTTTGTACAGAAATTCAAAGGTTTTTTATTGAAATCTTTAAAATCTTCACAAACCTGTTTAAAATAAAAATGCCACCAAAGCCAGAGTGGATTATTTTCTGAATAACAGAAGGTAGCTCGGAATTAAATGTGTTTCAAAAGAATCTATTTGATTACGGCTTAATATATCCGGAAAAAAGCTAATCTTAAAATTCTGGAAAAATGCCCTTATACCAACAGTAAATATGTGGATTTTAACTATGCTTGAAACACAACATCTGGAAGATATGAGATTCCGCCTGGCAGGAAAGTCAGATCGCTTCGATCGTACGTGGTCTGCATTTATAGAATTGCTACAAAGATAGAAACATAGAAACATAGAAAAATAGGTGCAGGAGTAGGCCATTCGGCCCTTCGAGCCTGCACCGCCATTCTATGTGATCATGGCTGATCATCCAACTCAGTATCCCGTCCCTGCCTTCTCTCCATACCCCCTGATCCATTTAGCCACAAGTGCCACATCTAACGCCCTCTTAAATATAGCCAATGAACTGGCCTAAACTACCTTCTGTGGCAGAGAATTCCAGAGACTCACCACTCTCTGTGTAAAGAATGTTTTCCTCATCTCGGTCCTAAAGGAATTCCCCCTTATCCTTAGACTGTGACCCCTTGTTCTTGACTCCCCCAACATCGGGAACAATCTTCCAGCATCTAGCTTGTCCAACCCCTTAAGAATTTTGTACGTTTCTATAAGATCCCCCCTCAATCTTCTAAATTCCCCTCAATCTTCTAATTTCCAAAAGATAGGGTGCAAGAGTACCTCGGGCCTTAGTAAAGGGAGATGAAAAACTATCGAGTTGGTAAATTCCTTTTGCGTGATGTATATAATATAGTAACTGGCTTTTCTTTTCTCTCTCTCTCTCTCTCTTTTCTTTATCTTTTCTGGGGTCTATCTCTTAATCCCATTTCTCTAACCCTTTGACCAAGGGTTTTTTTTCTCCCCTTTGGCACGCTCTTTCACTTTCACAACTCTTTTCACCTCCTTCACTCTCTCTGTTTCTATTCTTTTTCTTGAAAAGCCATAAAATTACGGGGTACAATAATTGTAACAATATATATGTGATGTACGCTGATGTATTTACCTCTATTAAATTAAAATATAATTTAAAAAAATTATAATCATGGGAAAGGAGTGGGTTATGATGATGGAAGAACACCTTTGCCCATGGGTCATTTTGAAACTCTTCAAATGGATTATGTCGAGCAGGAGAAGTGCCAAGGAATTCGATATGTACTTGTGATGGTCGATGTATTCAGCAGATGGATCGAGGCCTATCCAACACTTGATAACAAAGCGGCTACTATTGTCAAGGTGCTTATACGAGAACGTATCGCTAGGTTCGGTATCTCAATTCGGCTTCGTTCTGACAATGGTCTTCATTTTATTGGGCAAATTAATAAAGTATTCTGTGAACAGCTGGGCATCCAACAGCAACTGCTCTGTGCTTACCGACCACAGGCAGCTAGACTTGTCGAAAGGTCAAATCAGATCCCTTCAACTAAATTAGCTAAATTGAAAGCGGGGACAGGAATTAGTTGGATCAAATTTCTCCCTATAGCCAACTAAATTTCTATCCACGTCAGTACCCTACCCCCAATACCATGTGCTCTAATTTTGCTCAATAATCTCGTATGTGGGAACGTACCGTCGCTTTCCAGGTACACTACATCCACTGGCTCTCCCTTGTTCATTTTCCTTGTTGTATCCTCAAGGAATTGCAGCATATTAGTCAATCATGATCCCCCCAGCGTAAATCCATGCAGACTCGGACCGTTCCTGATGCAGCGATCTAAATGTTACAGCACCTGTAGTTCCTTTTGTTTCCTATTGTTCCAGTCCTTATTCGGTCTTTATTTGCAAATAATATTAGAAGGTCCTGAAGAAGGATCTCGACCCGAAACGTCGCCCATTTCTTCTCTCCAGAGATGCCGCCTCACGCGCTGATTTACACCACCAATTTGTGTTTGCATTAGAATGAGACATATGTCCACTACACACCGCAACGCTCCAAATCTCTTCAATTACTTATCCATGCCGATCAAGATGCCCCATCTATGCTCGTGGCCTTATCCAGCATGTGGCCCAACACCCTCTAAACGTTTCCTATATATATGTGCCAACCCGTCTTTACAACGTTGTTCTGCTACCTACCTCGATTAATTCATCTGGCAGCTCGTTTCATATACCAAACACACTGTGTGAAAGTTAGGAGAAGGAGGTTGGGAGATACATTTTGGGAGGCATAGATTTGAGAGGCACACATTTTTAGAGGCACAGGCAGCCACCACCTGGGGCGCAGCATGATTGGCAGCCCCGGCAACATTCTGTCTGTTTTTTCGTGTGTTTTTTTAGTTTCGTTGTGCTTTAAAATTTGGGTAAATGTTCTTCTCTCTCTTACATTGCCGGAGATGCGATTGTTTTCCGGATCGTATCTCCGGTCGCTCTCCGGCCTTGAAACGATGCAGCTGGAAGCCTCCTCGGACTGACTTTGAAACCACCGCGGGGCGTGGACTGAACATCGCATCGAATTTCTTGCCTGGGATCGCTCCAATCGAGCCTGCGGAATTTAACATCGAGCTCGCAGTCTCGGAAGAGGCCGAGTCGGGAGCTCTAGAGAGGCAGAGGCTCAACCAATCCGGACACGGGGTCCGATCGCCGACGCGGGGGAGCTGACACCCCCTCGATGCAGGCTCTGATCGCCCGGATGCGGTGGGCCCAAAGGCCGCCGGCGACGGAAGTCAAGATCGTCCCGTCAACCGCTCGAGGCCGCCGACCGCGGGAGAGCAATTAAGGGACGAGATTAAACTTGTTTCGCCTTCTCTCACAGTGAAGAATGTGGAGGAGTCACTGTGGTGGATGTTTATGTTAAAATGTGTTTTGTGTTTTGTGTTTTCCGTTGCTTTTTATTTGTATCACAGACTTGGCAAATGAAATTCCACGTATGTTGCAAAACATACTTGGCTAATAAAATATTATTGAATGGAATTTCTTTATGTGTCATTCAAAAATTAGTTTGAACGAAATTTAATTTTACCGTGCAGTCACAACAGTACAAAAGCAACAAAACACACAATTTAACCAAAGTTTAACCTATCACAGTTACTCTCCTCCTCACCAGGCACCTCCTCACTGTGATGGAAGTTAAAATTGTGTTATCCCTTCCTTGCTTCTCTACCGCGGCCAGGCAGTCAAACCGTTGCGTCGCGGGGACCGGGTCTCTCGATATTGTAGCAACCGCCAGGCGATGGACGATCCCGTGGCCGATTTTAAGCCGCGCCGAGGGATGGAATGCACTGTGAGCGGGCCAATTCAAGCCTGTCTCATCAGCATGCAACTGCATGCGACTAGCCCGACAAAATCGGAAGCGGGGTTCGCGCAGAGGTCGGGTGATCCCCGGGCGAGTTGACGCGAAGTTCGGGCGAAGTCCGCGCGAAGGTCGCGCGTGCCGTCATATTGCCACATATAAACGGGGCTGCAGGCTGCTTTTCCATGATCATCATGGAAGAGACACAGATACAGATTCCATTGCTGCAACAGCAAGAGAGACTTCTGTTGTTAGCAGCAGCCCTCATGCTGACAGGTCAGCTGGGAAGTTCAACAAGGAATTGAACAAGGAAGGCTATGAAGAAACCCAGGAAGAGGACTGTGTGGATGAGGTCTTTGTTCTGGATGAGACCCACTTTGGGCCAGTATGAGAACATGGTGACCGATCTGCAGCAGAAAGATGAGGCTGCCTTTAGAAATTTCACCAGGTTACCCCCTGACCTGTTTCAGGAGCTAAAGACCCGAGTCGGACCTCTTTTGCAGAAAAGAGACACCGTCATGCGGAAGTCACTGGAACCAGGCCTGCGCCTAGCCATCACCCTCCACTACCTTGCGTCAGGGGATTCCTACAAGAGCCTCTCGTACAACTTCCGTGTGGCCCACGACACCATCAGCAAGGTATTCCGAGAGAACTGTGACGCCATCAACAATGCATATGAAGAAATGATTGACTGCCCTAGTACACCTGACGAGTGGAGGATAGTGGCGCATGGCTTTCCAACCAGATGGAATTTCCTGCACCCATGTGGGGCAGTTGAGGGGAAGCATGTGGCCGTCCGATGTCCACTCAGGGGAGGTTCTCCGTACATTAACTACAAGAAGTTCCCTTCCATCGTGCTGTGGTCGATGCAAACTACAACTTCCTGTTTGTGAATGTGGGCACACCTGGCAGTGCCGCAGATGGAGGGATCTGGAGAGAGACCTCCCTTGGGCAAGCACTGGAAGAAGGGAGAGCAGGCCTTCCTGACCCAGTACCTCTACCGGGAGAAGACAATCCTGACATCCCCTACGCATTGGTTGGTGATGATGCCTCCGCACTCAGGCCATGGATGATGAAGCCATACCCTCACAGGCAGATGTCAAGGGAGCGAAGGATCTTTAATTACAGGCTGTCCACGGCTAGGAGAGTCATGGACAATGCTTTTGGTATCCTTGTTAGCAGATTCAGATTCCTGCTGACTACAATGGAGCAGGAGCCCGAGAATGTGCAGACCATTGTCTACGTGGCATGCGTCCTCCACAACCTGATCCACAGCAGAGATGCAGCAGCAGCCATGGTGGAGGGTGACACGATGGACAAACAGACAGGAGAAGTCACACCAGGTT
Organism: Raja brachyura; assembly: GCA_963514005.1. The sequence continues at coordinate 2,216,553 of OY740823.1, read as the reverse complement.
CTTGGAGAGCTGCAATACATGCTGCACTGATGGTGGCACTGGGCGCATTGCAAAGAAACACCGGCGACAAAAGAGCAAAGGAGCAGAGGGACCATCTCTGTGCTTACTACAACTCCGAGCGAGGCAGTGTATCCTGGCAGAACAATATGTGGCGAGGATCAACAGTAAACATCCCACACCACAGAGGACCACCACTGCAGGAACTGATCTAATAAAAGGACGATCTATGTACGTTAATGGAAGGTTTTTGTACGTGAAATGAGTAATACTGTGATCATAATACTATCACACATCGCACGTTGCACTTTCTTTGAAATGTCATCATTTTAAAAGCGGATGCATGCATTCGTCTGCTTTTTATGACCTCATGACACACTTTGCAATTCAATGCAGCTCAATGCCTGTGTGTGTTTCATTTATCTAAGAAAGCGAGGAGTTTATTTGAGATGCATTCCATTATTCGACGTGGTTTCCATATGAGAGATCAACTCCATGATTAACAACTGCTTTTCCCACTACACAAAAAGGTTACACTGAAATTTAATAATCAAGTTGTGTGTGAGCGTATCTGCGATTAAGACAAAGACCCATGACTTTATAAGAATCAAATCCTATATTTAGTCCAAATAAACAATAACACTTTAATGTGAAATAAACTTAAATGTGCAACACACAAGCAAACAGAATAATTAATGTTGGAGAGAGCACTACTCATTATCGCCCATTTGCACTGGGCAATCCTCCATCAGATAGTCAGAGAGATTCAGGGTGCAGTTGGCGCTTGGGTCGGGACCCTCCAATCGCGCCTGGAAATCTGTTGCTCCGGGCCTATCCATGCCGGGTGACGCATGACGCGGTGTTGAGCTGGCTGCCCTGATATGGGGGGGGGGGGCTGCCATCCACGGGTATGCCACAGGTCGGGATCCCATCATTGTTTGTGGGCAGAACACGTAAGCGTATCAATATGCATGTGGAGCCAAACAATCATCTGAAACAAATCACCTATACCAACATTAAGTATGTGGATTTCAACTATGTTTGAAACACTACATCTGGAAGATATGAGACTCCGCCTGGAAGGAAAATCAGAACGCTTCTATCAGACGTGGTCTGCATTTATAGAATTACTACAAAGATAGGGTGCAGGAGTACCTCGGGCCTTGGTAGTGGGGGGATGAAAAACTATCCAGTTGGTGGATTCCTTTTGCGTGATACATATAACATAATAACTGGCTTTTTTTCTTTTTTTTCCTTTTTTTTCCTTTTCTTTTTTTAGGGTCTATCTTTTAACCCCCTTTTCTAATTCTTTAACCAAGGGTTTCTTCTTCCCTTTGGCACGCTCTTTCACTATCACAACTCTTTTCACATTTCACTCTCTTTCTCTCTATTCTTTTTCTATAAAAGCCATAAACATATGGGGTACAATGATTGTAACAGTATATATGTGTACATTGATGTATTTACCTCTAATAAATAAAAATGAAAAAAAAAATAAAAATCACAACCTTTCACAAGCTGTGTGTGAGAGACAATCTTGAGTCAGACGGAAGACTCACAAAGGTTTCACAGTGTACCTGGGGAGCATGTTGTGGTGTCATCATCCCCATTTGTGGGTGCGGCATGTATGGCATGGACCTCATGCGACTCTGCAACACCAAGGAATTCGTAGTGAGTAATTCATAAAAAGCATTAAAGTAAAACGTTTATAAATTCAATAAACTTTGATTAAAAGATTTACTGGCAGAAGAAGTTTGTGCGCCTTTGCCAAGACCAAGCCCTCCAAGCAGAAGCTGTGCCATTGCGAGTCAGGGATCTGCAACATCTCCTCCCTCAGTAGGGCTGAGAAGGCATCAACGCTTCTTTGACGTCCTTGCCTGCAAGAAGCCGCTTATTGTCTCAGCAGTGGTCCCACCAGCATGCAACTCTATGCGATTAGCGCTACCTAACGTGGTCGCTTGAGCCGTTCGGCGTTGCGGGGCCGGTCCCACTTCGATCGCCGGAGCCGTGCGGAATTGTGCGGAGTTCGTCCCGAGTTCGTCCCGACACCGCGCGGGGCTCCGAAAAACTGACCATGTCCAAAAATTCCGCTCGGCAACGGCTTGTCGGCTCGCAGTCGCCTCGACATTTACACACCGCCCCGACATCGTGCCTCCATGAACCTATTTGTAAGTGCCTCCGTGACCCTCTGTGTGTGTGGCTCTGTGGCCCTCTGTGTGTGTGTGTGTGCCTCGGTGCCCCTCTCTGTGTGCCCCCCTCTGTCCTGGCGAACTCAAGTTCGCCTCACCCGACCTCCGCGTGGCCCCTACTGCCGGTTTGGTTGCGCTTGCCGCATGCAGGCGCATGCTGGTGGGAACGGGCCTGTACAGGGGATCACCCGACCTCCGCGCGGCCCCGCTTCTAGTTTGATCGTGTTCATCGCATAGAGTTGCATGCTGGTGGGACAGATGATCTGCAAAAAAGAGAGTGCAATCCTGGTAAGTATTTTCTGGGAGGCGATGGAGAAACATGGACGTAGGGCGGAGTGAATGAGAAATTTGCTGACGGATTACCCGAAAACACATACATCCGCAAACATCTCTCGCTGAAGTCGTTCAACAGGCGCACCGCAATCTGGCGCAGTTGTGCAGGCCGGTTTTCATTTAGCGTGCTGCTGTTTGTCCGCAGTGCCGGACCCAGACGGTCCCTCTGAAAGTTTCTCTGGGGGTCCCTCTGGTGGATTCGTCTCACCCTCATTCGGGTTGGCGCACGATGAGATCCCCATGGTGAGTTGGAAGAAAGTAAATGTGTATCAGAAATGTGCAAGGCCGTCAGGACGTAGCAAGCACAGTGACCACCAAGTCATCATTTGAATATCTCACTTTCCAACAAGTTTCAATTGTCCCATCAATTTCTTAGCTATTCACCTTCCAGCCGCTCTCTTTGCCCTGCACTCCGACTATGTGGTTCCGCACGGACCCCCATTTCTCCACTATCCATTGCTCTCTGTCAGTCAGTGGCTTACTGGCGGAGCCAGGCTTGCCAAGACCGCTCGACAGTTTCCCGAACCGTGTCCTCTGGTTCTTGAACCACTGGCACAGTTGGTCATCTGTGTAAACATAGAATAAATGAAGATCAGTGTTGAGTAAATTGTAATCTTAAGTGGAATTGCAATTACAACCACAGAAAAGTAGACAAACTACAAAGTATGTACTTACAAGAGCAGTCAGTGAACTCATTCGCATTGCCTTCATGCATCGTGTTGCGCAGATCCGTGTTTCTGAAATCACGATGGCTCTTATCGTACAGTTCACGGTGGGCCTGATACCATTCTACCAGGTCTCCCTCGTGTTTCCTGGTAAAATTATCAGGCCTTGTGACCAACCTCTTCTTCTTCCTCCTGGCCGGCGCAGCTGACGCATCAGTCTCCTGAGCCAAATCAGAGTCCCATTCTGCAGCAGCAGCTGGGGCTGGAGTTGAAGTAGGAGCTGAAGCTGTAGATGGGGCAGGAGCTCGGGCAGGAGCTGGGGAAGGAGCTGGGGAAGGAGATGGGGAAGGAACTGAAGAAGGAAATGGGGAAGGAACTGGGGTAGGAATTGGTGAGGGTGTTGAGGTACAAGATAGGGCAGGAGATGGGACAGGAACTGAAGCAGGAGCAGGGTCAGGAACAGCAGCATGGACAGAAGCAGTGGCTGGATCCTCCTGGGTCTGTATGTTCTCTATAATTACCTGCTTTACCTGCTTTACCTTATCCTACATGGATTTCTTCTTGATGATCCTGGGGTTCCTTGTTCTCCTCGTGTTGTCTGGTGATCGATGCAGCTGGGAACAACTCCGTTGCAAGAAACGCGGTAAGTGGTGGTTATTTTCAAAACACGCGCGGCTTTATGTGTCGGGGTAAAGGCGGGCCGACTGATAATGGGAGTCGCACGGCGTCGGGCAGGGACGTCATCGTGCAACGCCACGCGGTAGACGCACGACGTCGACATTACTCACGTCCTCGACGCGGCCGCGGCCGACAGGCTTTTGCCGCGCGGGATTTTTGAACACGGTCAGTTTTTCGGAGCCCCGCGCGATGTCGGGACCAGCTCCGCACAACTCCATCCGGCTGCGGCGATCGAAGTGGAACCGACCCCGCGAGGCCGGACCGCTCAAGCGACCACGGTAGGTCGCGCTAACCGCATGCTATCGCATGCTTGTGGGACAGGACAGGCCCTGATTCGGGGCGGATGAAGCTGCTGTTGCTGGAGCTCCCGAAAATCTGTCGCCAACCAGGGACCTGCGAGCTCCCGATGTCACAGTCCACAGGTCCCGCGGCCGAAGCCTCCGAAGTCAAGTCGCAGCCGCAGCGCCACCACAGCATCCGAATGTCAGCCAGCTCCTCGATGGTAAGTTCACAGGCTCTGCGACCGGAGCCCTCAAGGTCGATTCCAGTTGGAGGCCGCCAACTCCTCGATGTTAGTCCTCAGCGCGAACGCAGATACGACAGGGGAAAATGCCGCGACAGAGACACGGGTTTGATTCTGACTACGGGTACTATCTGTACCGAATACGTAGTCCTACAAGCATGCAACTCTATGCGATGAACGCGATCAAACTAGAAGCGGGGGCCGCGCGGAGGTCGAGTGATCCCCTGTACAGGGCCGTTCCCACCAGCATGCGCCTGCATGCGGCAAGCGCAACCAAACCGGCAGCGAGGGCCGCGCGGAGGTCGGGTGAGTGGCGCAACGCGGCGCAAAGTGAGGCGAAGTCTAAGGTAAGTTCGCCAGGACAGAGAGGGGCACACAGAGAGGGGCACCGAGGCACATACACACACAGGGCCACGGAGCCACACACATAGAGGGTCACGGAGACACCTACAGATAGGTTCACGGAGGCACGATGTCGGGGCGGTGTATAATGCGTCGAGGCGACTGCGAGCCGACAAGCCGTTGCCGCGCGGAATTTTTGGACATAGTCAGTTTTTCGGAGCCCCGCGCGGTGTCGGGACGAACTAGGGACGAACTCTGCACAATTCCGCACGGCTCCGGCGATCGAAGTGGGACCGGCCCTGCGACGCCGGACGGCTCAAGCGACCACGTTAGGTCGCGCTAATCGCATAGAGTTGCATGCTTGTAGGACAGGTACGTATTGTCTCCCCAAGGCCGCGTAGTTTTTCGCCGTGTGTTCCGGTTTCCTCGTCAAGACGCCCGGGTTTTGTAGGTTATTTGGATTTAGTAAAAATTGCAAAGTGTTCCTAGTTTGTTGGGTAGTGCTAGTGCACGGGGTGATTGATTATCGGCACTGATTCTGCGTGCCCATGTGCCTGTTTCCGCGCTGTGCTTCTCAAGTCCAAAGTCTAAAGTACCAGCTGGCGAGGTTAAAGTCTTGTTTGTTACTGTAGAAATGTTCTTTACCAAGGGTATGTGAGCTCACTGAGAAGGCATGTGCCAAGACTGTCTCGGGCCAGAACCGAAGTTCAGTACAAGGTAAGGACAGGGAATATATCGGGGAACGGCACGGTATTGATAGAACGGCAACTGCCAACTCGGTGTTGCTCGAAAGTGTCGATAGGATTAATCGTCGATTTGTAACTGAATAAGCGTTAGGAAATTATCGAGTCGTAGAGCGTGGAAACAGCCATTCGGCTTAACTTTCCCATTTCGGACAACATATTCCAGCCACACTAGGTTCACCTGCCCATATCCCTCTAAGGCTGTCCTACACACGCAACTGTCCAACGTTTCTCAAACATTCCGATAGTACCAGCCTCAACTACTTCATCTGGCAGGTCGTTCCATACGCCCACCACCCCCATTGTGTGGATTATCTGGAATGTTGCGACAGCATAATCCATCTTTGATTTGCTCAAGAAGAGGGGGGCGACGGATGAACGCGGAGGGTGTAAACAGTCACAGATAAAGTAAGTGGCACAGGATAAGGCTGTATGAACTAAAGGGCGCACGTTTTATGCGAGAGGGGGTAGATATAAAGGCGATATTAGTCAAAGTCAAAGTCAAAGTCAAACAAACTTTATTGTCATTTAGAAATACTTTGATATATGCAGTTCCAAACGAAATTACGTTGCATTTGGCTCCCTGCGCAACACGATAAACAGAAGGATAGACATGGATAAAATGGATAAGAAGGATAAAAGGATAAATAGACAATGGTGACAGCCCATTACATGGCATTCAGGAGTCTGATGGCTCGTGGGAAGAAGCTGTTGCAGAACCTTGATGTTCTGCTCCTTATGCTGCGATAACTTTTGCCCGATGGCAGCAGAGTGAACAGTCCGTGATGGAGATGTGTGGGGTCTTTTATAATACTGCTGGCCTTAGACACGCAACGTTTGGTCGCAATATCCCCGATTGACGGGAGAGAGGTCCCGATGATTTTTTCCGCTGTCCTCACCACTCTCTGCACGGACTTCCAGTCAGAGGCTCTACAGTCCCCAAACCAGACAGAGATATAGCTGGTCAGAATACTCTCTATGGTGCCCCTGTAGAAAGCGGTGAGGATGGGATGGGAGAGACGAGCTCTTCTCATCCGGCGCAGAAAGTGCAGCCGCTGCTGCGCTCTCTTAACTGGTGATGAGATGTTATTCGACCAGGTCAGACTGTTAGTGATCTGCACCCCCAGGAACTTTGTGCTACTGACCACCTCCACATCGCTGTCATTGACGTGAAGTGGTGTGGGACTGTGCCGGTTTTTCCTGAAGTCGACGATGACCTCCTTTGATTTTTCGACATTCAGGATCAGGTTGTTCGTATTGCACCAGTCCACCAGTTGTTTCACCTCCTCCCTGTAAGCCAGCTCATTGTCGTCCCTGATGAGGCCCACCACTGTTGTGTCATCTGCGTACTATTAAAGGTGCATTTATGGCAGAAGGCAGTGTGCATGTGGAAGAGGCTATTAGATGATTTGGCTGAGGTAGGTAGAAGAAGTGGTTGAAACATTTGGACAGATATATGGATAAAAACGTTGAGGAATACGAGGCAAACGCAGGTAATGGGTTTAGCTCTGGATCGCCCCCTGGGTTACCAGAAAATTGGCATTGGTTCAATAAGATTAGAGTTTAACGTTGGCTCAGAAATTGGTGTGAAACAAATGGGGTTGAATTCATGGGTAAGAAATTTGTGTGCGATTGATATTAACATCAGTATTCGGTAAGGAAGGACAGACCCCGCCTGAAACCTACTGAGAGCATTAGGGAACTGACGAATGGCATAAATCGGGTCTAAGTATGTTTTAAAATAAATAGCGAAAGTGGTGGTGGGGGGTGGGGTAAAAGACAACTAAGAATGGGCAATATTAAAGGGAAGCAGAGCGGAGGAAGGAGTGCTGGAGTCTCAGGAATAAAATGTAAGACATAAGTTGAGAAAGGGATCAGAATGTAACGTTAGGCAACATCGGAACGGAGTCCAGAAAATCGGTAGATAAAACAGTATTGAAGGTTTTATATTCGAATGTACGCAGTCGAGGAAACACGGTGTTTGAGCTCACATGTGGTCAGAAAATGGCAGGATTTGCATTCTGGGCGTCACAGACTGACGGTTGAATGAGAATCAGAGCAGATGGCTTAACACGCAAGGACACAAATCATATCAAAGGCAGACAGATGAGCAAGCGAATGGGGCGGCTCTTGTTCGTGACTACTGTAGTCCAGTGCTCAATAACAAATCACATAAGATCAGAAAAAATGTTGAATTCCTGAGAGTAGATTTGAGAAAGTGCACGGGTAAAAAGACCCTGCTGGGACATATGTGCAGGGCTCAGAATAGAGGCCAAGGTGTAAGGCATAAGGTGCATCATGCAGGATTCCGATATGCAGGCACGCTCGGACATGACGCTGCTGCTGAATCCCACAAAAATTACTTTGTAGATGGCCTATGAAATTGCGCTTTAGAGCAACTCGTATTTCAGCCCAATGGCAATTTTGAACCTAGTGTTATGTAATGAACCACATGTAATTAGGGGGCTAAAGGTGAAGGAAGCCCACGGAGGCTGTGATCGTGATATCATATAATGTATTCTGTATTCTGAGAGGGAATGGCTGAAATCCTATGTATCGGTATACGGTTGAGTAAAGGCATGGTGGAAAAACTTGCTAGACTTGATTGGTACAAGACTCGAGCTAAAATGACACCAGAGCAGCAATGAATGAGGATTCGGGAAGTAATTGGGAAGACGCTGGGTCTTTTTATCCCGAAGAAGAAAAATACACTAAGTGGAGAACGAGGATACCAGTGCTTACAAAAATGCCAAAGATAGCATAAGAGCAAAAGGGAAGGCACATAATATGGCAAAGTGTACCGATAAACTAGACAATAAACTGCCGATTTTGTTGACGGAATATTGGCGTAGGCTATTTTCTAAATGTGGAATGGAGTCAACAATCGAGATGAAAAGGGATTTGAACGCTCCGTTGCACAGATCCCAAAGGATGAATTTGTAGTACGGTCGGTAGTACGGAAGACAAATGCAATGTTAGTATTCATTTCGAGAGGACTGGGATATGTAATCGAAGATGGAAGCCGTTATCAGAGCACATTTCGGAGATATGCTGGCGTTGACAAATGTCCATGAAGTTTACGAGAATGATTAGGTTAACGTATGAGGAGTGTTGATGGCTCAGGCCCCGTTACTCTGCAGTTTTGGTAGATTGAGGGACGATCTCAATGAACGTCACCATATAACCAAAGGACGACACGGAGTGGACATGACAAGGATATATCTGATAGTTGTGTGGGGGTAAAGCACCATATGGCACAACATCTAAATAAAAGGATATACCTTTAGAAGTGAGACGGGATTTGTTTAGCCAGATCTTTGTGAATCTGTGGAAGCTATTGCCACCGACGGCTGTGGAAGCAGTCATTGGGTAACTTCAAAGAGGAGGTTGGCAGATTCTTTATTAGCAAGGACTTTTCATTGTTATTGGGAGAAATCAGGAGAATAGGGTTGAGAGGAAAATGATCAGCCATTTTAACCCCGAAATGTAGAGCAAACTCTGTAGGCAAATTGGCCAATTCTGCGGCTGTTCGTACCATCTAACCAGCTTCACCACCATCCCCTTCATTCCTGCCAAGGGGGCGACCGAATCCGAGCCAGTATTTTTGCGTGAACGCCGCCTTATAGCTGTTTTTTTTCTCTCAAGGTGACCATGCTGATCACTGCAAGCTCCTGCGGCGGGCAGGGTGTGGGGGAAATGTGGAATGTGGTCAAAGTCCTGTTTGCTATCGTAATCAGGAACTGTTATTTCCTTCGCTTGTGCTCATTGCTTGCTTACCGTGATGGCAGATAAAGCTAAATTACACGGGCTGTGAGCAACAACCAACAAGAGCTCAACACCAGGCAAGGACACAGAATATATTGGCCGATTTAACTGTTTATTGCAGATCAAATCATCCAGCACAATGAACCCGTGTATGGTTCGATTATCTCGATAAATCATATAACATATAACAATTACAGCACGGAAACAGGCCATCTCGGCCCTTCAAGTCCGTGCCGAACAACTTTTTTCCCTTAGTCCCACCTGCCTGCACTCATACCATAACCCTCCATACCCTTCTCATCCATATGCCTATCCAATTTATTTTTAAATGATACCAACGAACCTGCCGCCACCACTTCCACTGGAAGCTCATTCCACACCGCTACCACTCTCTGAGTAAAGAAGTTCCCCCTCATGTTACCCCTAAACCTCTGTCCCTTAATTCTAAAGTCATGTCCTCTTGTTTGAATCTTCCCTATTCTCAAAGGGAAAAGCTTGTCCACATTAACTCTGTCTATCCCTCTCATCATTTTAAAGACCTCTATCAAGTCCCCCCTTAACCTTCTGCGCTCCAGAGAATAAAGACCTAACTTATTCAACCTATCTCTGTAACTTAGCTGTTGAAACCCAGGCAACATTCTAGTAAATCTCCTCTGTACCCTCTCTATTTTGTTGACATCCTTCCTATAATTGGGCGACCAAAATTGTACACCATACTCCAGATTTGGTCTCACCAACGTCTTGTACAATTTTAACATTACATCCCAGCTTCTATACTCAATGCTCTGATTTATAAAGGCTAGCATACCAAAAGCTTTCTTTACCACCCTATCTATATGAGATTCTACCTTCAAGGAACTATGCACGGTTATTCCCAGATCCCTCTGTTCAACTGTATTCTTCAATTCCCTACCGTTTACCATGTACGTCCTATTTTGATTTGTCCTGCCAAGGTGTAGCACCTCACATTTATCAGCATTAAACTCTATCTGCCATCTTTCAGCCCATTTTTCCAACTGGCCTAAATCACTCTGTAGACTTTGGAAATCCTCTTCATTATCCACAACACCCCCTATCTTGGTATCATCTGCATACTTACTAATCCAATTTACCACCCCTTCATCCAGATCATTGATGTACATGACAAACAACAAAGGACCCAACACAGATCCCTGAGGCACCCCACTAGTCACCTGCCTCCAACCCGACAAACAGCCATCCGCCATTACCCTCTGGCTTCTCCCATTCAGCCACTGTTGAATCCATCTTGCTATTCCTGCATTTATACCCAACAGTTGAACCTTCTTAACCAACCTTCCATGAGGAACCTTGTCAAAGGCCTTACTGAAGTCCATATAGACAACATCCACTGCTTTACCCTCGTCAATTTCCCTAGTAACCTCTTCAAAAAATTCAAGAAGATTAGTCAAACATGACCTTCCAGGCATAAATCCATGTTGACTGTTTCTAATTAGACCCTCTTTATCCAGATACTTATATATATTATCTCTAAGTATCTTTTCCATTAATTTGCCCACCACTGAAGTCAAACTAACCGGTCTATAATTGCTAGGTTTACTTTTAGAACCCTTTTTAAACAATGGAACAACATGCGCAGTACGCCAATCCTCGGGGACTATTCCAGTTTCTAATGACATTTGAAATATTTCTGTCATAGCCCCGGCTATTTCTACACTAACTTCCCTCAATGTCCTAGGGAATATCCTGTCAGGACCTGGAGACTTATCCACTTTTATATTTTTCAAAAGTGCCAGTACTTCTTTTACTTTGAAACTCATAGTATCCATAGCTACTCTACTAGTTTCCCTTACCTCACATAATTCAATATCTTTCTCCTTGGTGAATACCGAAGAAAATAAATTGTTCAATATCTCCCCCATCTCTTTTGTCTCTGCAGATAGCTGTCCACTCGGTCTCTCCAATGGACCAATTGTATCCCTTGTTATCCTTTTGCTATTAACATAGCTGTAGAAACCCTTTGGATTTACTTTCACCTTACTTGCCAAAGCAACCTCATATCTTCTTTTAGCTTTTCTAATTTCTTTCTTTAGATTCTTTTTACATTCCTTATACTCCTCAAGCACATCATTTACTTCATGCTGCCTATAATTATTGTAGATCTCCCTCTTTTTCCGAACAAGATGTCCAATTTCCCTTGAAAACCAGGGCTCTTTCCAATTTTTACTGGTTCCTTTCAACCGAACAGGAACATAAAGATTTTGTACTCTTAAAATTTCCCCTTTAAATGTCCTCCATTTCTCCTCTACATCTTTCCCATAAAACAAAATGTCCCAGTTCACTCCTTTTAAATCATCTCGCATCTCGTTAAAGTTAGCCTTTCTCCAATCAAAAATCTCAACCCTAGGCCCAGTTCTGTCCTTCTCTATAATTATATTGAAACTAATGGTATTGTGATCACTGGACCCGAAGTGCTCCCCTAGGCATACCTCCACCACCTGTCCCGTCTCATTTCCTAACAGGAGGTCCAGCACTACCCCTCCTCTAGTAGGCACCTCTATGTATTGCTGCAAAAAACTATCCTGCACACATTTTACAAACTCCAAACCATCCAGCCCATTTACAGAATGTGTTTCCCAGTCTATGTGTGGAAAGTTGAAATCTCCCACAATCACTACCTTGTGCTTACTACTAATATCTGCTATCTCTTTACATATTTGCTCTTCCAATTCTCGTTCCCCATTTGGCGGTCTATAATATACCCCTATAAGTGTTGCTACACCTTTCCCACTTCTAAGTTCCACCCAAATAGCCTCCCTAGATGAGCCCTCCAATCTATCCTGCCAAAGCACTGCTGTAATATCTTCCCTGACTAGCAATGCAACACCTCCACCTCTTGCCCCTCCAATTCTATCACACCTGAAGCAACGAAATCCTGGAATATTTAGTTTCCAATCACAGCCCTCCTGCAACCATGTTTCACTGATCGCCACAACATCATACTTCCAGGTGTCTATCCAGACTCTAAGCTCATCCACCTTTCTTACAATGCTCCTAGCATTAAAATATGCACATTTAAGAAACCCCCCATCTCTTATTCTCTGTTTATTTCCTTTTTTTTTCTTTCTCCTCTTGTGTCCGAGTGCTTCCCTTTTCTGCTTCCTGCCTCCCATTCTGTCTACTAGCTTTTGCTATTTGCATCCCTCGCCCCAACCATTCTAGTTTAAAGTCTCCCCAGTGGCCTTTGCAAATTTCCCCGCCAGGATATTGGTCCCCCTCGGGTTCAAGTGCAACCCATCCTTTCTGTACAGGTCCCACCTACCCCAAAAGAAGTCCCAATGATCCAGAAACTTGAATCCCTGCCCTCTGCACCAGTCTTTCAGCCAAATCAGATAAGTAATAATTAACCTGCAGGTAAATAGTTGAAAAACCACCATTTAATTCCAGGAGAAATTAACATTAAATATCCCTGAAGCAATCTCGCCGTCGATATAGATTCATATATGTTCAGGGGGATTTTGTAATTCCCAAGAATATCGCGTTTCCGTAGGGTCCAGTTGCACTTTCAATTACGGCTCAGATGGGAACAGAAACTGAGAACATCTCACAGAGTAGTAGTGAGTTTCTCAAAAAAGACGGTTCATTCAAGCCCTTAGCAGTACACACTGGGAAACACTCTGAGACGCTAAAGTGTTTAAAAGATTCGCAGCACAACACTATTCTTATATTCCCCCGACACATTGGGTATTTGTGGATTATACTCCCTTGAAACAATTCACAATTGATGAATAATTCATTATCCTTTCATTTGTCAGATCCCCAAAATTACCTTTAAGCTCCTGTTTCCGTTACTGCACAATGTTTGTGATGAACACGATGACGCGTTAAACTGCTGTAATCTGATCCATATATCTCAATTCCTTACCTTACAGACGCCTACCAAAAGGACTTTTAAACGGTACTATTGTTTCTGCCCAGACAACCACCACTGGCAAATTAATCCCGCTCTCATGTATTAGGTATGCCCATATGGGCATTTCCACCTGGGAGAAAGATTCTGACTGTCGATCTATTTTCTATAATTCTTACAATTCATATCCCAATCTCCAAGTTACGATGGAAACACTTCAAGTATGTTGTCAAGCTGGAAAGGGAATATTTACGAGGGCGTTGCCAGGACTAGAGGGTCTGTGCTATAGAGAGAGATTGAGTCGGTTGCGACACTGTTCCTTGGAGCACAGGAGGATGAGGCTAATCCTATTGAGGTGTATGTAATCATGAGAGGAATAAATCGTGAGGACGCACGGAGTCTCTTTTCCAGAGTAGGTGAATCGAGGACCAGATGACATAGGTTAAGTGTGAAGGGGAAACATATTGAATAGGAGTCTTAATAGTGTAACCTTTTCACACAGTGGGTGGTGGGTGTATGGGACAAGCTGCCAGAGAGGTAGTTGATGCAGGGAATATCCAAACTTTTAAGAAAAAGTTAGACAGGCACATGGATAGGACAGGTTTTATGAGGCATGGGCCAAACACGGGCAGCTGGGACATGTTGGCCGGTGTGGGCAGGTTCGGCCGAAAGGCCATTTTTTCCACACTGTATCACTATGACTGTATGACTCAATGACTCTATCAATGTAGCTGAGGCCCACCAGTCAAGGCAACAATCTTGTGAACCCCACCTGCATCCTCTGCAAAACCAACAAGTCTTTACTGCAAATAGACAACCAGAACTGCACCCAATACTCTAAATGCGGCCCACACAAAATCCTCAAAAATTGCTTCCTGACATCCTAACCATTATACTCAATTTCCAGAGTAATTATGGCAAACAACACGTCTTCTTTACCACTTATTGCCTTGTGCTGCCACCTGTGGGGATGTACGAACTTCACCCCCAAGACCCCTCTGTACATCAAAGATGTTGAGGTTTTATCATTAACTACATATTCTCTTCCTCCATTCAACCTCCCAAAGTACGACACCTCACACTTGCTCGGACTAAACTCCATTCGCCTTTTATCCGCCCATTTATTCGGTTGATTTACAGCCCGCTGCAGCTTTTCACAGCTTGTCTCATTGTCTGCAACTTCTCCAATGTTCGTGTCGTCAGCAAATCTACTCATCAACCTAAGTAATGTACGTCTAGATCTTTGATATCTACTAATTAGAGGTTATGGTCGAGACTGGGAAAAGTGATAATAGTACGTTTGAGCCATCAGTGACGTTCGTCCATGTCCTTGGTTCGGGTGCCATCCCCGGGGCGCTCGGCCGGTAATGGCGGCCTTCGTCCTGTAGGGGGACTGGAGCGGCACGGGAACCCTTGGATTCTTAAGAATGGCATAAATCTTCTCTAATGCCTGATTAACAGATAGTCGGCAGGATTAGAAGCTTGAGATCTGTCACGCCAAGCACCGCTCATGATAAACCAGATTCTTCAAACCTCACGGTGCGGTGTAGGTGCCACATTGGTAATTCGAGTTGTAGAGTTGCAGAGCACGCAAAGAATACATTCTGCTCAACCTTTCCAATCGGACCACTGCTCCATCTAAATAAGATTCACTTTTCTCGCGTTAGCTTAATATGGCTCTGCTCCGTCCCTCTCCATGCACTTGTCTGAATTTATTTTAATGTGATAATTGTCGCTACCTCTACTACTTTCTCTGACAATTCGTTCGATATACCCTCCAGCCTCTGTGTGTAAATGTTGCCACTCGTGTACATGTTGCGTCTTCCTCCTCTCACCTTATAACGATGTCTTCTAGTGTTGGGGATTGCCATCTTGGGAAAGGTTTCTGACGGTCAACTCTCTCCATGCCAAGAGTAATTGCATATATTTCTATGACTTCTCCCCTCAAATTCTGACGTTCTAGAGATAACAAACCAAGACTATCCAATCTCTACCTGGAGCCGAATCCTCCACTCAAAGCGACATTCTGCCAAACATCATCAACACCCTATCAAATGCCTCCCCATCTTGCCTGTAATGAGTACAGGAGCAGGGAGGTTCTACTGCAGTTGTACAGGGTTTTGGTGAGGCCAAACCTGGAGTATTGCGCGCAGTTTTGGCTCCAAATCTGAGGAAAGACATCCTTGCCATTGAGGGGGTAGAGAGAAGATTCACCAGACTGATTCTTGGGATGTCAGGCCTTTCATATGAGGAAAGATTGGATAGACTCGGCTTGTACTCGCTGGAATTTAGAAGATTGAGTGGGGATCTTATAGGAACTTACAAAATTCTTAAGGGGTTGGACAAGCTAGATGCTGGAAGATTGTTCCCGATGTTGGGGGAGTCCAGAACAAGGGGTCACAGTCTAAGGATAAGGGGGAATTCCTTTAGGACCGAGATGAGGAAAACATTCTTTACACAGAGAGTGGCGAGTCTCTGGAATTCTCTGCCACAGAAGGTAGTTGAGGCCAGTTCATTGGCTATATTTAAGAGGGAGTTAGATGTTGCACTTGTGGCTAAAGGGATCAGGGGGTATGGAGAGAAGGTAGGTACGGGATACTGAGTTGGATGATCAGCCATGATCACATTGAATGGCGGTGCAGGCTCGAAGGGCCGAATGGCCTACTCCCGCACCTATTTTTTCTATGTTTCTAATGGGGCAACTGCTTGAATACACCTAACAATATGTCTGTCTAACCCTCTTGGTCCGAGTAAGTCCCTGTCGATATTGGGGAAGTTAAAGTCCCCCTCGACAATAACACTGTGTTACACGCTGCCTTCTGCATATGATCCTTGACCTTCAGTTGGAAATCGGGCGCCCCACAATATTTTCACTTAGAAATAATGGCTCCTTTCTTATTTTAGAGATCAACCCATCACGTTTCAGTGGTCGTACCCTCCAGTATGTCATCTCAGAATACCGCCATGGGCATTTTCATTGATTAACGAAATGATTCGTTCATTTTAGTTTTTTTAGTTTTAGAGATACAGCGCGGAAACCGGCCCGACGTCCAGCGAGTCCGCATTGACCAGCGATGCCCGCATACTAACGCTAGCCGACAAACACTAACAATGTTACAATCATACCAAAGCAATTAACCTAAAAGCCTGTACGCCTTTGGATTGCGGGAGAAAACAGAAGATCTCTGATATAACTCACACAGGCCACGGGGAGAACGTACAGACTCTGTGCAGAGAAGTACAGCCCTTTGCCCAGAGATGGAGAATCAAGAGAGAACGCACACCGCGGTACTCTCCACTGACCACATCACGTTATCGCCGGCCACCCATCTCCACCCCTCCACACGGTATACGGAGCGAGCTTTCAAAGGGGTTATTCCTTCTTCTTCTTTCGTGTGGAGTGCACAGCCTAAAGTTGTAGCACATCTTGTTCTATTTGATCTTCCGCTTGTGCACGTCGAGTTGATTGCATTAGTCGAAACAAGGCGGACCACGTGAAGGTTGCAATCTTCCACCCCGGGTTATCCCCATAGGAGTATGTGACGCTCAAAATAGACAATAGACAATAAATAATAGACAATAGACAATGGGTGCAGGAGTAGGCCACACGGCCCTTCAAGCCAGCACCGCCATTCAATGTGATCACGGCTGATCATCCACAATCAGTACCCCGTTCCTGCCTTCTCCCTATATGCCCTGACTCCGCTATCTTCAAGAGCCCTATCTAGCTCTCTCTAGAAAGTTTCCAGAGAACCAGCCCCCACCGCCCTCTGAGGCAGAGAATTCCACAGACTCACAACTCTGTGTGAAAAAGCGCTTCCTCATCTCCGTTCTAAATGGCTTACCCCATGTTCTTAAACTTTAGCCCCTGGTTCTGGACTCCCCTCACATCGTGGCCTCAGTACTTGCCCTTCCCACAGTGTGGATCGGTTTCAGTGTTGCCCCATCCACGATGTAGGGCTTCTCGGTACTTTCCCTCCCACATTGCAAAACGCCTTTTGTACGGCGCTCCTTCCACAGTGGGACACTCTGTCAGTGATGCCCTTCCAGAAAGGTAGACGCAAAACGCTGGAGTAACTCAGCGGTGCGGGCAGCATCTCTGGAGAGAATGGAGCTCTACAATGAACAATCTCATTCACCGCCCCATTGCCATTGTAGGAAATTATTGATCTGCCTCCTGCATCTCTTGTGTGATCTTCGTTTCGCACATTACTTAATTTGCTTGCAGCACTGAATCTGAAACGGGACGACTGGAACTAATTTCACAACATCTTTTATTTCCCAGCTGAAATCTTACGACATTTCACTCTGGTGGTGTCACTGAACTTCGAAACGCACGACGCAGCACAGGGGCAACGCAGCTCTACAGGTGAGCTGGTAAAGAGCCAACATTGTACTTTGAAGCAGCAACGTACGAGACCGGCGCTATCAGAGAGGCAGTGACATTTGTCGGTGCTCAGAGCGATTGCTTTGAATTATGACCGTGGGACAGCTGAGCGGGAAGGTCAAATTGTTTTTGACGTTTGTTGCCGGGGTCATTGAGTGCCTCGGCTTTGCGGGTGCGATCCAAGGCTGGCCTTCCCTGGTCTTTGTGCTGAAGGGGGAAGACTACTTCGCTGACCTCTGTATCCCTCTGTACAACTCCAGCGATCCTGGGACGAGGAATTCTACTGGTGAGTGACCGGGAATAGTACACGGGGAGAAGGAAGTCGAGGTGTCATTGGAAATGAGAAGCAAGAGCCATCAGATGGTGGAATTTCGGGGAAAACGTAAAGCGCTGCAGGAACTTTGGGGATCAGGCAACCTTTATGGAGAGAATGGGCATGTGACGAATCGAGTGGAAGCCTTTTCCCAGACGGCTGTAGTTGGGGGGAAGCATTAAAATATCGATGGGTGCTGCGGCGAATTCGTTGCTGGATACTTTTGAGGAGTGTGGGACGAGGGGGGGGGGGGGGAGGGTTTTTTTGACCGGTGGGTGGATGAGTTGACTGGTGAGAAGGAAACATGAGACAATTTCATGTAAGGTGAGCAGAGATGTGGAGGAGTGAGATGTAAATCCGGATGCGGTCTAGAGGTCGGATGGTGACGGGAGGTATTTTGAAGAGGGGAAATGGATTAAGCTTAGCTTTCGGTTTAGTTTCATTGTTGTCACGTTTACCGAGGTACAGTAGAAAAACGTTTTGCTATCCAAATTTGTTTTGCCATCCCACAAATCAGGCAATACTACACATAAATATTCAAACGAAAATCAACTTGCAGCTTTATAGGTTTTCGGTTCGGTCGCAGTTGGATATTGCACTTGGGCTTGGGCTCGCCAATTCAGCAAGGGTGTCGAGACTTTGGAAAGGGTTCAGATAAGGGTCATCGGGTTGCTGCTCGAATTAGAGGATATTCGGTACAGGGAGATGTCAGACAGATTTACATTGTGTTCTCTTAAACTCTGGAGGCTGAGGAAAACCCTGTAGAAGTGTATAAAATCATGAGAGGCATAGATACTTTAGTCAGTCAGAACCTTATTCCACCGGATGGAAAAATCATATACTAGGGATAATAAGATTCCCTCTCCAGAGAGGAAAGCACACCAACGCCCCTACTTCCTTACAAAGCTGAGGAAATTAGGAACGTCCCGTAAAGCCTCACCAACATTTACAGATGCACCAAAGAAATGATTTCATCAGAGTGCATCTCAGCTTGTTTTGGGAACAGCTCGTAAGAGCGCAAGAAATTACGGCAAATTGCGGACGCAGCCCAGACCATCATACTGACGAACCGCTCTTTTATTGACTCTATTGGTACCACACTCTGCCTCAGCAAGGCCATCAGCATATTCAAGAACTAGCCGCACCCTGGGCACTCCTTCTTCTCCCCTCTCCCATTGGGCAAAAGGTATAGAAGTGTGAAAACACACAACTCCAGATTCAGGGAGAGTTTGTCCCCAGCTGTTATAATGCAAGTAAATCATCCTACCCCAGACAGAGAAAGTTTTTGAACTACTATCTGTCACATGGTGACCCTCGGACTTTCCTTGATCGGAATTTGCTGGCTTTACCTTGCACTGAGCATCACTCCCTCATCATGTATCACTACACTGTAAATGGATCTATTATAATCATGTATTGTCTTTCTGCTGACTCGATAGCACTGAGCGAAAGTTTTTCACCGTGCCGAAGTAGACGTGATAATGAACTGCGTTTGAGTTTAGAGGGGCAAGGTTTAATGGATATCCGCGGAGCATATTCTTTAAAATGAGGCGGTGAGTGCCCGGAACACGTGGCTGAGGCTGAGTCAATAATAACATTTGAGAGACTTTTGGACGGGCCATTGGGTATGTAGTGACCGGCGCGATATAAATTATGTGCAGGCTGATAAGATTTGGTTTTGGCATTAGCACAGACAATGTATGTTGAATGGCCTGATCTGTACTGTACTTCATTCTGTATTCTATGTCTCTCTTAATGTTATGTACTTCTATCAGGTCTCCCTTTCAAATGTACTCCCACTTTTAACTCCACATCGGCCTTATACCTTATAACCCTCTCTCATCCCCATCGCGCTCCCTCCTCTACAGGGGACATGTATTCCACTGTATTTCCCTTTCCCCGTACCGCACCTGCGCTGTCCGTCCCTCGCTCACTCTCCACCTCTCTCTCATTGTCTCCCTCTGTCTCATTTTTTTCTCTCAGTGGACTGTGATCAGCAGGGCGAACGCTTCACCCTCATCTTCACCATTGCCATTTTCGTCATGAATTTCGCGTGTGTGGCCAGCGGGGCGCTGCTCGACTACTGCGGAATCATGCCAACCCGTTTCCTGGCCATGTAAGTCACTCAGGCGCACCGCGGGGGATGTGCGGAGGCTGTGTGCGTAAGACAAGGTTCATTAGGAGGATAGACATAAAACTCTGGAGTAAATCAGCGGGACAGGCAGCATCTCTGGGGAGAAGGAATAGGTGACGTTTCAGCTCGAAAACCTTCTTCAGACTAGGAGGATATTTAGGAGGATATGCCCGGAGTCACGTTGCCCCACAGTTTCCGGCAGGGAGGTTTAGCAAGCGAGGACCTTATTCTTCGGCGAGCAAGAGGCTGAGAGGTAATCGTATGTGACGGTCTAAAATCATGGGATTAGAAGTGACTCATGTACATGATTTTTCACCGATTTTCACAGTGGAATCCGTAAATAAATGGCATAGATTTAAGATGACAGGAGAAACATTTAGCAGGAACACGGGGGCAACTCTTTCTCACATATGGTACAAGGTACATGAAATTGGGTAGAGATTGAGGCTGATGCAATAACCAGAAGTAAATCTCTTACTCGAGAGCGATTACAATAAGAACTTACCGCCATGAAAAAAATAGCAACAGAATTAGACCATTCGGCCGATCGAGACCAGCCATTCGATCATAGCTGATTTTTTTCAATCCTTCATAAACCCATTCACCTGCCGTCTCCCCGTAATATTTTACGTCCTTGCTCATCAAGACCCTATCATTCTCCGCTTTAGAAAATGCACAATGACATAATTTCCACAACCCTGTGTGTGGCAAAGAATTACGTGGATTCGCAACCAACCGGCTAATGAAAGTCTCCCTCACATCCAATCTCAGGCATGTCGTTTTATTCTGAGGCTGTGTCCTCTGGTCCTAGGCGTCCCTCGAGTGGAAGCAACCTCGGCACATGCACTCTCTCTGGGTCTTTCTTTTTTTCGCCTTCCATCACGATGAGGAATGTGGAGGAGTCACTGTGGTGAATCATTCTGTTAAAATGCATTTTGTGTGTCTTGTTGCTTTTTATAGGTATGACTATGCCTCGTATGTTGTAAAACACACTTGGCTAGTAAAGTATGAATATGATTATGATTGTTCGAGGTGGATGTGCTGTTCGCATATTTGATCAGCAGGTTCATAAGATCGTGGTGTGCTACAAATATGTATCGGTGCAGTAAGGAGTTAGTAGAGCCGCTGCCTTTACTGCGCCAGAGCATCGAGTTCGATAATCACATCGGATGCTGTCTGGGTGGTGTTTTCTTTTTCTCCCCATGACGTCATGCATTTCCTACAATTGCACCGGTTTTCCCCACCCACATCCCCAAAACGCACTGGTTTGTATTTTAATTGGCCTTTGTAAATTTAACTTAATGTGTAGGGAGCGGATGCAAAAGTGAGATAACATAAAAGGGATTCTCGATATTCTGCTTGTTTTACGAGAGCTTCAGGGCCTATTTCTACGTTGTATAGTTCAAAAAATTAAACCAAATTGCTAGTAACGCTGGGTCTATCGGATGGAGGGCTGGTGCTTACGGTGAATGAATGGATTTAAGATGGACCTCGGGATCAACCTTTCTTGAGACGGTACTTGAATAGTCGCTTCCACGCATGTGGACTGCGGGGGATGAATATTGCTAAAAAAAAAGTGCAACCCCTTCCCCAGTCGCTGCTTGGCCTGCCGAGTATTCTCTGCATTTATGACCCAAATAACCCGTGAGCTCTATTAACCCCTGGTTATTGTGGGGGAAGGGGGTGGGTGGGGGGGATCGGTGATTATAGGACAGGCGACGGCCATTGTAATGCGCGTCACTGCCTCGCAGAGCTGAACACATTATTTTCAGCTCGAGATAATGTGAGTGTTTGGATATTTAACGAGACAAGGATGTATGGACTGCGAATCACAGAGTACTGAAAAGCATCCGTTGGCTCAACTCGTCCGAATGATCAAAATGCCTTATCGAATCTGGTCCAATTTGCTTTTTGGCCGATATCCTTTTCAAGATTTACTATTCACGTACGTGTTTTTTAAATGCTTTAAAGTCCTCTGGAAACCAGTCCCTTCGGCCATGCTACTATTAAATAAAGCATTTAATCCTTCCAAACACAATCGGACCTAATAAAGCATGTGTTTCTTCCAAACACAGTCGACCTGATAAAGCATTTATTCCTTCAAAACACAGTCGTGCCTAATAAAGCATATATTCCTTCCAAACACAGTCGGACCCAATAAAGTATTGCAGTTTCAAGCACAGGCAGGGCAGCAGTCCAAACAACTCATAGCATTGTCATGAACGGCTAAGAAATCATTTATTGCAAGCACATAAATGATTAACAAATCATCATTCATTGCAAGTGCATTGCTGGCTAACAAATAATTTATCGCAAGCACATAAAGGATTAACCACATAAAGCACATAAAATTTCTACGTTGCACACGGTATTGGGGGTTCAGTATTGATGTGGATAGAGAACTGGCTAGCAGACAGGAGGCAAAGGATAGGAGTAAACGGGTCCTTTTCAGAATGGCAGGCAGTGACTAGTGGCGTGCCGCAAGGCTCAGTGCTGGGACCCCAGCTATTTACAATATATATTAATAATTTGGACGAGGGAATTCAATGCAACATCTCCAAATTTGCAGATGACACCAAGCTGGGGGGTATAGTTAGGTGTGAGGAGGATGCTCGGAGGCTGCAGGGTGATTTGGATAGGCTGAGTGAATGGGCAGATGCATGGCAGATGCAGTATAATGTGGATAAATGTGAGGTTATCCACTTTGGTGGCAAAAACATGAGGGTAGACTATTATCTGAATTGTGGCAGATTAGGAAAAGGGGAGATGCAACGAGACCTGGGTGTCATGGTACACCAGTCATTGAAAGTAGGCATGCAGGTGCAGCAGGCAGTGAAGAAAGCAAATGGTATGTTAGCATTCATAGCGAAAGGATTTGAGTATAGGAGCAGGGAGGTTCTACTGCAGTTGTACAGATTTTGGTGAGGCCACACCTGGAGTATTGTGTACAGTTTTGCTCTCCAAATCTGAGGAAAGACATCCTTGCCATAGAGGGGGTAAAGAGAAGATTCACCAGACTGATTCCTGGGATGTCAGGACTTTCATATGAGGAAAGATTGGATAGGCTCGGCTTGTACTCGCTGGAATTTAGAAGATTGAGGGGGGATCTTATAGAAACTTACAAAATTCTTAAGGGGTTGGACAAGCTAGATACTGGAAGATTGTTCCCGATGTTGGGGGAGTCCAGAACAAGAGGTCACAGTCTAAGGATAAGGGGGAATTCCTTTAGGACCGAGATGAGGAAAACATTATTTACACAGAGAGTGGTGAGTCTCTGGAATTCTCTGCCACAGAAGGTAGTTGAGGCCAGTTCATTGGCTATATTTAAGAGGGCGTTAGATGTGGCACTTGTGGCTAAGGGGATCAGGGGGTATGGAGAGAAGGCAGGTACGGGATACTGAGTTGGATGATCAGCCATGATCACATTGAATAGCGGTGCAGGCTCGAAGGGCCGAATGGCCTACTCCTGCACCTATTTTTCTATGTTTTTCTATGTTTCTAAAACACATAAACCACATAACCACATAAAGCACATAAAGGGTTGACTCACAGTTCAGTAGACTCACAGTTCAGTAGACTCACAGCAGAATGTGTGTGGCCTCTCCCTCGCGATCTTTCAGAGTGACTGACTCTCGGCCAGGCATGCGGTGTTTTATAGTCCTGCCCCCCGGAAGGGGCGTTACCTTCATCGTGATGATTGACAGGCGAGAGGACCAATCAGCTCTTCCAAAGATTTTATAAACACTCATAACTTTTTTTATTTTTCATCGATGGGAAAAATCCTCAACGCTAGCTCAGCGGAGGAGGACTGTGAGTAAGATGGCCAAACGTTACGCGATACAGGGTAGCGTTATTTCTAAAATCAATATACAGTGCAAACAGGAAGTGGTCAAGATGAGACTTTTAATTATAATGATGTGCAAAGAAAGTTTATTTGACATAGAGATTTGCGGTGACCTGGGATGCCCTCCCAGTCATGGTGGAAGATGCAGAACTGATAGTGGTGTTTAAGAAAATTTTAGATGGACACATAGATTTGAATGAGATACAGGGATATGGATAATATATTGACAGATGAAATCAGGCTAACTCGGCATTCTGTTCGGCACAAACATTGTGGGCCGTCGTATCCGTTCGTGCGCTGTACTCGTATGTGTTCTATGATCTAGTTCCATGGTCCAAACATGACATGCCCTTGAATTTAAGAAAGGCGTTAAGTTGGACATGTAGATTTACCAGAATGGACTGTAGATTTACCAGAACAGTAAATCAGATTTACCAGCCTTCGGGCTTTAGTAAAGGAAAAGGATGTTCTTTTCTTGGGGCATTGGTGACAGACCGATGATCTTATTCGGGTGCGCACGATATGTTGGACATGGATAAAGTGATGTTCGACAACACTTTTCTCAGGGTGGACCATTCTACAAACAGTCTACGTCTTTGTGATAGTACCTCTTGGTGGCGGTGGGGGAAAGAGGGTCTAAAGTTAGATTTGTGTTTCCACAGATTCCTCTACGCCGTAGGCAACTTAATGGTCGCTTTTGCCACTACGGGTAAGTGACACTCAACCCTGTCTGGGGAATCGTGCAGTTATCTCAGCGCATGGTTGTCTCCTTCGTATCGTGAGTCTGACAGTGTTATACATGTGAATGTGCTCATCGCTGTGTGTGTGTGTGTGTGTGTGTGTGTGTGTGTGTGTGTGTGTGTGTGTGTGTGTGTGTGTGTGTGTGTGTGTGTGTGTGTGTGTGTGTGTGTGTGTGTGTGTGTGCCTCCTTGTACATGTGTGTGTGTATTGATGTGTGTGCCTAAGTGGTGCATGTCTGTGCGTCCGTGCGTGTTTGTATTTGTGTCTGTGCATGTGTGTGTGTGCCTGTGTGTACATGTGTGTGTGCGTGTAGGTGTGGGCCTCTGTTTGTGTGATGTGGGGGGAGGTGTTGTATGGGTGTATGCGTGTGTTTGCGTGTGCGAGTGTGTGTGTAAGACTTGCTATCTAATGCCCCTGCTCTCTGCCTCATCCTCACCCTCACTCTCTGTTACAGCCTCGACTCTGTTGCTGTTTCCCGCTATCGCGTTGATAGGAGTGGGAGGAATCTTGGTGCTCACAACAAACATAAAGGTATTCTATGGTCATTCATCCTGTTTTAACAATAAAACTTCGCGATGATAGAGACATAGAAACATAGAAACATTGAAGATAGGTGCAGAAGTAGGCCATTAGACAATTCGGCCCATCGAGCTCGCACCGCCATTCAATATGATCACGTCTGATCATCCAATATAAGTATCCCATTACTACTTTCTCGCCAGGTACATAGAGATGGGATGGGCAAGCTAGGACATCATTCACAGAGGTGCGGCCCTCCCTCACTGTGACCTCTTGGACAGTGCGACACTCCGTCAATCCTACCCCACCCACGCTGTGACGCTCTCACAATACAGCTGTCCTCATTGCCTCTCCCACAACAATACCCTTCCCATAGTGCGACACTCCCTGAGTACTACCATTCCCACAGAGTTGTACTCCCTCAGTACTGTCTCTACAAGAGTTTGAGACTCCCCCAGTACTGACCCTCGACAGTACGCCACTCCCTGTGTGCTGCTGCTGCTCCAATATTACGGAACTTAGTTAGTCTGCAATTTGCACTCCACCTCCCACACTGTGGCAGACCTTAGAAATATACTTGTAATAACTAAAACCACTCTATTGGTCGGAAATGACGTTGCAATCGCGCTGAACTTGCCACTGGGGAATTCGAGGTGTAGGTGTGCTTTCTTTGCCAAGGTGCACAGGGTCAGCAATGAAGACCGAACATATTCCAGCCTCCACTGACTGGGCGTGGGTTAGTGTTGAATGTTATTGGAGCTTCCGTGAGGTCTCAATGACTGCTTACTTTGCATGGATCTGCAGGCTGGAAATCTGTTTGGGAGGAGTCGCTCCACAGTGATCACCTTGTACAACGGAGCCTTCAATACCGGTGCAGCCGTCTATCTGCTGGTCAAGGTGAGGAAAGTGTCAACAAACTACCTTAAAAACGCTTCCCGAGCTGAGGGGTTTAGCTGTGGTGTTTGTATGGTGGCACTGCCGTTGTTTTCCTTGGGTCAAGAACATTTAATTGAATGTAGGCTGGAGAAATAGTTGAGTGTCCGTTCACATTCTGTTGGTTCATGTGGCAGGTTTATAGATTTCGGGCGAAAGAGGAAGGGTGGGGGTGGTTCGATGGGGAGAAATATTATTTCAACTTATGTCGGACAGGAAATGCTGGAGTCGCACAACAGGCGAGGTTGCCTCGCCGGAGTGAGTGGAAGATACGCTTAGCGACCATTCTTCATGCTGTTTGTGCAGGGTGTGTTGCGGGAGAAATCGGGAATCTATTTGGGATTGGCGGAACAAATCCTAACCAGTGAGGGATGTTTGATTGGTTAATGAGCGGACTTCGGGTACAGGTGGTAATGAGACACTAGAAGTGTTAAAGGCAACACACTAGAAAAGGGAGAAGGCAAGAAAATAGAATGGTGTCAGATATTGGAAGAGAAGGATTGTAAGAAGAGTGAAATATACAAAACAGGCGAGGAGATGTTGGAAAAACGAGGCACTGGAACGATGAGGTGTGACAGTGGGAGAAACGGCTGCACACCATGGAGCACAATGCATACAAAAAGACAGAACTGAAACGAGCTCTTCGGCCCAAAATGATTTTGCTCAACATCATTCAAAGTTCAACGGATCACTTCTGCCTGCACACGATCCATGTCCCTCTATGCCCTTTGCTATACATAAGCTTTTCTAAAAGTCTCTCAAACGGCACTACCATGTCTGCCACTAACTAATACGACCCCCTGACACAGCATTACACACCCCTACTCACTGTGTAAAAAAATAACTAGCCAACTATCCATCCATCTTTCCATCCATCTATCCATCCATCCATCTTTCCATCCATCTATCCATCCTTCCATCCATCCATCTATCCATCCATCCACCCACCCATCCATCCATCCATCCATCCATCCATCCATCCATCAATCCATCCATCCATCCATCCATCCATCCATCCATCCACCCACCCATCCATCCATCCATCCATCGATTCATCCATCCATCCAACCATCCACCCACCCATCCATCCATCCATCCATCCATCCATCCATCCATCCATCCATCCATCCATCCATCCATCCATCCATCCATCCATCCATCCATCCATCCATCCATCCATCCATCCACCCACCCATCCATCCATCCATCCATCCATCCATCCATGCATCCATCCACCCATCCATCCATGCATCCATCCATCCATCGATTCATCGTTCCATCAATCCGTCCGTCCATCCGTTCATCCGTCAATCCATCTGCCTGCCTACCTACCTACCTACCTGTCTGTCTGTCTTTCTGTCTGTCTGTCTGTCTGTCTGTCTGTCTGTCTGTCTGTCTGTCTGTCTGTCTGTCTGTCTGTCTGTCTGTCTGTCTGTCTGTCTGTCTGTCTGTCTGTCTGTCGGTCTGTCTGTCTGTCGGCCTGTCTGCCCTCCGTCTGTCCCAGCTGGAATCCAAATGATTTGGACGAGGGGAATGAAGGCTTTGTGACCACGTTTGCGGATGATACGAAAATAGATGGAGGTGCAGGTAATGTACAGAGAGCATGGACTCTGCAGAAGGACCTCGACAGGTTCGGAGAGTGGGCAGAGAAGTGGCAGATCGAATATCGTGTAGCGAAGTGCGGAGTCATTCATTATGGTAGCAGGAATAAAGGCCTAGACGATTTTCGAATTGTGCTGAGAATCCAGAAATCGTAGGTGCAAAATGACTTGCGAGTGCTTGCGCAGGATTCCCCAAAAGTCCAGCGTGGTTAACTAGCGCGATCCCTGGAATTAATAAGTTAACATCTGATGAGAGTTTGATGGTACACGGCCTGTGCTCTGGAGGTTAGAGGAATGAGGGAGGGGGGGAGGGTGCTAGTTGAGAAATACAAAATAGTGAAAGGCTTGGATAGTGGCCGTGGAGAGGATTTTTCCACGAATGGGAGAGTCTAGTTCCCGATGTTGGGGGAGTCCAAAACCAGGGGGCACAGTTCAAGAATAAGGAGTAAGCCATTTAGAACGGAGACGAGGAAACTCTTTTTCTCACAATAGTGGTGAGTCTGTGGAATTCTCTGCCTCAGAGGGCAGTGGTGGCGGGTTCTCTGGATGCTTTCAAGAGAGTGCTAGATATGGCTCTTACACATAGCGGAGTCAGGGGATATGGGGAGAGGGCAGGAACGGGGTACTGATTGGGGATGATCACCCATGATCACAATGAATGGCGGTGCTGGCTCCAAGGGCCAAATGGCCTGCTCCTGAACCTATTGTCTATTGTATATTGCCTATTGTCTGAGACTAGAGTTCATATCCTCAGATATGATTCTTTCAGGAAAGAGACGAGGAGAATTGTATTTAGTCAGAGGATAGTGAATCTGGGGAATTATTTGCCATAGAAGGCTGTGGACGCCGTCAGTGAATATAATCAAGGCAGAGATAGATAGATCTAGAATAGTACACGTGTCAACGTTTTTGAGGAGAAGGCATGAGAATTGGGTTAGAAGGGAGTGATAGATCTGCCATAATTGAATGGCTGAGTAGACTTGATGGGCCGAATTGCCTAATTCTACTCCTATTCCTGTGACCTATGACCTAATCCCTGCGGAGCTCCATTGGTCACAGGCCTGCAGCCTGAATATATACCTTCCACCACAAACCTCTGTCTTCTCTGGCCTGCCCAGTCCCGAAATCATATGACCGCACATCGTGAATCCCGTACGTCTTAATCGTGTGTATCTAACTACCTCGAAGGAGTACATAGATTTGTCTTCTGTTTCCCACATCCACCGCCCTATATTCACCAATTTCGTTCGTCACATTTCCAAATAACCCAATCACGTTGGACAACACATGTCCCGTGCAAAATCCTGTTGTCATCCCCAATTAGCCTGTTATCACAACTAGGAGTCCTATCTCAATTCTTTCGAATACTTTCCCTGTCCCCATAAGCCTCACTGGTCTATAATTCACTGGATTCTCTCCTCTTCCCTTCTTAAACAAATAAATAAATTGACCCCTCTCCAGTCCTCCGGGTCCAAGTATATTGGCCCTTTGAATGTCTGCATTGCGCTTTTCCCTAGTCGTTTAATATTTTTCTTAAGCCCCGGTCGATGCCATCTCCTGAAACATCACATACGATTTATTTTTCTCCCTGATCAAGTTTCAAACACCCTAGCATATCCGCGGTTGCTTTACATTGCCACCGGTGTCCGATCCCTGCTCCTCACAGGGACATACTTTGATCCCGTACTTTGATCAGCTGGCCATTAAACGACTCCTGCATGTGATCGGTGGACTACCCCAATAGCTGCTGTTCCTAATCTACCCTCCTTAGAAACTGCCTAGTTTTATTAAGTTGTCTTGCCCCAATTACGTGCCTTTCCCCACCGTACCGGTACTTATTAAAACATTATAAATACAGAGGGAGTTATGATCAGCATCTACAAGATACCCATCCACAGAAACAGCGAACACTTGGCCAGGCTAGTTCCCTAAGCATGGTCCAGGATAAGGGTCCTCAGGTCGAAACATCCATGTTCTGTTTGTGGAAACTTTCTTGAAAGTTATAGGAGAACTAATGTGAATATGTGGACTCAATCTCAGACTTTGTGCAATCATCTATCTATCAACCCCACCACCATCACCCAGGACCTATCCTCCGTCTCCACTTCTGCAGTTCCACCCCGCACCCAAATCAGCATGAATAAGCCACCTATCCATGTTCTTCGGGGTTGCTGTCTGACCCGCTGAATTGGTCCAGCACGTTGAGTCATTTTAAATGTTGGTACCAAAGAGTTGCAAAACACCCAAACCTAGTATGAGATGTCATTCCTCTAGTTTGCGTGTGAACATAATCTGGCAATGTATCAGACTTAGGACAGAACATTTGATATGCGGGATTTGAATGGGTTGCGATCGGGAATCACGCAAGCATTGGTGTACTGCGCGCAGCTGTTCGGCCAAACGATCTATTTTCCTACGGTTGGTTGCGCCGATGTAAAGGAGGCAGCACTAATGAATAGACGATGCATGTGAACGTCTGTCTCACCTGGACAAGCTGATGGCGTTTGCCAGGTGAAAGATATGAAGAAAGCGTATCGACAGATTTCACATTTCATGCAGATGCAGTGGAGCGTTTCTTGTAAGCGACCAGTTTCAGTGAGTGAAAGCAAGGAGTTTCAGATGGAGTGATCCCACCGAAAGCGAAAGCGTCGTGGCGGGAATATGTGACAAGTGGAGGGATGGCTTTGCGCTTGTACGTTGTGATTGGTCCGGAGCCGAGTGGCAGTTCAAGGTGAAGAATCGGGGGTTCTAAACGGATGTTGGAACATTAGATTGAGAGGAAAGGTGAGAGAAAGAATGAAATAGAGGGAAGGACAGAGAGAGAAGGAGAGATGCCAGAGTAATTTCACGGTAGTCGGAGATGAATGAGGTCACAGTGTTGAGTGGAATAGTCCAACAGACCCGTGAATGGCCTCCTTCAGTCCATTCATCACGTCCTTAAGTCCAGATAAAACTGACCGGGGCAAGTTGTACTCCTCCGACGCTGGAGGCAATTGGTGCCCGAAGACATTAGTGACGGGGCACGGTATACCCGGTGGGCCACGTGCCGGCACCGCTGAGAGTTGATACGGGTGGAAGCGGTTGGGGAAGGGTGCAGATCCAGGACAAACGGATGGTTGGATGAAGGGCAGGAGACGGGAACGGAAACAAAAGAGTCGGGCCGGTAGACAGCTTGAATGGCCAAAGTGTACGTGATGGAGGGAAAGGAGACAGGGAGAGGAGGAGGTGTCAGACACATGGACATGGAGGGCGGAGAAGGAGGGAGAGGATAGTCATAGATTCATGGAACACGGAGGCAGGTCCGTTTTCCCACCAAAGATTCCCTATTTAACATCGCCCCTTTTCATGTTGATCGGGACTGGAAGATAGCGATGAGAAGTGTGTACACATTTCGGGGAGAGGCGGTCGATGAAACGAAGGCGGTGTAGAAATTAGGAGGGGGCCCACCGAGGGCAACAGCGCCTAAATAGGTGGATTGTTTGTAGTCGGCAAGGGCGGGGTGAGATCAACGGATACAAATAGCTGAATCAACTCTCACAGTGTGTGCCTTATACTTATCCCCGCTCCGACCCCCCGCCCCTCACTCAGGTGGCGTTTGAAGCTGGATTCCACCTGAAGTCGATCTTCCTGTTCATCAGTTGCCTGGGCGTCCTGCAGATTCTGTTCACGGTCTTTCTCCTTCCTTGGAAACACATCCCATACCCGCTGCCGGAGGGTTTCACCTACGGGTAAGGCGCAAGTTTGGTGTTCAGTGATTTATGCAAGTTGGTTCCAAGCAGATAACTAATCGCTGTATTAGGTACTTGATTCTGACAATAGCAGTGATCCGGATATGGAGATGCCACTGCTCGTATATAATAAGTGGTGCCCAGACTAGGATACAAGAAATAAAAACCTGATATAGGGGTTAAGTAGGCTTGTATGTTTATATATATGGAACAAGACCGATAAAATGGCGCATCTGGTAGAGCTGATACTGGAGAACGCCAGAAAACGCCGTTCAACACAGAATCCTTTGCTGTGCATGTAGAATTTGCATGTTCTTTCTGAAAGCGTTTGTGTTTCCCCCGGATCCTCCGGTTGCCTCCCCCATCCCAAAGTCGTGTGGGTTTGTCGATTAATTGGCCTCCAGGGAGCAATTCTAGGGAGTGGATAAGAACGCTCAATGACAAAGTATCAGTGTGAACGGGCGATCGGTGGCTGGGGTAGACTCAGTGGACCTGTTTTCACGCTGTATCTCAAAAATATTCAAATTAAACATATGAGACTGGAGTGTGCAACAGACAGAAATTCAATTGACACGAATGCGGGGGAGAGGATGGATGATTATTTGTCGGGTAAAGTACTGGGTTTCAGACACGACTTCCTGGAACAAATTGATGGATTTCAACCGTGATTGTCGCGCTGCCAAGAATATTGCGTTATAATATTGGGTTGATTCAATGGGGAAGATGTGGGTAGGGGTTAGGGGCTACCGGGTACCAAATCCACAATGGCGCACAATCCGAGTTATTCTTCACGCATGGGTTGAAAAAATGTTATGTTTATTTGGGACGGATGGTGGATTAAATAAAGAGGAGGAGGAGGAGTTAGGGCCTGTGGGTACTATTCGAGTATTGAAAGTTCATACCGTAAAGCTGCAAGCTACACAAACGGATATGAGATGCTACTGCTCAAGTTTGCGTGTGTCCTCACTCTGGCAATGGGCTACCCCTGGACAGAAAGGTCTGTATGGTAATGGGAAAGAAAGTAAACATGTTTTTCATACCGGGGATACAGTAAATCTTAGCGAATCGAGTGCGTGTTTGATTTTTGTCCAGCAAGCATAAAATACGACAGGATGTATGTTTAATTGTTTAAAATGTATCATTCCACAAGTGTCAGGAGAAGCAATTGTTTGACAATTTTAATGTCCTGTCGTTCTTGAGCTACCCGCGTTCGGGCCATATCCTTCTGAATAATCTAAAACCTTTGCATCCCTGAATCTGCCCAACTATTTTTAAATACCATTATGGTACCGATTCCCACCGCGTCTCATTATAATACTCGCCCTCCAGTCCTGCTAACATCCTTGTGAAACGTTTTAAAAACCTTTCTCATTTGGGAAACATCCTTCCGCTATCTGGGCGACCAGGAATGCACAAAATACTGGGAGCGTATTCCCACCAATAACTTGTACAGTGTTCTCACCAATAACCAATAACTTCGCCACTCTTTTTAACAACATCGCCCCTTTCAAAAAATTATGCACGCATATCCCGATGTGCCTACAATACTCTGCCGACCCCTTCGTTTAGGACTCTTGCCCTGCCGTGGTTTAGTTCACCAAACCTCATCATCTCGCACATGTCCGAGTTAAATGTCATCAGCCATTCTTGTCACAGAAACACAGAAACATAGAAAAATAGGTGCAGGAGTAGGCTATTCGGCCCTTCGAGCCTGCACCGCCATTCAATATGATCATGGCTGATCATCCAACTCAGCATCCCGTACCTGCCTTCTCTCCATACCCCCTGACTCCTTTAGCCACAAGTGCCACATCTAACGCCCTCTTAAATATAGCCAATGAACTGTCCTCAACTACCTTCTGTGGCAGAGAATTCCAGAGACTCGCCACTCTCTGTGCAAAGAATGTTTTCCTCATCTCGGTCCTAAAGGAATTCCCCCTTATCCTTAGACTGTGACCCGTTGTTCTGGACTCCCCCAACATCGGGAACAATCTTCCAGCATCTAGCTTGTCCAACCCCTTAAGAATTCTGTAAGTTTCTATAAGATCCCCCCTCAATCTTCTAAATTCCAGCGAGTACAAGCCGAGTCTATCCAATCTTCCCTCATATGAAAGTCCTGACATCCCAGGAATCAGTCTGGTGAATCTTCTCTGTACCCCCTCTATGGCAAGGATGTCTTTCCTCAGATTTGGAGACCAAAACTGTACGCAATACCCCAGGTGTGGCCTCACCAAAACCCTGTTCAACTGCAGTAGAATCTCCCTGCTCCTATACTCAAATCCTTTCGCTATGAATGCTAACATACCATTTGCTTTCTTCACTGCCTGCTGCACCTGCATGCCTACTTTTAATGACTGGTGTACCATGACACCCAGGTCTCGTTGCATCTCCCCTTTTCTTAATCTGCCACCATTCAGATAATAGTCTACCCTCATGTTTTTGCCACCAAAGTGGATAACCTCACATTTATCCACATTATACTGCATCTGCCATACATCTGCCCATTCACTCAGCCTATCCAAATCACCCTGCAGCCTCCAAGCATCCTCCTCACACCTAACTACACCCCCCAGCTTGGTGTCATCTGCAAATTTGGAGATGTTGCATTGACCTAATATTGTCCTAATATTCCAGTTGATCCATATTCTGTCGGAATTGATGAGTTCAAAAAACAGCTTAGAAACAATCAGTTCTGCCCACAGTTTCCACGGCGGCCATTGATTAACGGATGCAACTAGTTCTATCTTATCCCGTTTTTTAATCCCCTCCCTACACACGAGGGGCACTCTACAAAAGGTAATTTAACAAAGCCGTACGCGTTTGGGATGTGGTTGCAAACTGGATCACACGGAAGAAACAAGTGCTGTCACAGGGAAAACCTGCTAATTCCACGCACAGACAGCAACCGGGATTGCGGCTCAGCTCCGGTCTTTAAAGCTGTGAGACGGCAACTTTAACAGCTGCGCCGCTGTGCCATAATCTTAGAGAGATGTCTGCATTGTTCATCGCCCCACCAATTCTGGTGCTATGGACAAATGTACTAATCGCAGCGAGTTTTGTATTTAAATATTGGAAGGCTCCTTACAGATGGAGTCTACGCAGTTTTACAAGCCTTTGGGACAGGGCACGGTTTAGGTTCCATCTTCTGTGTCCGGACGTGATTTATAACAGGAATGACGTGCATGAAAAATGTAATGCAGCGTTCTTAAAAATCACTGTAACTTTTTATAGAAACATAGAAACATAGAAATTAGGTGCAGGAGTAGGCCATTCGGCCCTTCGAGCTTGCACCGCCATTCAATATTATCATGGCTGATCATCCAACTCAGTATCCCGTACCTGCCTTCTCTCCATACCCTCTGATCCCCTTAGCCACAAGGGCCACATCTAACTCCCTCTTAAATATAGCCAATGAACTGGCCTCAACTACCCTCTGTGGCAGAGAGTTCCAGAGACCCACCACTCTCTGTGTGAAAAAAGTCCTTCTCATCTCGGTCCGAAAGGATTTCCCCCTTATCCTTAAGCTGTGACCCCTTGTCCTGGACCTCCCCAACATCGGGAACAATCTTCCTGCATCTAGCCTGTCCAACCCCTTAAGAATTTTGTAAGTTTCTATAAGATCCCCTCTCAATCTCCTAAATTCTAGAGAGTATAAACCGAGTCTATGCAGTCTTTGCTCATAAGACAGTCCTGACATCCCAGGAATCAGTCTGGTTTATAATCAGTCTTATAATAACCATATAAATCGTATCTTCCACCCCGTTCCATAACATCGCAGCTTCTCTATCATCATGCATTATCGTCTGCCCTGGTGTTATTGTGTCTCCATCCAGTGTGAAGTTTGAGATGTTCAGATTGATGGGACGTCGGAACGAGACGGGTCGCCATAGAATCCCAAGCCTGGGAGCTATTCGGTTGGAAGGAGACGGGGAAGAGAGCATGGAAGAAATGGGAACGGGCACCACGGAGGGGGGGAAGAGCAGGGAATGGGGACTGAGGCACGAACTGACGGAGGGGGCCCTGGGAGTGAGTAGATGTGAGATGCGACACGCCACCGATCTTGTGAGCGGGAAGAGTAAAGAGGAGGTGGGAGGACCGGACCCGGTGAGAATATCGGCGAATGGAATAGAACTGTCGACTGCCGGAGGAAATAATCAGCCTCGCAGAGCGCAAGGTGAAAGGTCTTCCGCATACGACCACTGCCCCTCATCCCACGACCATGCCCCTTCCTTTCCGTGTCTCTCCATCTACTGACTGTCTTTCGGAATTGTGATTCTCCTGCCTTCTCCGCGCCTCATCTCGCCTTGTTCCCACCGTTCCTCCATCAACCCTCCCCGTCCCTCTCCACCGTCCAGAGGCCCTTCCGCTCCCTCTTCCAGCATTTCTCCCCTCGCCATTGTGCCTGGCATAAGCCGCCCTTTCGCAATTTCTCCTTCCTGTGTTCTCACCACTTGTCTTGAGATTCACTTCCCCACCCGCGCTCCCACTATCGTTGCGACAACCTAACTCTTCCCCACTCCATCAGGTCCAGTCTCCTTGTTTTCATTCATTTTCTTCACCTCCTCCCTACATCCCTGCACGATTCTCCTCACGAATGCAGCTGAACAGTGATCCATAACGCCATGTCGTCCTGCTTCCCCAGGTTCCAGTTCTCCCTTCCACCAACCTCACCGGCCGCTCTCTCCCTTCCGTTTGAGGCCTCCTTCCTGCTTCCCCTCGCACATACACACACAAACACACACACCACACGCACACACATACACGCACACACACACGCAGACGCACACTGACGCACGCAAGCACGCACACACCAGACACACGCACACACGCACACGCACACACACATGCACGCACGTACACACGTACACACACACGTCCGCAGGCACACACAAAACATCACAGACACACTCACACACATATACACGATCAAACACACATAAGCCCCTGTGAATCTGTGAGCGGCAGCCAAATGTATGTGAACCCGGAGCGCACCAGATGCGTCCAATGATTTCATTTCTTCGCCGAGAAGTGGGAATTTACAATGAAACCTAAACGTTTGCCCCTTCACACTACCCCCTACTACTTACCGTGGATGTGTGAAATATCAGTGCCGTGAACTGTGCACCCTTCTCTATTTCCTGTTACTATATCCGTCGTTCCTCTCCCGCTGCAGGTTCACTGTTCACGGAAACGGAAGAGGAAGTTCCCACATTCTGGAGCTGCGTCTTTTCTCGGCTCTTCCTCACCAACCTGGTCTGGTTCACCCTCATTCAGCTGCGCATCATCATTTTCTTCGGCGCCCTGAACCCCATGCTCAATCTCATGCTGAACGGCGACACCGAGCAAGGTAAGCGCAGAGTGGCCACTCGAGGACTTTAGGACAAGGGAACGAGCGAAGGACGAGGGCATGGACATGCCAACCAGAGCAGGAGAAGGAGGGGTGGGAGGAGCGCTTTATATAAAACGAGAGAGAGGAGAAAATACAACACAATACAATACAATACGGTTTTATTCGTCACATTGCACATAAAGTGCAAGTGAAATGAATTTGCCAGCAGCGGTACAATGACAAAGAACACACAGTACACAATAAACATTTAACACAAACATCCACCACAGCATTCTTCACTGTGGTGGAAGGCACGACATTTGGCCAGTCCTCCTCCATCTCCCTACGTGGTCGGGGCCTCAGCCCTCCGCAGCCGCCGCTGCGGGCGTCCAGATATGCAGGCAGGTAAAAGTCCAGGTAAGTCCGGCTCTTCTCCACCGGAGACCGCGGCTTTATGTTGGTGTAGGCCGCAGTCCGGCCGGCTCAGATTTAAAGTTCCCGCCGCAGCCAGAAGCACCGCAGACCGCAGGGCAAGCGGTCGAAGCTCCCCTCCAGGGGTGATGGTAAGTCCACGCCGGACCCGCGGTAGGAGTAGACCGCGGGCCGGCAGCGGTGGCTTCTTCTTCTCCCGGGTCCCCAACGAGGGATCCCAGGCTGCGGACGCAGCGCCAGCTGGAGCTCTGCAGACCGCGACTTCAGGCTGCCGCGGGCCAGCGAAACTGACCGCTCCCCTCCGGCGAGCCCCCGCCCCACGCCGAGAGTCCACTCCGGAAAAAGGCCGCACGATCCTCGGTGTTAGGCCACGGGGCAGGCGACCTGGAAAACGTCGCCTCTCCGTGAAGGAGGCGACCGAAGCGATTTCCCCCTCACCCCTCACACCACCCCCCACACCACCCCCCACACAAGACCCATTAAAAACATACTTTCAAGCATACTAAAAAAATATTAAAGAGTAGAAAACAAACGGACACGCTGCCGACAGGGCGCCGGCTTGCAGCGCCCCCACCGACCACTAGATTCCTTAGGCATTTTTCAGATGACTACGAGATTGTTGGAGTGGGGTGGGGGGGGGGGGGGGGAGGGGGGGCGAACAAAGGCGTCA
This sequence comes from Raja brachyura, assembly GCA_963514005.1. The sequence goes on along the minus strand of OY740823.1, from coordinate 2,178,798 downwards.
AATTCTACGGCTGATATCGATAAGCAATAGGAATGGGCGAAGACATGGCCGATTGAGTTTAATCCAAGCAAAAGTGAGGTTCTTCTCCTAACGAGGTTGAATGCAAGGAGATGGTATGCCGGCGATGGCAAGACAACACCATTGATTTGCAGTACATTTTTAGGTCGAGGTTCAACGACCCCTGAATGTGGCAGCATCAGTGGACAGGTAAAGCAGGCATACACTATACTCGCCTTCATCGGTCATTGTATAGGAGGCACGATGCGGCTCCCTGATACTTCAATGAGATCGAATTTGGAATGCTGCGTGTAGTTCTGGTCGCCCCACGGCAGCAAGGATGTGGAGTCTCTGGAGAGGATGCCGAAGGGGTTCAGCAGAATACTGCCTTGATTACGGGTAATATGTACAGTGGGAGCTTGTACATCATTCAGTTGTTGTCTCTTGACCACCGAAGTTTGAGTGGAGATCTGACAGGTATATGACATTATGAGAGGTATAAGCAGGGTAGACAGAACCTTTTTGCCAAGGTGGAATTATTGAAGATTACGGGAATATGCGTTATGGTGAGAGAGGTATCGTTCAAATGTGTTGCGCGAGATCAGTGTTTTACACAGAGAGCAGTGGGTAGTCAGAGGTGTTGGTGGGCGCAGATACGATAGTGACATTCAAGAGGGTTGTAGATAGGCGCATCGCCGTACAGGGAACGGGGAACGTGAACCACGTGCAAGCAGATTAGATCAGCAACGACGTCATTATATGTTGTAGGCCGGAGGGCACGTTAATGTATTGTGCTGTTCTTTGTTCCATGGCCTATGTAATGGGTATTGACGGATATTCATATATGCAATATAGAAACATAGAAACATAGAAAATAGGTGCAGGAGTAGGCCATTCGGCCCTTCGAGCCTGCACCGCCATTCAATGTGATCATGGCTGATCATCCAACTCAGTATCCCGTACCTGCCTTCTCTCCATACCCCCTGATCCCTTTAGCCACAAGTGCCACATCTAACGCCCTCTTAAATATAGCCAATGAACTGGCCTCAACTACCTTCTGTGGCAGAGAATTCCAGAGACTCACCACTCTCTGTGTAAAGAATGTTTTCCTCATTTCGGTCCTAAAGGAATTCCCCCTTATCCTTAGACTGTGACCCCTTGTTCTGGACTCCCCCAACATCGGGAACAATCTTTCAGCATCTAGCTTGTCCAACCCCTTAAGAATTTTGTAGGTTTCTATAAGATCCCCCCTCAATCTTCTAAATTCCATCGAGTACAAACCGAGTCTATCCAATCTTTCCTCATATGAAAGTCCTGACATATATCCGCAATTAGTGCAGAGAAGTTGGAGCCACTGAAACTGGATGCGCTGAAATGTGGGAATGTCAGTCAATTGATGGTTACCGCAGAACCCCACCCTCCCTATCGAGAGGCTGGTCACCTGAGGCTTCTGAGTGGAACTGGGCAATGCAAATATCATTGAATCTGAAGGGTAAATGGTCGAGCTCACTTTAAGAGATTCCTTGGTATTTTTTATGTTGTAAAATCAATTGCCACTCACTTGTCATGGAAGGGTATTGTTCTGGCTGGAAGACTGTGACCGAGTTCCGCGGGGATCTAAACTCGACCCTTGTTGTTTGTGATATATAAATGAGTTGCGCGCAGATGAGGATGGGCTGCCTAATATGTTAGCAGACGATACCAACATTGGTGGAGTTGTGGATGGTGAGAATGTCTGCCAAAGTATACAGTGGGATTTAGACGAGCAAGGATAAGGGCCTGAGCTGTCGGGGGAGATTGAACAGTTTTGCACGTTATTTCCTGGGCCACAAGGGTAAACTTACAGTGGTATTTTAAACCATCATGGAATAGATAGGCGAATGCACATCGCTTTTCCGCAGAGTAAATGTCAAACACGAAGCCGCTTAGGTTTAACGTGAGAGGTGAAAGATATGCTAGGAATTTGAGGGACAGCTTTTTTATTGCACAGAGAATGATGCGTGTAGAGAATGACCTTCCGGTGAAGTAGTTGTAGAAGGTAGAACAATTATATTTTAAAGGTGCGTAAATAGGAATAGGTTAGACAGACATTGGTTGGGAATTATCTATGGAAATAGAAACATAGAAACAAAGAAAATAGGTGCAGGAGGAGGCCATTCGGCCCTTCGAGCCAGCGCCGCCATTCATTGTGATCATGGCTGATCGTCCCCAATAACCCGTGCCTGCCTTCTCCCCGTATCCCTTGACTCCACTAGTCCCTAGAGTTCTATCTACCTCTCTCTCAAATCCACCCAGTGACTTGACCTCCACTGCCTTCTGTGGAAGGGAATTCCATAATTTCACAACTCTCTGGGGGAAAACGTTCTCACCTCAGTCTTAAATGATCTCTCCTTTATTCTAAGGCGGTGGCCCCTGGTTCTGGACTCGCCCAACATTGGGAACATTTTTCCCGCATCTAACTTGTCCACTCCTTTTATAATTTTATATGTTTCTATAATATTGCCCTTCATCTTTCTAAACACCAGTGAATACAAGCCTAGTCTTTTCAATCGTTTATCATATGACAGCCCCGCCAACCCAGGGATCAATCCCGTGACCCCACGCTGCACTGCCTCAATCACAATGATGACTTGCCTCAAATTAGGAGACCAAAACTGCACACAATACTCCAGATGTGGTCTCTCCAGAGCCCTATACAACTGCAGATGAACCTCTTTACTCCTAAACTGAAATCCTCTTGTTATGAAGGCCAACATTCCATTAGCTTTCTTCACTGCCTGCTGTACCTGTAAGCCAGCTTTCAATGGCCGGTGTACAAGGACGCCCAGATCTTGCTGCACCTCTCCCTCACCTAACCTAACCCCATTGAGATAATAATCTGCCCCCTTGTTTTTGCCGCCAAAGTGGATAGCCTCACATTTATCTATATTATACTGCATCTGCCACGCATCTGCCCACTCACTCAACCTGCCCTGGTCACCCTGCAACCTCCTAACATCCTCTTCACAGTTCACACTGCCACCCAGCTTTGTGTCATCCGCAAACATGCTAGTGTTGCTCCTAATTCCCTCTTCTAAATCTTTAATATATATGGTAAACATAAGGTCCCGTGCGGGACCTTATCATAGGCTTTCGTAAAGTCTAGATACACTACATCCACTGGCACCCCTTCATCCATTTTTACATCCTCAATAAAATCCAGGAGATTACTCAAGCTTGATTTCCCTTCCATAAATCCATGCTGACTTGGACTAATCCTTTTACTGCTATCCAAATGCCCCATTACTACCTCTTTAATAATTGTTTCCAGCATCTTTCCCACCATCGAAGTCTGGCTAACTGGTCTGTAATTCCTCGTTTTCTCTCTCGCTCCTTTCTTGAAAAGTGGGATAACATTAGCTATCCTCCAATCCACAGGAACTGATCCTGAATCTATTGAACATTGGAAAATGATCACCAATGCGTCCACTATGTCTAGAGCCACCTCCCTGAGCACCCTGAGATGCAGTCCATCAGCCCCCGGGGATTTATCATCCTTCAGTACCATTAGCCTTCCCAATACTATTTATCGCCTAATGAAAATTCTTTCAGTTCCTCTACCCCCTTAGATCCTCTGTCCTGCAGTATATCTGGGAGATTGTTTTTATCTTCCTTAGTGAAGACAGATCCGAAGTACCTATTCAACTCTTCTGCCATTTTCTTATTGCCCACAATAATTTCGCCCGTGTCTGCCTTCAAGGGACGAACATTTGACTTCGCTACTTTTTTCCATTTACATATCTAAAGAAGCTTTTACTGTCCTTCTTTATATTCCTGACCAGCTTCCCCTCGTACTTCATCTTTTCAGCCCCGATTGCCCGTTGTGTTTCCTTCTGTTGTCCTATGAAAGTTTCCCAATCCTCTGGCTTCCGACTACTCTTTGCTGTGTTATACATATTTTCTTTTCGTTTTATTCTATCCCTAACTTCTCTTGTCAGCCACGGTTGCCTCCTACTCCACTTAGAATCTTTCTTCCGTTTTGGAATGAAATGATTCTGCGTCTTCCGGATTATGCCCAGAAATTCCTGCCATTGCTGTTCCACCGTCATTCCTGCTAGGATCCCTTTCCAGTCTACCTTGGCCAGCTCCCGTCTCATGCCTTCATAGTCCCCTTTGTTCAGCTGCATCACTGACACTTCCGATTTAACGTTCTCCTTCCCAAATTGCAGATTAAAACTAATCATATTATGATCACTACCTCCAAGGGGTTTCTTTACCTCGACTTCGCTTATCATATATGGTTCATTGGACAACACTAAATCCAGAATTGCCTTTTCTCTGGTCGGCTCCATTACAAGCTGCTCTAAGAATCCATCTCGGAGGCAGTCTAGAAATTATCTTTCCTAGGGTCCTGAACCAACATGATTTTCCCAGTCTACCTGCATATTGAAATCCCCCATCACCACAGTGGCATTACCTTTGTTACATGCCAGTTTTAACTCCTGCTGCAACTTGCACCCTACATCCGGGCTACTATTTGGGGGTCTGTAGATAACACCAATTAGTGTCTTCTTGCCTTTACAATTCCTCAACTCAATCCATAGTGACTCTACTTCGTCAGTCCCTATGTCTTCCCTCGCAAGGGACTGAATTCCATCCCTCACCAGCAGAGCTACCCCCCTCCTCTGCCCACCTACCTGTCTTTTCTATAGGATGTATAACCCTGAATATTAATTTCCCAGGCCCGATCCTCCTGCTGCCACGTCTCAGTAATCCCCACAAAGTCATATCTACCAACCTCTAACTGAGGCTCAAGCTCATCTACTTTATTTCTTATACTTTGCGCACTGATATACAATACTTTTAATTCCTTATGTATCTCGCCTTTCACATCGATCCCTATAACACGTGGCCATACTTTCCTATCCCTTTGTGAGCTTCCTTTCCCGTTAATTCTGGGGTCATTAACCATCCCTTTACTCTCTTTCCCTTTAACTCCGTCCTCACCTATCCCATTGGACACCCCACCCCCCCCCCCCCCCCCCCTTATTCAGTTTAAAACCACCTGTGTATCAGTGGCAAACCTGCCTGCAAGAATGCTGGTCCCCCACCTGTTAAGGTGCAATCAATCCATTTTGTACAGTCCCCCTTACTCCAAAACAGATCCCAGTGATCTAAGAATCTAAATCACTGCCCCCTGCACCAGTTCCTCAGCCACACATTCAGATCCCGTATCTCCCTGTTCCTGCTCTGGCCAGCACGAGGAACTGGAAGCAAACCGGAGATAACAACCCTGGAGGTCGTGCTTTTCAGCATTTTTCCGAGCTCTCGAAAGTCACGCTGCAGAATATTCATCCCCTTCATTCCAACATCGTTTGTGCTGACATGCACGACCACTTCCGGCTGTTCGCCTTCGCCCTTGAGGATTTTCTGCACTCTGTCCGTGACATCCTGGATTCTGGCACCAGGAAGGCAGCACACCATCCTCGAATCCCGTCTGTTCCTGCAGAAACCCCTGTCCGTACCTCTCACAATGGAGTCTCCAACTACAATGGCGTTGCCTGACGTTCACCTCTTTGGTTTTGGCTCATCAGCCCTTTTTGCTTCGCAAGCCAGTCCGCCGCTCAGTGTTTTAACGTCTTCTGTCCCGACAACTTCTAAATGGGTGAACTTGGTCACGAGAGGTACAACACCCTGGGACCTTTGCATTCCATGTTTCCCTCCCTTTCTCGCCGTCACCCACCTTCTCTCTTCCATTACCTCAGGTGCAACAATCTTACTCTAGGACTTGTTGAGGAACGACTCCGTTTCTCGGATGAACCTGAGGTCATTCACTTGCTTCTCCAGTTCCCCATCACGGTCCTTCGAGAGCTGTGCCTGGATGCACTTCTAACATTTGTGGCAGCCAGAGGCATGTGCAGTGTCCTTGACCTCCCACATACTGCTAGCATCACACTGAATCAGCTTGCTTGACATCTCCTTCTTACGTCTCTCCCTCTCCAGCGTTTTGCGTAGCCTTCTCTCCTCAACCTCCTCACTGAGAGAGAGGGAGGGCGAGAGTAAGTGGGTGTAGCAGCGCGCGGTAGTGGGTGGTGGCACTGCGAAAGTAAGGATGAGGAATAACGACAGAGTAAGAAGAAGAGCGGGAGAAACTGAGAATGGGAGGGCGACAGAAAGGGTGGGTCGGAAGAATTGGGACAGAGATCGACACAGGCGTACCGGCGAAAGTAGGTCGGCAGAGCGGAAGTGAGGGAGGGAGCGAGAATAAACTGGGAAGGCGGGAAAAATGGATATTCTCCAGCCGAAGACTCACACTTTACTCACAGGGCACTTCCCTCACAAGGCCGCTCCCTCACTGCCGCTCCCTCAGAGCCCTTCCTTCTTGACTGCCAAATTGCCTAATTTACCAATTCACAAACCAAAATTCCGCAGTTTTCAACTGTTTTCCCCCTCTGACACACTTCTAACTCTCCTCCCACTCGGGCTAGAGCCAATCAGTGCTTTCTGCTGCTGTTGCTTCAAAATCCACGGGAGCGCTGAGTAAAGTCTGCCTGTGCTTTGCCACCCCTTTTCAACAGCAACTAGCTTGTATTGGACATCGGCATGGACGTTTTCGGCCGAAGGGCCTGCTTCTATATGCGTGACCCTCTTGCAACCGCTCACGAATGGCGTTTAAATAGTTTATTTGGCAGAAAGGTGGTGGGTTCTTTAGCTTGTCCCGTTCACTTGAATGTGGCCCATGACCATCGCAACGTCTTATGTTTCTCTCATCTCTCTTCATTTCTTTATATTAGACAAAACAGATCCCTAATCTTTATTTCCATTTCACAGTCAGCAAGTTTACAAACGCCTTTGCCATCATCCAGTTGTTCAGCATCTTCGCCGCCCCCGTAAACGGGTTAATTATGGATCGACGGAAATTGAGATGTCGGCGGTTGGACTCAGTCTCAGGTAATGCCAGGGCGAGGCGACATTCAGCATCGATGACTTGTCCAATGACCGGGTCGAATTTCGTGTTTGCATTATTTAGCGAAACCTGTCTTCCTCTGCCTCTTTCTCTCTGACCAACCTCATTCTAGTAAATAACCCATATGGTGTGCTCGCCTTCATGGGTCCGGGAATTGAATATAAGAGCTAGGAATCCACGTTGCAGTTTTACACGACTCCTGTTGTAGAGTCTTAGAGTTATGCGTTTGAAGCAATACGTATAGAGCTCATCTCCCAATGAAAGCAAGAACAGGAACATCTGGAGAGGGTCCAGAAGAGGTTTAGCAGAATGTTGCTTGGATTAGGGGTTATTTGTTGCAAGAAGTGGTTGCACAAACTTCGATAGTTTTCCCTGGAGCGCGGGAAAACCCCATTCCCTCCCTCTCTCCTCCCCCCGCCCCCCCCCCCCCCCCTCCCGACCCCCCAACCACCGTATACAATATTATGAGAAGTGTAGAGGGGATGCACAGTCCTAACTGTTATCACACAGGGAGCAAATATCCGACTGAATAACACAGCTTCAAGCTGATCAGGGTGAAGTGTCGAGGGGATTGGATAGGGACATATATATTCAGCGACTGGCGGGATATAAACAGACAGGTAGATTCATTTATCGTGGTATCATGAGCAGGGCTAGTTGCTATGCTGTGCTTGTCTTTCTATACTCTGGGGTTCATTGGTGCGTTGCCAGAATCTAATTATTTCGATGTCTGTCGTCTTGGCTCCACAAGATGGCTCACGCGTCCTCGTCTCTGTCTCGATCATAGACTTTGACTCTATCGCTCGCTGTCGCCACCTCAATCCCGCATTCTGACATTCAGACTCGCCAACATTTTCACATCTCGCTCAAGCCAACAGATTAAAGTACAGTTGATCGCACCTGATCAGAGAGAGCACGACAAAAGCCTTTCGCTTTACCTCGTTACACGTGACTATAATAAACTTAAATCCAAGTCCCACCATTGACACCACCGTGCCAGAGCAGTCACGCACAAGTTGGTCATGCCACGCATGCCCTCACGCATTCACGTACATTCCTAATGTCCCACCAGCATGCAACTCTATGCGATTAGCGCGACCTAACGTGGTCGCTTGAGCCGTCCGGCGTCGCGGGGCCGGTTCCACTTCGATCGCCGGAGCCGCGCGGAATTGTGCGGAGTTCGTCCCAAGTTCGTCCCGACATCGCGCGGGGCTCCGAAAAACCGACTATGTCCAAAAATCCCGCGCGGCAACGGCTTGTCGGCTCGCAGTCGCCTCGACATTTACACACCGCCCGGACATCGTGCCTCCGTGAACCTATTTGTAAGTGCCTCCGTGACCCTCTATGTGTGTGGCTCCGTGGCCCTGTATGTGTGTGTCGGTGCCCCTCTCTGTGTGCCCCTCTAAGTCCTGGCGAACTTACCTTGGACTTGCTTCAAGTTCGCCTCGCTTTGCGCCGCGTTGCGCCACTCACCCGACCTCCGCGCGGCCCCCGCTGCCGGTTTGATCGCGTTCATCGCATAGAGTTGCATGCTCTTGTGCAGGCCCTTGTACTCTCCGCTGCGTTCACTCGTTTTCCCCATCTTGATTAAGTCTAACAATCCTTCTGTCGTGCTCGCATTGGCTCTTCTTCTCTCTCTCTCTCTCTCTCTCTCTCTCTCTCTCTCTCTCTCTCTCTCTCTCTCTCTCTCTCTCTCTCTCTCTCTCTCTCTATTCTTCCTCAATTTTTCCCGCCTTCCCAGTTTGTTCTCGCTCCCTCCCCCACTTCCACTCTGCCGACGTACTTTCGCCAGTACGCCTGTGTCGATCTCTGTCCCAATTCATCCTAGCACCCTTTCTGTCGCCCTCCCATTCTCAGTTTCTCCCGCTCTTCTTCTTACTCTGTGGTTATTCCTCATCCTTACTTTCGCACTGCCACCACCCACTACCGCGCCCTGCTACACCCACTTACTCTCGCCCTCCCTCTCCCCCACTCTCGCCATTCCCCGACTACTTCGCCCTGCCACTCTTCCTCTTTCGTGCTCCTTCTCATGTTTTCCCTCCCTCGCTCCTGCACCCCCCCCCCCCAACCGCCTCTCTCGCTCTGCCCCACCTTCCGTCCCTCTGGATCGCCCTCGTTCTTTCTCTCAACCCCTCTGTCTCACACACTCTCTATATTGCCACCTCGCCACCGGATCTCCCGCCTCTCCCCCAGGCTTGCCCCTCACCCACTCACTAAAGCTCCCAGTGACTTCCTCCAGACTCCCCATTACCCCATAGATATATCTCTCCGCACCCTTTCTCACCCTCCCCCCCCCCCCCCCCCCCCCCCCACTCTAACCCAACCGCGGTATTTAGGACTGAACGACGTACCATTTCCTTCCCCTATCCCATCATGTTTCTCCACAGGTTCTGACGCCTGCAGCAGACTGGCGGAGATGGAGGCCTCGGTCCTCCCTCTCGCCCTCACCGTCACTCTCGCGGTCCTGTTCTCCCTGACTGCCGCCATCCCAGTACCGGAGCTTCAGTACTTGACGTTTCTTCTGATAATGATCAACGGCGGCTTCCTCTACGGGGGGGTTTCCGCGTTTCAAACCATCACGTGAGTTCCGAATTCGGCTTGGCGCCACTGTGCAGTCGGCAAGGCTCGGTGTGTGAGATGCTGTATTGGTACACATAGACTTCTTAAAATATCTAGATGATGAGTTGGAGCTGAAATCCTGGTGATCGGAATCCTGCGTGTTAATCGGAAGAGGGGGGATTGCAGGGCGGTAGAGGATGGGGCAAAATTATCACGTGATTTTGATGGAGCGCAATGTCAGAAGATTCCTGCGGATTATCAGCAGAATGTGTGCGTGGCACATTCTTTGCACGAATTTGTCCAAGATGAATGACGAGGGCAAGGGGTTGGTCGTTGTCTACATTCTTTGCAGTTCTGCTCTCCCCATTAAAAGAAGGCTGTGAATGGTTTGGAAAGAGGAGGTATACACGAGAGCTGTCTAGAGTTGGGTTAGGGGACAATAGACAACAGGTGCAGGAGTAGGCCGTTCGGCCCTTCGAGCCAGCACTGCCATTTAATGTGATCATGGCTGATTATCACCAATCAGTACCCCGTTCCTGCCTTCTCCCCATATCCCCTGACTCCGCTATTTTTTCAGTGCCCTATCTAGCGCTCTCTTGAACGCATCCAGAGAACATGCCTCCACCGCCCTCTGAGGCAGAGAATTCCACAGACTCACAACTCCCTGTGAGAAATGGTGTTTCATCGTCTCCGTTCTAAATGGCTTACTCTTTATTCTTAAGCGATGGCCCCTGGTTCTGGACACCGCCAACATAGGGAACATGGGGAGATATTAGGTACAGGAAGAGGTTGCATAGACGAATTGTTTTCTCGGCAACGTTAGAGTTTGCGGAGAGACGGATAGAAGTATATAGATTCATATAAATTATGATCGGGCAGACAGTCAGACAGAAGCTTTTCTCCAGGATGGAAAATCAAATACTATATGGCACGGCTTGACGTTGAGAGGGGCAACGTAAATAATATATGTGGGGAAAGTTTTTTTACACTGATGGTTATGTGTGTGTGTGAAATGTGCTGCGGAGTTCGTGTTTGAGGAAGATAAGAGCTGCGGAATAGTTCATTTGACGCCACCTCTTCCCTGCCTCCTGCAAAGAGTCTACCCCCACTACTGCCAATTCCTCCCACTACGCCGCATCTGCGCGCAAGATGAAGTGTATCAGACCAGGACATCTGAGATTTCCTCATTCTGGCGAGAACCCTGCTTCCCCGATTCCACAACAGATGTGGCCCTAACTTGGTCTCTTCGATATCCCGCCGCACCCCTCTTGCTCCCCCTCCCCCCAGTCGCAACAGGGGCAGAGACCCCCTCGTCCTCTACATTCACCCCATCATCGGTCGCATACAGAACATAATCCACCTACAACGGGATCCCACCACTGGCCACATCCTCCCATCTCCACGCCGTTACGTTTTTCGCTGAGGCCGTTCTCACCACAACTCCCTGGTTAACTCGCCTCTTCCCACCACAACCACCCCTCCTCAGGTAGCTTTACCGGAAATCGCAGGAGATGCGACACTCATGCCTATACCTCCTCCCTGGAATCCGTCCACGGACACCGTCAGCCTTTCCAGGTGAGGCAGAGGTTCACTTGCACTTCCACTAACCCCATCTACTATATCTGTTGTTCCAGGTGTGGACTCGTATCTATCGGCTAGACGTAGCACAGGCTCTGCGATCGTTTCGCTCAACTCCTTCGTTCAATCCGGCTAGACCTACTTTATATCCCTGTTGTAAAACACTTTAAATCCCCTTTCCATTCCCACACCGACCTTTCTGTCCTAGACCTCCATTGCCAAAGTGAAGCCAAACGCAAATTGGAGGAGCACATCTCAGATTTCGCTTGGGCAGCTTTCAGCCCAATTGGATGAATGTCGATTTCTCTAACTTCAAGTAACCTCTGCATCCAATCTCTCTCCATCCATCACAAACACACGTTGTACCAGCTTCAAAGTTGTCTTGTTGACTCTCATTTTCTGTACCCGTTCTCACCAAACAAACACCTGTTTACTTTACCATCCAGACTTTTTTGCATATATTTTATTCATTGGTTCATTGTATCTCTCCACCACCGTCTTTATATCTCGAGTCTGTTTCTTCTGGCGCTCAGTCTGAAGAAGGGTCTCGACCTGAAATGCCTCCTATTCATTTTCTTCAGAGATGCTGGCTGACCCGCCGAGTTACTCCACTTTTAGTGTCTAGAATTCGGTTGAAACCAGCATCTGTAGGGCCTTCTTACACATTAAATAAAAACCTAATGGGCAACTTATTTCCACATAGAGGGTGGACGTGCTGAGCGGCTGCCAGTGGAAATCGCAGGCACAGGTACAAGTACAAGCTTTAATACATATTTGGGCAGGTGCATGGTTGGGAACATGTATATTCAGATTCCCGTTTAGAGAGGTATCGGGCAGGAACATTCGTAACCAGGTCAGGGAGGCATGGTCCTGTTTGGCCAAGTGGCCTGTTTGGCCAAGTGGCCTGTATGTCGACGCGTGTCAATACCAACTCGATGTTGGACCAAACCGCCTGTTATTGTGAAATGTATTGGCTGCAATGATCTGTTTTCCTTCTTTTCCCCTCGACAGCTTTCCACCATGCCACTTCGGCAGACTCTACGGGACAACATTTGCCCTGGCCGCTGTGATGTCTCTGTTGCAGTATCCTTGCCTCATCCTCGTTAACGGTCCGTTGCACCGCAATCCGCTGTATGTAAGTAGCAGAAGCCCAAAGACTCTCCGTGACGCGAGTCTACCTACCATCCGGAGAGATGGGTGGAAATACAGCAACAAAGATGTAGACTCCCAGCTAGGATATTGTGTCATATTCCCATATCCGTACTGTAAGGCGGATCGGAAAGCTCTTGTAAGGATGCAGAGGTAATGACGGGAGATAACCTTGGGGATACTGACAGAGCTAGTTCTGTTTCCCTTAATGAAGAGATGGTTTTGAGGATAGACATTGACAACCTAAACCGTTAGACCCTTTTTGCGGTGTAAATGAGGAGACTGATTTCTGGTGATTGCAGATCACCCTTGTGGGTGTCCGGGGGGGGGGGGGGGGGGGGGGGGGGGCAAGCCGAAGTCAAGTCTCTGATAGTCCTTCCAACTCGCGAATCTCACTGATATAAATATAAAGTCAAGTTGTCTGCGCCTGGTGAAAGTTCCTATTAGCGCGCACGAAACGAGATGAGTAATGTCATTAAGTTGCAGAAGAGATTCACAAGCTTGTTGGTCTTAGTGACTTCGATCATAGGCACAGGTTCGATAAAAAAGTGAGGTTTCCTTCTTCAGAGCCAAGGAGGCTGAGAGGTGACCTCATTGAGATATGCAAGAACACGAGGAAATTGGATGAAATGTACGTTCACAGTTTTTTTCCATGAGTGGAGGATTCAAAACCTATGCGATATTTATGCACAAGCTGGCAGTTAGCCTGACATCGGTGGGTTACACAAAAAGCTGGAGAAACTCAGCGGGTGCAGCAGCATCTAAGGAGCGAAGGAGATAGGCGACGTTTCGGGTCGAGACCCTTCTTCAGCCTGACATCGGTGTTGGGGAAGCTGCTGGAATCAATTATTAAAGATGAAATAGCCGCACATTTGGATAGCAGTAACAGGATCGGTCCGAGTCAGCATGAATTTACGAAGGGGAAATCATGCTTGACTAACCTTCTGGAATTTTATGAAGATGTAACTAGGAAAATGGACAAGGGAGAGCCAGTGGCTGTGGCGTACCTGGACGTTAAGAAAGCATTTGGTAAGGTCCCACATAGGAGATTAGTGGGCAAAATTAGGGCACATAGTATTGGGGATAGAGTGCTGACGTGGAGAGAAAATTGGTCGGCAGACAGGAAACAAAGATTAGGGATGAACGGGTCCCATTCAGAATCGCAGGCAGTGACTAGTGGAGTACCGCAAGGGTCGGTGCTGGGACTGCAGTTATTTACAATATATATCCATGATTTGGATGAAGGGATTCAAAGTAACATTAGCAAATTTGCAGATGACACAAAGCAGGGTGGCAGTGTGAACTGTGAGGAGGATGCTATGATAATTCAGGGTGACTTGGACAGGTTGGGCGAGTGGGCAGATGCATGGCAGAACAGGTTTAATGTGGATAAATGTATGGTTATCCCCTTTGGTAGCAGAAATAGGAAGGCAGATGTGTATCTAAATGGCGTCAAGTTGGGAAAAGGGGAATCAGTCTATGAAAGTCAGCATGCAGGTACAGCAGGCAGTGAAGAAAAGGAATGGCACGTTGGCCTTTATAACAAGAGGAGTCGAGTATTGGAGCAAAGATGTCCTTCTACAGTTGTACAGAGCCCCAGTGAGAGCACACCTGCAGTTTTGTGTGCAGTTTCGGTCCCCTAACTTGAGGAAGGAGATTCTGGCTATTGAAGGAGTGTAGCTTAATTCCCGGGATAGCGGGACTGTCAGATGCACTCTGGAGTTTAGAAGGATGAGAGGGGATCTTATTGAAACATGTAAGGTTGTTAAGGGTTTGGACACGCTCGAGGCAGGGAACATGTTCCCGATGTTGGGGGAGTCCAGAACCAGGGGCCACAGTTTAAGAATAAGGGGTAAACCATTTAGAACGGAGACGAGGAAACACGTTTTCTCACAGAGAGTTGTGCATTCTGTGGAATTCTCTGCTTCAGAGGGCGTTGGAGGCAGGTTCTCTAGATGCTTTCAAGAGAGAGCAAGATAGGGCTCTTAAAAATAGCGGAGTCAAGGGATATGGGGCGAAGGCAGGAACGGGGTACTGATTGGGGATGATCAGCCATAACCAGATTGAATGGCGGTGCTGGCTCGAAGGGCGGAATGGCCTATTGCACCTCTTGTCTATAGTCTATTGTCTATTGACAGGGAAAAGATGTATGCGGTACCGTGGACATAACATTTTCATTCAGTACCTGGAATGACATCCCAGGGGAAGTTGCACAATCGGATGCAATAATGGCTTTTCAAACACGTTTGGATCGATGCATAGATATGAAGGATTTACAGGGATATGGGTCAATTGCCGGCAAATGGGACTTGCCCCGTAGACCAACTTGGTCCTCATGTACAGGAGAACGAATGGCTCGTTTCTGTGCTGCATGGCTGGATGATGCAGAGATTCCAATGAGCTGTGCTGTTTTGGAAGCATTTTCGTGATAGAGTATTGGGAAGAAATTTAGCAGCAGTTTCAAAACAGAACTAGATTAACCCCTGCTGCTTGGAATCGTACTACGTGGGAAACTGTGGGTTTCGTGTGTGCAGGCTTTGCTGTACATTTCGTGCGGAACGCACAGGACATGGCTTGAACGTGAGAGGATGGAAATTCAAGGGAGATGTGCGGGGCAAGTTGTTTTACACGAAGGATGGGCGGGGACCGTGTGGAACACGCTGCCCTGGATGGTAGCGAATACAGAATCCCATTCTGCCTTACTGGGTTAGTTCCATTTGCCTGCATTTGCCCCATATCCCTCCAAATTTGTCCAACTGTGTTTGTCGTAATTGTATCCGGTACGGTAGCTTCCTCTGACAGCTCGGTCCAGACATTGACTCCCGTCTGAATTAAAAGGTAGCACCGTTCAAACATTTAGAGAGCCACGTGGATATGCAGGGAACGGAGAGGTGTGGATTCCGCGCAGCCAGAGGTTGGTTTAACGGCGTCATGTTCAGCACGGCCACTGTTGGCTGAAGTGCCTTCCCCTGTAATGTCCCATGTGCTATGTTCAGCTACTGTGACTGATGTGTTTTCATTCACCTCTCGTTTCGGGAAACAGTGTCTCTTATTCACTCTGTCTCATGTCCATTTCTATGTTCCATGTTCGGAGGTGATACGGGGTGTTGGAAAGTAGAGTCCCGCCATCCTGTGACCCGGTGTGTGGTCCAGATTGCTGTTTCTCTTCATTCCACCCGCTCATTGATCCTTATCTCCCTTCTGCTTCAGATTAACATCGCGTTCATCGTCCTGGTAACCTTGGCCTACGCCCACCCAATCAACGTCTACTTCTACTGCCAACGGGCCAATTCTCAGAGGGCAGTGTGAAGCCACACCAGGGCCAAGTGCCCACTTGTAATACAAGGACAGGATTACGCCACTCAGTCATAGACGAGTACAGACAAGAATATATACATCATTCTAAGATTTCAGATGTATTTAACTGAAAGGAAAACATGTAATAGTTTAAAGGATTGTGACCTTCCAAATTTTTTTTTGTTAATATTTTTTATTAGACGTAAATACATATTGATACATATTAAGACAATTTAAAATGTGAAAGAAAAAGAAAAACAAAATAATTTACTATCCATCACATACATTCTTAATATTTATAACATTTACAGTCATTCTTGTTTATACATTTAAAAAAAAATTATTTTAATAAAGGGGGAAATTAATAGAAAGAAATAATAAGAGAAATTAAAATAATAATAAAAATAGAAAATCAATAATATGAGTGGAGTTTTAAACATTCTATTCTACATTGGAGATATATCAGTGATCTATTATATATAATTCTTCATCCATTGCCCGTCCAGGTTTCAGTCAGGCCCTCGAACCGAGCCAGTTTGTCCCTTTAGATAATCAATAAATGGAGACCATGTTCCTCTAAACTGATCTAGCCTGTCCGAAAGGACAAGTCTTAATCTTTCCAAATGAAGTGTCTCCGACATTTCTGTAATCCACAAATGACCTTCCAAATTTATTGACAAATTTACCTTCGCTGAGGTCCAGGTACAATGCAAATCTCAGTTGCAGCAGGATCGGAAGCACATGGAGTCAAACATATAAAGTATACTCGAATTATATGTGAATTATATAAAGATTTATGGATGGAAAATGTAATTTAGAACTTTAATGACGTCTTAGACGTTTTATGGAAAACTCGCATTATATAGTCGTTTTCTCCAGAGGTTCGGTAAAATGTAAGAACGCGTGTTTTTTTTTTAAAAATGAACGGTGGAAAAATTAGTCCGCAATTAGGAAATTTGTAAGGAGCCCTTCGAATGCTCATGGCATTAACTGGTTTACAATCGGGGTAATATTAAAGTTTATCCAAGGAAAGGGGAGCTTTTATGTAGTACACATCTTGCAGAGGAGCTGCCTCACAGAGACAAAGAACAGGGTTCGATCTTGACCTGAAGTGTTGTCTGTGAGTAGTTTGACAGCGCATGTTTTCCTCAGGTATTCCTGTTAGCCCCTCGCATCCTGTTACACCTGTGCGAGATTCATTGCAGAGTTCGCCATTGATATATGTATCTGTGCCCATGTACTAGTTATTCATGAGTAATTATGGATCCCGATAGAACCATATAAAATGAAATGCACGAATTCGCTAGATATTCGGAGCACTTTGTTTCCGAGGAAGCGCACATCAAAGGTTACATAAACTGCAATCTTGTGCAAGGCCAACAGGCTGCTGGATCGGGCACGTTCTGTCGGTGACATGTGACGCAGCTGATGGAGTTATTGGCTCAAAAACCGACAATGGCTCTGGTTGGAACTGGACCTTGGGTGCTGAGGGGTCGAGGGTGTTTCCACTTCTCTGTGTGATCGTGTAATTTCCTGCTGGTGCTGCAGTTACCTCCCACGTTCCAAGCTGGCGTTTAGAGTTTAAATGGCTGTCAAGTCTTCTAATGTTTTGCAGTTTCCCCGCTTAAAAGGGATTTGATTTATCTACCCCGAAATGATGAACTGGATTAACTCAGACCAAACACTTCTTTTCCACCTTTTATTTTGGCAGTTTTAGTCTTTTCAGTGGTTTAGTCTTTATCAGGTGAAAAAACTTTAGACATAAAGGCAGAAAAAACACCCATTACTGTAACCAAATATAAATAACAGAAAGTTCCATGTATCTGTTACATTCTGTAACATTTTGTCTTTTGAAATAATTTTCACATTTCATTGAAAGAAAATAAAGATAATGCCCACTACGGTTACCAATTATTTAGCTTAATATCAGATGGATTTTTACTGTTTTTTTAACACACTTTTTTTTTGCTTTTTTAAAAACGCAATTAATTAAGCCAACACCACACATAGCAGATAAGCATTATAAATCAGCTCACATTAGCCCTTATACCCCCCCAAAAAAAAACACTATTTCAAACTTTCTTAATCAACACGTTAGCCAGACAAGTTTCTCAGACATTAAAGGGTTAAACAGAGTCTCTGGGCTGCAGTCTTCGGCTCGTTTATTTAGAGTTCAGTCCTTACCGGCTGCCAATCGGGTCTGTAGAAAATCAGTCCTGCTTGCCTCTTCTGGCTATCTCTGGCTTCTGGTGCTGTGTCCCCCTTTAAAAAACCCCGGGCAGAGCCCAACAGGCTGGGGTTCCGCCCACTTCAATCACTGTCTTGTGATTTCAATTTAGCAATTCTCTGCACCTGGCCTTTCATTCCAGTTTGACTTGACAATGGCCTATTTAAAACTGTATGTGGGATGCTGGGAGTGGGCACGAATGAGAGGTACGATAGCGCTAGTGTGACCAGGTGATCGACGGTCAGCGCATGGACTACATGATCCGAAGTGTATATTTCCACAGAAATACTTTAATTGAAAAATTACTGATACGCTCCCCACCCATGTCCGGATTATGCCCAGAAATTCCTGCCATTGCTGTTCCACCGTCATTCCTGCTAGGATCCCTTTCCAGTCTACCTTGGCCAGCTCCCGTCTCATGCCTTCATAGTCCCCTTTGTTCAGCTGCATCACTGACACTTCCGATTTAACGTTCTCCTTCCCAAATTGCAGATTAAAACTAATCATATTATGATCACTACCTCCAAGGGGTTTCTTTACCTCGACTTCGCTTATCATATATGGTTCATTGGACAACACTAAATCCAGAATTGCCTTTTCTCTGGTCGGCTCCATTACAAGCTGCTCTAAGAATCCATCTCGGAGGCAGTCTAGAAATTATCTTTCCTAGGGTCCTGAACCAACATGATTTTCCCAGTCTACCTGCATATTGAAATCCCCCATCACCACAGTGGCATTACCTTTGTTACATGCCAGTTTTAACTTCTGCTGCAACTTGCACCCTACATCCGGGCTACTATTTGGGGGTCTGTAGATAACACCAATTAGTGTCTTCTTGCCTTTACAATTCCTCAACTCAATCCATAGTGACTCTACTTCGTCAGTCCCTATGTCTTCCCTCGCAAGGGACTGAATTCCATCCCTCACCAGCAGAGCTACCCCCCTCCTCTGCCCACCTGCCTGTCTTTTCTATAGGATGTATAACCCTGAATATTAATTTCCCAGGCCCGATCCTCCTGCAGCCACGTCTCAGTAATCCCCACAAAGTCATATCTACCAACCTCTAACTGAGGCTCAAGCTCATCTACTTTATTTCTTATACTTTGCGCACTGATATACAATACTTTTAATTCCTTATGTATCTCGCCTTTCACATCGATCCCTATAACACGTGGCCATACTTTCCTATCCCTTTGTGAGCTTCCTTTCCCGTTAATTCTGGGGTCATTAACCATCCCTTTACTCTCTTTCCCTTTAACTCCGTCCTCACCTATCCCATTGGACACCCCACCCCCCCCCCCCCCCCCCCTTATTCAGTTTAAAACCACCTGTGTATCAGTGGCAAACCTGCCTGCAAGAATGCTGGTCCCCCACCTGTTAAGGTGCAATCAGTCCATTTTGTACAGTCCCCCTTACTCCAAAACAGATCCCAGTGATCTAAGAATCTAAATCACTGCCCCCTGCACCAGTTCCTCAGCCACACATTCAGATCCCGTATCTCCCTGTTCCTGCTCTGGCCAGCACGAGGAACTGGAAGCAAACCGGAGATAACAACCCTGGAGGTCGTGCTTTTCAGCATTTTTCCGAGCTCTCGAAAGTCACGCTGCAGAATATTCATCCCCTTCATTCCAACATCGTTTGTGCTGACATGCACGACCACTTCCGGCTGTTCGCCTTCGCCCTTGAGGATTTTCTGCACTCTGTCCGTGACATCCTGGATTCTGGCACCAGGAAGGCAGCACACCATCCTCGAATCCCGTCTGTTCCTGCAGAAACCCCTGTCCGTACCTCTCACAATGGAGTCTCCAACTACAATGGCGTTGCCTGACGTTCACCTCTTTGGTTTTGGCTCATCAGCCCTTTTTGCTTCGCAAGCCAGTCCGCCGCTCAGTGTTTTAACGTCTTCTGTCCCGACAACTTCTAAATGGGTGAACTTGGTCACGAGAGGTACAACACCCTGGGACCTTTGCATTCCATGTTTCCCTCCCTTTCTCGCCGTCACCCACCTTCTCTCTTCCATTACCTCAGGTGCAACAATCTTACTCTAGGACTTGTTGAGGAACGACTCCGTTTCTCGGATGAACCTGAGGTCATTCACTTGCTTCTCCAGTTCCCCATCACGGTCCTTCGGGAGCTGTGCCTGGATGCACTTCTAACATTTGTGGCAGCCAGAGGCATGTGCAGTGTCCTTGACCTCCCACATACTGCTAGCATCACACTAAATCAGCTTGCTTGACATCTCCTTCTTACGTCTCTCCCTCTCCAGCGTTTTGCGTAGCCTTCTCTCCTCAACCTCCTCACTGAGAGAGAGGGAGGGCGAGAGTAAGTGGGTGTAGCAGCGCGCGGTAGTGGGTGGTGGCACTGCGAAAGTAAGGATGAGGAATAACGACAGAGTAAGAAGAAGAGCGGGAGAAACTGAGAATGGGAGGGCGACAGAAAGGGTGGGTCGGAAGAATTGGGACAGAGATCGACACAGGCGTACCGGCGAAAGTAGGTCGGCAGAGCGGAAGTGAGGGAGGGAGCGAGAATAAACTGGGAAGGCGGGAAAAATGGATATTCTCCAGCCGAAGACTCACACTTTACTCACAGGGCACTTCCCTCACAAGGCCGCTCCCTCACTGCCGCTCCCTCAGAGCCCTTCCTTCTTGACTGCCAAATTGCCTAATTTACCAATTTACAAACCAAAATTCCGCAGTTTTCAACTGTTTTCCCCCTCTGACACACTTCTAACTCTCCTCCCACTCGGGCTAGAGCCAATCAGTGCTTTCTGCTGCTGTTGCTTCAAAATCCACGGGAGCTCTGAGTAAAGTCTGCCTGTGCTTTGCCACCCCTTTTCAACAGCAACTAGCTTGTATTGGACATCGGCATGGACGTTTTCGGCCGAAGGGCCTGCTTCTATATGCGTGACCCTCTTGCAACCGCTCACGAATGGCGTTTAAATAGTTTATTTGGCAGAAAGG
Organism: Raja brachyura; assembly: GCA_963514005.1. The sequence goes on along the minus strand of OY740823.1, from coordinate 2,158,085 downwards.
TGGTGGGTTCTTTAGCTTGTCCCGTTCACTTGAATGTGGCCCATGACCATCGCAACGTCTTATGTTTCTCTCATCTCTCTTCATTTCTTTATATTCGACAAAACAGATCCCTAATCTTTATTTCCATTTCACAGTCAGCAAGTTTACAAACGCCTTTGCCATCATCCAGTTGTTCAGCATCTTCGCCGCCCCCGTAAACGGCTTAATTATGGATCGACGGAAATTGAGATGTCGGCGGTTGGACTCAGTCTCAGGTAATGCCAGGGCGAGGCGACATTCAGCATCGATGACTTGTCCAATGACCGGGTCGAATTTCGTGTTTGCATAATTTAGCGAAACCTGTCTTCCTCTGCCTCTTTCTCTCTGACCAACCTCATTCTAGTAAATAACCCATATGGTGTGCTCGCCTTCATGGGTCCGGGAATTGAATATAAGAGCTAGGAATCCACGTTGCAGTTTTACACGACTCCTGTTGTAGAGTCTTAGAGTTATGCGTTTGAAGCAATACGTATAGAGCTCATCTCCCAATGAAAGCAAGAACAGGAACATCTGGAGAGGGTCCAGAAGAGGTTTAGCAGAATGTTGCTTGGATTAGGGGTTATTTGTTGCAAGAAGTGGTTGCACAAACTTCGATAGTTTTCCCTGGAGCGCGGGAAAACCCCATTCCCTCCCTCTCTCCTCCCCCCGCCCCCCCCCCCCCCTCCCGACCCCCCAACCACCGTATACAATATTATGAGAAGTGTAGAGGGGATGCACAGTCCTAACTGTTATCACACAGGGAGCAAATATCCGACTGAATAACACAGCTTCAAGCTGATCAGGGTGAAGTGTCGAGGGGATTGGATAGGGACATATATATTCAGCGACTGGCGGGATATAAACAGACAGGTAGATTCATTTATCGTGGTATCATGAGCAGGGCTAGTTGCTATGCTGTGCTTGTCTTTCTATACTCTGGGGTTCATTGGTGCGTTGCCAGAATCTTATTATTTCGATGTCTGTCGTCTTGGCTCCACAAGATGGCTCACGCGTCCTCGTCTCTGTCTCGATCATAGACTTTGACTCTATCGCTCGCTGTCGCCACCTCAATCCCGCATTCTGACATTCAGACTCGCCCACATTTTCACATCTCGCTCAAGCCAACAGATTAAAGTACAGTTGATCGCACCTGATCAGAGAGAGCACGACAAAAGCCTTTCGCTTTACCTCGTTACACGTGACTATAATAAACTTAAATCCAAGTCCCACCATTGACACCACCGTGCCAGAGTAGTCACGCACACGTTGGTCATGCCACGCATGCCCTCACGCATTCACGTACATTCCTAATGTCCCACCAGCATGCAACTCTATGCGATTAGCGCGACCTAACGTGGTCGCTTGAGCCGTCCGGCGTCGCGGGGCCGGTTCCACTTCGATCGCCGGAGCCGCGCGGAATTGTGCGGAGTTCGTCCCAAGTTCGTCCCGACATCGCGCGGGGCTCCGAAAAACCGACTATGTCCAAAAATCCCGCGCGGCAACGGCTTGTCGGCTCGCAGTCGCCTCGACATTTACACACCGCCCGGACATCGTGCCTCCGTGAACCTATTTGTAAGTGCCTCCGTGACCCTCTATGTGTGTGGCTCCGTGGCCCTGTATGTGTGTGTCGGTGCCCCTCTCTGTGTGCCCCTCTAAGTCCTGGCGAACTTACCTTGGACTTGCTTCAAGTTCGCCTCGCTTTGCGCCGCGTTGCGCCACTCACCCGACCTCCGCGCGGCCCCCGCTGCCGGTTTGATCGCGTTCATCGCATAGAGTTGCATGCTCTTGTACAGGCCCTTGTACTCTCCGCTGCGTTCACTCGTTTTCCCCATCTTGATTAAGTCTAACAATCCTTGTGTCGTGCTCGCATTGGCTCTTCTTCTCTCTCCCTCTTTTTTTTTTTTTTTTTTTTTTTTTTTTTTTTTTTTTTTTCTCATTTCAAAAACTTTATTCAACACAAATCATAAAATACAACACATCAAAACACAATCAAAAATCACACTATAATGAACAGATCATTGTAGTACAGCAGTACATTCATTTATAATCGCCTCAACCCCACGCGGCGACCAGCGCTGACGGAAGGCCTCCAGAGTCCCCGTGAACACCGCGTGTTCCCTCTCCAGGGACACACGTGCACGGACGTAGGCCCGAAAGAGGGGCAGGCAGCCGACTCTCGCCAGACCGTCGACCGCCCGCTGCCTGGACCCACGAATGGCCATCTTGGCCAGGCCAAGGAGCAAACCGACAGGTAAGTCCCCCCCCCCACACTCGGCTCTCCCCACTCCCCGCCTTGTGTCCAAACACCAGGATTGTGGGGCTAAAATGCAGCCAGAACTTGAGGAACAACCCCTTCAGATATTGGTACAGGGGCAGTAACCTCACACACTCCACATACACATGGAATACGGTCTCCTCCTCTCCGCAGAAAATACATGCGGCAGACGAGCCCGTGAACCGACTCAAAAGTTTATTACAAACCACCGCTCCATGCAGCACTCTCCACCCCAGGTCCCCAATATAAAGGGGTACAACTCCCTTATAGAAGGACCCCCACTGGGGCCCCCCGCCGCCTTCGGATGGTAACACCGTCCTCCATGGTGAGTCAGGACGGGAGACGAAGGCACGGTGGTTCAGAATGTGCAGGAGCATCCTGTACAGTGCGCGTCTCCTTGCATCACAAAATGGCATGCTGGTCATCTCAGAAAGGCAGCTCAGATTATGCGGAGCCGGAGGCCGAGAAATATCCCGAAGCCTAGGCCCGATGAGCAGATCTGACGGAGCAGGGGTAAGCTCTATCTGAACCACTCTAGGCTCGCGCCTCTCCTCGACAACCACCATGACAGGATGAGGACCAGCCACACCCGCAGCCACAACATCCCCCTCTCCTCGTGGAACAACACTCTGGCTGAACACCACCAAATTCCCCACTCTTAACACATCCCTATAGAAAACAGGCAAGCCCCTTAGAGCGGGTCGACTGACACCCGCCACCGGGAGCCGCGAGACCCCCCTTAGGCAACGACCCTGACGAAAAAAAATACGTGGCCAGAGCGTGCCATCTGGGAGGGTTCTCTACATACATGTATCTCCGCAGAGTCCTGAGACGGAGAGCCGCCACCTGGGTGCGCACGCACACCAAGGACTGGCCGCCCTCCTCTAACGGAAGACTCAGGACCGCCGCGGAAATCCAATGCTTCCTATTTCCCCAAAAGAAATCCACCAGCTTCTTCTGTATAGCAGTTACAAATATAGAGGGCGGGACAAGAGTAGCCAGCCGGTACCATAACATAGAGGCCACCAGCTGGTTTATGACCAGCACCCTCCCCCGAAAGGAGAGAACTCCAAGCAGGCCTGACCAGCGCCCCAGCCGAGCAACCACCTTCGTCTCCAACTCTTGCCAGTTTGCCGGCCAAACATCCTCAGTGGGACTCAGGTACACCCCCAGATAGAGGAGGTGCGTGGTACTCCACGCATACAATGCCATCTCCTCCGGCAGGGAGTCTACCCGCCACTGACCCACCAAAAGTCCAGAGCACTTACTCCAGTTAATCCTAGCAGAAGATGCAGCCGAGAATATCTCCTGGCAGTCACGCATCCTCCGCAGGTCACCAGGATCAGTGAACATAAGAAGTACGTCATCGGCATACGCCGATAGAATCACCTCAACCCGCGGGCCAGGTAGGGCCAGGCCTGTCAACCTCCTCCGAAGAAGACACAGGAACGGCTCCACACAGACCGAATACAACTGGCCCGACATAGGGCACCCCTGGCGGACCCCCCTCCCAAAATGAAAAGGAGATAGCACCGCGCCATTAACCTTTACAAGACACTCCGCAGCAGCGTACAAAAGCCGGACCCGGGCCACGAAGTGTGGTCCAAACCCAAACGCTTGCAACGTCCCAAATAGGTATTCATGCTCTACCCTATCAAAAGCCTTCTCCTGATCAAGAGACAGAAAAGCAGCTGACTCACCAGTACCCTGGACTAAATGAATCAGGTCCCTAACCAGGTGGATGTTATCCTGGATGGACCGGCCAGGGACTGTATAAGATTGATCAGGATGAATCACTTGATGCAGCACGGAGCCCAGGCGATTTGCCATTGCCCGTGCAAAAATTTTATATTCTGTGCAAAGGAGAGAGACTGGACGCCAGTTCTTCAACAAACGGAGTTCGCCCTTCTTAGGCAGCAAGACAACAACCGTCCTACGCCACGAGAGAGGCATCACTCCAGTCGCCAGGCTCTCCCCCAAAACCAACATATAGTCACCCCCTAGGACGTCCCAGAATGCTCTAACAAACTCCACCGTCAACCCATCCAGCCCGGGGGACTTACCCCTCCTGAGCTGATGCAAGGCGCGAGTCAACTCCTCCAAAGATAAGGGGCCATCAAGAAGATCAGCCTCCCCCCTATCTACGGTCGGTAGACCCTCCCACAGATCTTGCTGAGCCTCCACACTGAATCCTTCCGCAGAGAACAGGGTCCCATAAAAGGACCTAACCAAGGCATTAATCCTCTCTGGATCAGTGACAGAGGAGCCGTCATCTGCAAGCAACTCCACGAGCTGTTTTCGAGCTCCCCGCCCCTTCTCCAAAGAGAAAAAGAAAGGCGACGCTCGGTCCAGCTCGTGCAGCATCTGGACCCGAGACCTCACATAAGCGCCTCGAGATCGCTCAAGCAGCAGACTCCTCAAAACCTCCTTCTTCCTCTGAAACTCTCCCCATTCGCTGGAGTCTTCACCAAACTGACCCAGGCGAGACTCAGCGTCCTGTATCTCCCTCTCCAGCTTCTCGACCGCTGAGTCCCGCCTCCCAGTCGACCCCCATGTATATTCCTTACAAAAGAGACGGATGTGAGCTTTACCCACATCCCACCACTGCCTAAGGGAAGAGAAGCACCTCTGCCTCTCTCTCCACTTCACCCAAAACCGAGTGAATGACTCCCGGAAACACCGGTCCTCCAGCAGCCTGTTGTTAAAGTGCCAGTACGCGGACCCAGCCCGAGCGCACGCTGGATTGAAATCCACACGCACCAGACAATGGTCCGAGCACGGCACCAGCCGCATTGAGGCCGCTGAGACACGGGAAACAAACGCTCGGGAAATATAAAACCGATCAATGCGGGAACCACCGCCCTCAGACCTCCGCGAAAAAGCAGTGGAATCAGGGTGAAGGTCCCTCCAAACATCAACCAACTCAAAGGAGTCAATCAAGCCTCTCAGCTTCTTCGCTACAGCAGGCGCACACTGAGTACCAGAACGGTCCCGCACCTCAAGTGTGCAATTAAAGTCCCCACCAAGGAAGACACACTCTCCCCTATCAATAGTGCCCAACAGAGCATTCACCTCCCGAAGCAGGCCGGCCTGCATCGTGCCGGAGCTAGGGGCATACACGTTAATGAAATGCAACGGCATGCCATCCAGGCTCACGGCCAGATGGAGCAAACGTCCTGGCACCACTTCCTGCACTTTTAAAATGCTTGGCAGAAAATTTGGGGCCAACAGAAAAGCCACCCCACTCGAATTTGAGCTGAGATGGCTCATATAAACCCCCCCTTCCCACTCCAGTTGCCAGGTAGGTTCATCACTAGCAACGGTATGTGTCTCTTGCAGATAACAAACTGCAAATCTCCCCTCCCTTAGGGCTGATAAGAGCTGAAATCTTCGAAAACTCGCTCTACTCCCATTTAAATTTAATGTAGCTACTGTGAATGTGTAGACACATTAGATTGTGACCCTCACACTCCCTGTAGTCACAGGAGGTCCTTTTCTGAGGACCTTCAACAAACCCCAAAACTGCCCCAAATCCGAGTCAGAAAGACCACTATCCTTGTTACTAAGGATAGCCTCGAGACTCTCCCGCACATCTAGCCAATCCTCCCATCTCCTTGTAACGGCCCACCATAATGTTTTGGGAGCACGACTTATTTTTAAGAACTCTCGCACCTCAACAATAAGCTTCGCCTCAGACACGGCCTTGGAGTCTGGGCTCTCAGCCAACCCGCTCGCACCTGAATCAACAACCTCAGAAAGACCAGAACTGTCTGACACATCACACTCTGAGCCCCCCCCACTGGCCGCATCGCTATCCTCCTCCACAGCCATGACACGACCACCCGGATCAATGCTGGGGGTGGGTCCCAACACCCCTACCTGAGACTCGCAGCCCTCTGAATGGCTGGGCTCCTGCACGCTACCATCACCCTCCTCCTCTGGGCCTGGGGAAGCAACAACAAGAGGCATCCCCAGGGCCTGTGGAACACTGGCACCCTCGGAGTCTGAAAGAGGATCACGTCCCATAACAGCCCTGACCTCCACATCATCCAGAGTGCCCTCTCCACAGGCATCACCCAGAGAATCACCACCTGCCATTAACCTCACCCCAGACAACTCATCCAGTGAGGCATCCCGCCCCCCAGCACCTCCACTGGCACTGATATGGAGCACAGACTTGAACGACAACACCCCCGAAACTCCCCCCTCAGCCTGACTCTGCACATCCCCCGTCACAGAGGGCACACTACCAGAGGAGCCAACCACGTCACCTACCGTGCTAGCACCCTCAGTAGGCCTCTGAAACGAGGGGACCTCATCCGACCCAGAGGGTACACACCCAAGGGAGCTAACCACAGCATCCGCCGAGATAACTCCCTCAGAGGGCCCCTGAGATGAAGGGACAGACTCCCGCCCAGTGGACACAACTCCACCGGAATCAACTTCAGCACCCAGTCCGGTGACACCCGCTGTAGATCCATGAAGAGAAGGCCCAACCACCGACCCAGAAGACACCGGGTCAAGACCACTTTCAGCCACCTCAGTGGTGGAAAGCCCGGAGAAAGACATCCCCTTCGCTCTGGACCCACGCCCTTCCTCCTCTTCACCAGGCAAATGCCTCCTTTTAGTCCCACTCGCATGCGGAGGTGCGGTAACCTCCATAAGGGAAGGGTCATCCGCCTCCACATTACCCCCAACCACTTTGCCACCCACACGTTTAGACTTCTTTCCCCCCTTCCGAGCCACCACAACTCCCCCCTGGGCCCCAGCAGGTGCAGTCTGCACCACACTGGAGCTAAACTCACCCGGTTGCACTTTCTTCGCTCGGGCAGCCCTATCCCTCTCCTTCTTCTTATTATGCTTCCCCTGCTTCTCCCAAAACCCCCCCTCAACACTCCCCTCCTCCTGCGCCCCACCTCCATCCACCGCCACAGGCGCAAGACGTAGGGGACGTGGGGGGCTTGGGCTCTCACTGCCCAGGGTCCCCAAAGCGGAACCTCTGGACCCAGAAGGCTTAGCACTGCCGCCCCGGGTCACCAAGGCAGAACTGGCAACCTCAGCCGGGTCAGCAGTACCACCCCGCGCCGCTGAGGTTTGACCAGCCACCCCAGATGGGCCAGCAGCGCTTTCCTGGGCCACTGCACTAGAACCTCTAGCAGTGCCCCCGCGAAAAAGACACTCCCTACGGAGATGTCCAAATTCGCCGCACGCATGACACCGTGCCTTTCCCCAACTCCAACGCACGGTTCTGGGTACACCCTTATGCACCACCTCAAAACTCCCCTCGGCACCATCCCCCTCACCCACCTTCATGAACACCCTCCTCTTGAAACTGAAGACCCCTTTTTCCTCCGGGTCCCCCCCGGGATGCAAGAGACGAAAACATTTAGACCGCACCTCCCCGAACTTGGACAGGTGTGGAATAAGCACTGCATCCGAAAAATAAGTGGGGCAGCTCCGCAGGAGAACCGGTCTCACCCTGGATACCCACGGATCCACCTGTACGTGGACCCCCCCCACTGAGATCCCCTCCTCCAACGCTCGGGCCACACACTCCCGGGTCTTAAGTATCATCTCCACCTTTCCCCTTTCGAGCTCAGAAGAGACAATAGCCCCCCTCCCAAGAAGTTCATTCATGGCCTTCGTAATTACCCCCCTCGACATCATAGGCCCAGTTTGAACAGAAATACCAAAACTGTCCCCATCCAAGTCAACATGAGGCTCAAGCTCAGATGGCCTCGCACCCGCCACTGATGCCGTCGCTGCGTAGGTCCGGACCTTCGGCCGCGCCCCTTCCATCGCCATCCTCACAGAGGCACAAACCAGCTCCAAGCCCCTCAGCAGCACAGCTCCAAGTTAAGTCCCAGAGACAGTCACAGTCAAAGACAGGCAGCAGAAAACAGAAACCTCCAGCTGAAGCAGGAAAGTCCCCAGGTTCGTCCACAGCCAAGAGCAGCTTACGGGAAACTCGATCCCAGTCGCGCTGGACGCAAAAGTACCTTCTTCACATTAAGCCAGGCAGCCGCACTGAGCAAAATGACTTTAGGGCAGAGAAGCGGAGCCAAAAACGACAAAGACACCGCACAACTTCAGCCCACTGAGATCACAGGCACTCTTGGCAATCCGCCAACGCCAACCGCACCCTCGACAATGTGGAGAAACTCAGGAATCTTCACACAGATGGAGGCTCCCCAGACCAGAGAAAAGCTTCAACAGCCCAACAATGTTGAACTATGAAGCCCCCCTGGGTCTGTGCCCTCTCCAACGGCAAAATCCTGGAAAGGCTGCTCCAATCCTTCTCAACTGCAGAGCTGAGAAGAAAACACGACCTCTCTCTCTCTCTCTCTCTCTCTCTCTCTCTCTCTCTCTCTCTCTATTCTTCCTCAATTTTTCCCGCCTTCCCAGTTTGTTCTCGCTCCCTCCCCCACTTCCGCTCTGCCGACGTACTTTCGCCGGTACGCCTGTGTCGATCTTTGTCCCAATTCATCCCACCCACCCTTTCTGTCGCCCTCCCATTCTCAGTTTCTCCCGCTCTTCTTCTTACTCTGTGGTTATTCCTCATCCTTACTTTTGCAGTGCCACCACCCACTACCGCGCCCTGCCACACCCACTTACTCTCGCCCTCCCTCTCCCCCACTCTCGCCATTCCCCGACTACTTCGCCCTGCCACTCTTCCTCTTTCGTGCTCCTTCTCATGTTTTCCCTCCCTCGCTCCTGCACCCCCCCCCCCCCCAACCGCCTCTCTCGCTCTGCCCCACCTTCCGTCCCTCTGGATCGCCCTCGTTCTTTCTCTCAACCCCTCTCTCTCACACACTCTCTATATTGCCACCTCGCCACCGGATCTCCCGCCTCTCCCCCAGGCTTGCCCCTCACCCACTCACTAAAGCTCCCAGTGACTTCCTCCAGACTCCCCATTACCCCATAGATATATCTCTCCGCACCCTTTCTCACCCTCCCCCCCCCCCCCCCCCCACTCTAACCCAACCGCGGTATTTAGGACTGAACGACGTACCATTTCCTTCCCCTATCCCATCATGTTTCTCCACAGGTTCTGACGCCTGCAGCAGACTGGCGGAGATGGAGGCCTCGGTCCTCCCTCTCGCCCTCACCGTCACTCTCGCGGTCCTGTTCTCCCTGACTGCCGCCATCCCAGTACCGGAGCTTCAGTACTTGACGTTTCTTCTGATAATGATCAACGGCGGCTTCCTCTACGGGGGGGTTTCCGCGTTTCAAACCATCACGTGAGTTCCGAATTCGGCTTGGCGCCACTGTGCAGTCGGCAAGGCTCGGTGTGTGAGATGCTGTGTTGGTACACATAGACTTCTTAAAATATCTAGATTATGAGTTGGAGCTGAAATCCTGGTGATCGGAATCCTGCGTGTTAATCGGAAGAGGGGGGATTGCAGGGCGGTAGAGGATGGGGCAAAATTATCACGTGATTTTGATGGAGTGCAATGTCAGAAGATTCCTGCGGATTATCAGCAGAATGTGTGCGTGGCACATTCTTCGCACGAATTTGTCCAAGATGAATGACGAGGGCAAGGGGTTGGTCGTTGTCTACATTCTTTGCAGTTCTGCTCTCCCCATTAAAAGAAGGTTGTGAATGGTTTGGAAAGAGGAGGTATACACGAGAGCTGTCTAGAGTTGGGTTAGGGGACAATAGACAACAGGTGCAGGAGTAGGCCGTTCGGCCCTTCGAGCCAGCACTGCCATTTAATGTGATCATGGCTGATTATCACCAATCAGTACCCCGTTCCTGCCTTCTCCCCATATCCCCTGACTCCGCTATTTTTTCAGTGCCCTATCTAGCGCTCTCTTGAAGGCATCCAGAGAACATGCCTCCACCGGCCTCTGAGGCAGGGAATTCCACAGACTCACAACTCTCTGTGAGAAAAGGTGTTTCATCGTCTCCGTTCTAAATGGCTTACTCTTTATTCTTAAGCGATGGCCCCTGGTTCTGGACACCGCCAACATCGGGAACATGGGGAGATATTAGGTACAGGAAGAGGTTGCATAGACGATTTGTTTTCTCGGCAACGTTAGAGTTTGCGGGAGACCGGATAGAAGTATATAGACTCATATAAATTATTATCGGGCAGACAGTCAGTAAGAAGCTTTTCTCCAGGATGGAAAATCAAATACTATATGGCACAGTTTGACGTTGAGAGGGACAACGTAAATAATATATTTGGGGAAAGTTATTTTACACTGATGGTTATGTGTGTGTGTGAAGTGTGCTGCGGAGTTCGTGTTTGAGGGAGATAAGGGCTGTGGAATAATTCATTTGACGCCACCTCTTCCATGCCTCCTGGAAAGAGTCTATCCCCCTATTGTCAATTCCTCCCACTACGGCGCATCTGCGCGCAAGATGAAATGTATCAGACCAGGACATCTGAGATTTCCTCATTCTGGCGAGAACCCTGCTTCCCCGATTCCACAACAGATGTGGCCCTAACTTGGTCTCTTCGATATCCCGCCGCACCCCTCTTTCTCCCCCTCCCCCCAGTCGCAACAGGGGCAGAGACCCCCTCGTCCTCTACATTCACCCCATCATCGGTCGCATACAGAACATAATCCACCTACAACGGGATCCCACCACTGGCCACATCCTCCCATCTCCACGCCGTTACGTTTTTCGCTGAGGCCGTTCCCACCACAACTCCTTGGTTAACTCGCCTCTTCCCACCACAACCACCCCTCCTCAGGTAGCTTTACCGGAAATCGCAGGAGATGCGACACTCATGCCTATACCTCCTCCCTGGAATCCGTCCACGGACACCGTCAGCCTTTCCAGGTGAGGCAGAGGTTCACTTGCACTTCCACTAACCCCATCCACTATATCTGCTGTTCCAGGTGTGGACTCGTATCTATCGGCTAGACGTAGCACAGGCTCTGTGATCGTTTCGCTCAACTCCTTCGTTCAATCCGGCTAGACCTACTTTATATCCCTGTTGTAAAACACTTTAAATCCCCTTTCCATTCCCACACCGACCTTTCTGTCCTAGACCTCCATTGCCAAAGTGAAGCCAAACGCAAATTGGAGGAGCACATCTCAGATTTCGCTTGGGCAGCTTTCAGCCCAATGGGATGAATTCGATTTCTCTAACTTCAAGTAACCCCTGCATCCAGTCTCTCTCCATCCATCACACACACACGTTGTACCAGCTTCAAAGTTGTCTTGTTGACTCTCATTTTCTGTACCCGTTCTCACCAAACAAACACCTGTTTACTTTACCATCCAGGCTTTTTTGCATATATTTTATTCATTGGTGCATTGTATCTCTCCACCACCGTCTTTATATCTCGAGTCTGTTTCTTCTGGCGCTCAGTCTGAAGAAGGGTCTCGACCTGAAATGCCTCCTATTCATTTTCTTCAGAGATGCTGGCTGACCCGCCGAGTTACTCCACTTTTAGTGTCTAGAATTCGGTTGAAACCAGCATCTGTAGGGCCTTCTTACACATTAAATAAAAACCTAATGGGCAACTTATTTCCACATAGAGGGTGGACGTGCTGAGCGGCTGCCAGTGGAAATCGCAGGCACAGGTACAAGTACAAGCTTTAATACATATTTGGGCAGGTGCATGGTTAGGAACATTTATATTCAGATTCACTTTTCGAGAGGTATCGGGCAGGAACATTCGTAACCAGGTCAGGGAGGCATGGTCCTGTTTGGCCAAATGGCCTGTTTCGGGCTGACGTGAGTCAATACCAACTCGATGTTGGACCAAACCGCCTGTTATTGTGAAATGTATTGGCTGCAATGATCTGTTTTCCTTCTTTTCCCCTCGACAGCTTTCCACCATGCCACTTCGGCAGACTCTACGGGACAACATTTGCCCTGGCCGCTGTGATGTCTCTGTTGCAGTATCCTTGCCTCATCCTCGTTAACGGTCCGTTGCACCGCAATCCGCTGTATGTAAGTAGCAGAAGCCCAAAGACTCTCCGTGACGCGAGTCTACCTACCATCCGGAGAGATGGGTGGAAATACAGCAACAAAGATGTAGACTCCCAGCTAGGATATTGTGTCATATTCCCATATCCGTACTGTAAGGCGGATCGGAAAGCTCTTGTAAGGATGCAGAGGTAATGACGGGAGATAACCTTGGGGATACTGACAGAGCTAGTTCTGTTTCCCTTAATGAAGAGATGGTTTTGAGGATAGACATTGACAACCTAAACCGTTAGACCCTTTTTGCGGTGTAAATGAGGAGACTGATTTCTGGTGATTGCAGATCACCCTTGTGGGTGTCCGGGGGGGGGGGGGGGGGGGGGCAAGCCGAAGTCAAGTCTCTGATAGTCCTTCCAACTCGCGAATCTCACTGATATAAATATAAAGTCAAGTTGTCTGCGCCTGGTGAAAGTTCCTATTAGCGCGCACGAAACGAGATGAGTAATGTCATTAAGTTGCAGAAGAGATTCACAAGCTTGTTGGTCTTAGTGACTTCGATCAAAGGCACAGGTTCGATAAAAAAAGTGAGGTTTCCTTCTTCAGAGCCAAGGAGGCTGAGAGGTGACCTCATTGAGATATGCAAGAACACGAGGAAATTGGATGAAATGTACGTTCACAGTTTTTTTCCATGAGTGGAGGATTCAAAACCTATGCGATATTTAGGCACAAGCTGGCAGTTAGGCTGACATCGGTGGGTTACACAAAAAGCTGGAGAAACTCAGCGGGTGCAGCAGCATCTAAGGAGCGAAGGAGATAGGCGACGTTTCGGGTCGAGACCCTTCTTCAGCCTGACATCGGTGTTGGGGAAGCTGCTGGAATCAATTATTAAAGATGAAATAGCCGCACATTTGGATAGCAGTAACAGGATCGGTCCGAGTCAGCATGAATTTACGAAGGGGAAATCATGCTTGACTAACCTTCTGGAATTTTATGAAGATGTAACTAGGAAAATGGACAAGGGAGAGCCAGTGGCTGTGGCGTACCTGGACGTTAAGAAAGCATTTGGTAAGGTCCCACATAGGAGATTAGTGGGCAAAATTAGGGCACATAGTATTGGGGATAGAGTGCTGACATGGAGAGAAAATTGGTCGGCAGACAGGAAACAAAGATTAGGGATGAACGGGTCCCATTCAGAATCGCAGGCAGTGACTAGTGGAGTACCGCAAGGGTCGGTGCTGGGACTGCAGTTATTTACAATATATATCCATGATTTGGATGAAGGGATTCAAAGTAACATTAGCAAATTTGCAGATGACACAAAGCAGGGTGGCAGTGTGAACTGTGAGGAGGATGCTATGATAATTCAGGGTGACTTGGACAGGTTGGGCGAGTGGGCAGATGCATGGCAGAACAGGTTTAATGTGGATAAATGTATGGTTATCCCCTTTGGTAGCAGAAATAGGAAGGCAGATGTGTATCTAAATGGCGTCAAGTTGGGAAAAGGGGAATCACAACCGGATCTGGGGGGGGGGGGGGGGGGTCCTTGTCCATCAGTCTATGAAAGTCAGCATGCAGGTACAGCAGGCAGTGAAGAAAAGGAATGGCACGTTGGCCTTTATAACAAGAGGAGTCGAGTATTGGAGCAAAGAGGTCCTTCTGCAGTTGTACAGAGCCCCAGTGAGACCACACCTGCAGTTTTGTGTGCAGTTTCGGTCCCCTAACTTGAGGAAGGAGATTCTGGCTATTGAAGGAGTGTAGCTTAATTCCCGGGATAGCGGGACTGTCAGGTGCACTCTGGAGTTTAGAAGGATGAGAGGGGATCTTATTGAAACATGTAAGGTTGTTAAGGGTTTGGACACGCTCGAGGCAGGGAACATGTTCCCGATGTTGGGGGAGTCCAGAACCAGGGGCCACAGTTTAAGAATAAGGGGTAAACCATTTAGAACGGAGACGAGGAAACACGTTTTCTCACAGAGAGTTGTGCATTCTGTGGAATTCTCTGCTTCAGAGGGCGTTGGAGGCAGGTTCTCTAGATGCTTTCAAGAGAGAGCAAGATAGGGCTCTTAAAAATAGCGGAGTCAAGGGATATGGGGCGAAGGCAGGAACGGGGTACTGATTGGGGATGATCAGCCATAACCAGATTGAATGGCGGTGCTGGCTCGAAGGGCGGAATGGCCTATTGCACCTCTTGTCTATAGTCTATTGTCTATTGACAGGGAAAAGATGTATGCGGTACCGTGGACATAACATTTTCATTCAGTACCTGGAATGACATCCCAGGGGAAGTTGCACAATCGGATGCAATAATGGCTTTTCAAACACGTTTGGATCGATGCATAGATATGAAGGATTTACAGGGATATGGGTCAATTGCCGGCAAATGGGACTTGCCCCGTAGACCAACTTGGTCCTCATGTACAGGAGAACGAATGGCTCGTTTCTGTGCTGCATGGCTGGATGATGCAGAGATTCCAATGAGCTGTGCTGTTTTGGAAGCATTTTCGTGATAGAGTATTGGGAAGAAATTTAGCAGCAGTTTCAAAACAGAACTAGATTAACCCCTGCTGCTTGGAATCGTACTACGTGGGAAACTGTGGGTTTCGTGTGTGCAGGCTTTGCTGTACATTTCGTGCAGAACGCACAGGACATGGCTTGAATGTGAGAGGATGGAAATTCAAGGGAGATGTGCGGGGCAAGTTGTTTTACACGAAGGATGGGCGGGGACCGTGTGGAACACGCTGCCCTGGATGGTAGCGAATACAGAATCCCATTCTGCCTTACTGGGTTAGTTCCATTTGCCTGCATTTGCCCCATATCCCTCCAAATTTGTCCAACTGTGTTTGTCGTAATTGTATCCGGTACGGTAGCTTCCTCTGACAGCTCGGTCCAGACATTGACTCCCGTCTGAATTAAAAGGTAGCACCGTTCTAACATTTAGAGAGCCACGTGGATATGCAGGGAACGGAGAGGTGTGGATTCCGCGCAGCCAGAGGTTGGTTTAACGGCGTCATGTTCAGCACGGCCACTGTTGGCTGAAGTGCCTTCCCCTGTAATGTCCCATGTGCTATGTTCAGCTACTGTGACTGATGTGTTTTCATTCACCTCTCGTTTCGGGAAACAGTGTCTCTTATTCACTCTGTCTCATGTCCATTTCTATGTTCCATGTTCGGAGGTGATACGGGGTGTTGGAAAGTAGAGTCCCGCCATCCTGTGACCCGGTGTGTGGTCCAGATTGCTGTTTCTCTTCATTCCACCCGCTCATTGATCCTTATCTCCCTTCTGCTTCAGATTAACATCGCGTTCATCGTCCTGGTAACCTTGGCCTACGCCCACCCAATCAACGTCTACTTCTACTGCCAACGGGCCAATTCTCAGAGGGCAGTGTGAAGCCACACCAGGGCCAAGTGCCTACTTGTAATACAAGGAGAGGATTTTGTCACCGAGTCATAGACGAGTACAGACAAGAATATATACAACATTCTAAGATTTCAGATGTATTTAACTGAAAGGAAAACATGTAATAGTTTAAAGGATTGTGACCTTCCAAATTTTTTTTTGTTAATATTTTTTATTAGACGTAAATACATATTGATACATATTAAGACAATTTAAAATGTGAAAGAAAAAGAAAAACAAAATAATTTACTATCCATCACATACATTCTTAATATTTATAACATTTACAGTCATTCTTGTTTATACATTTAAAAAAAAATTATTTTAATAAAGGGGGAAATTAATAGAAAGAAATAATAAGAGAAATTAAAATAATAATAAAAATAGAAAATCAATAATATGAGTGGAGTTTTAAACATTCTATTCTACATTGGAGATATATCAGTGATCTATTATATATAATTCTTCATCCATTGCCCGTCCAGGTTTCAGTCAGGCCCTCGAACCGAGCCAGTTTGTCCCTTTAGATAATCAATAAATGGAGACCATGTTCCTCTAAACTGATCTAGCCTGTCCGAAAGGACAAGTCTTAATCTTTCCAAATGAAGTGTCTCCGACATTTCTGTAATCCACATATGACCTTCCAAATTTATTGACAAATTTACCTTCGCTGAGGTCCAGGTACAATGCAAATCTCAGTTGCAGCAGGATCGGAAGCACATGGAGTCAAACATATAAAGTATACTCGAATTATATGTGAATTATATAAAGATTTATGGATGGAAAATGTAATTTAGAACTTTAATGACGTCTTAGACGTTTTATGGAAAACTCGCATTATATAGTCGTTTTCTCCAGAGGTTCGGTAAAATGTAAGAACGCGTGTTTTTTTTTTAACAATGAACGGTGGAAAAATTAGTCCGCAATTAGGAAATTTGTAAGGAGCCCTTCGAATGCTCATGGCATTAACTGGTTTACAATCGGGGTAATATTAAAGTTTATCCAAGGAAAGGGGAGCTTTTATGTAGTACACATCTTGCAGAGGAGCTGCCTCACAGAGACAAAGAACAGGGTTCGATCTTGACCTGAAGTGTTGTCTGTGAGTAGTTTGACAGCGCATGTTTCCCTCAGGTATTCCTGTTAGCCCCTCGCATCCTGTTACACCTGTGCGAGATTCATTGCAGAGTTCGCCATTGATATATGTATCTGTGCCCATGCACTAGTTATTCATGAGTAATTATGGATCCCGATAGAACCATATAAAATGAAATGCACGAATTCGCTAGATATTCGGAGCACTTTGTTTCCGAGGAAGCGCACATCAAAGGTTACATAAACTGCAATCTTGTGCAAGGCCGACAGGCTGCTGGATCGGGCACGTTCTGTCGGTGACATGTGACGCAGCTGATGGAGTTATTGGCTCAAAAACCGACAATGGCTCTGGTTGGAACTGGACCTTGGGTGCTGAGGGGTCGAGGGTGTTTCCACTTCTCTGTGTGATCGTGTAATTTCCTGCTGGTGCTGCAGTTACCTCCCACGTTCCAAGCTGGCGTTTAAGTTTAAATGGCTGTCAAGTCTTCTAATGTTTTGCAGTTTCCCCGCTTAAAAGGGATTTGATTTATCTACCCCGAAATGATGAACTGGATTAACTCAGACCAAACACTTCTTTTCCACCTTTTATTTTGGCAGTTTTAGTCTTTTCAGTGGTTTAGTCTTTATCAGGTGAAAAAACTTTAGACATAAAGGCAGAAAAAACACCCATTACTGTAACCAAATATAAATAACAGAAAGTTCCATGTATCTGTTACATTCCAACTGTATCTGTTACATTCTGTAACATTTTGTCTTTTGAAATAATTTTCACATTTCACTGAAAGAAAATAAAGATAATGCCCACTACGGTTACCAATTATTTAGCTTAATATCAGATGGATCTTTACTGTTTTTTTAACACACTTTTTTTTTGCTTTTTTAAAAACGCAATTAATTAAGCCAACACCACACATAGCAGATAAGCATTATAAATCAGCTCACATTAGCCCTTATACCCCCCCCAAAAAAAAAACACTATTTCAAACTTTCTTAATCAACACGTTAGCCAGACAAGTTTCTCAGACATTAAAGGGTTAAACAGAGTCTCTGGGCTGCAATCTTCGGCTCGTTTATTTAGAGTTCAGTCCTTACCGGCTGCCAATCGGGTCTGTAGAAAATCAGTCCTGCTTGCCTCTTCTTGCTATCTCTGGCTTCTGGTGCTGTGTCCCCCTTTAAAAAACCCCGGGCAGAGCCCAACAGGCTGGGGTTCCGCCCACTTCAATCACTGTCTTGTGATTTCAATTTAGCAATTCTCTGCACCTGGCCTTTCATTCCAGTTTGACTTGACAATGGCCTATTTAAAACTGTATGTGGGATGCTGGGAGTGGGCACGAATGAGAGGTACGATAGCGCTACTGTGACCAGGTGATCGACGGTCAGCGCATGGACTACATGGTCCGAAGTGTATATTTCCACAGAAATACTTTAATTGAAAAATTACTGATACGCTCCCCACCCATGCCCGTGAACATGTTAAAGCATTTCTCTGTTATCCCCTATACTCCCCCCGTCCTATGGTCTCCGTCCCGGTCCTCAGTCAATTCTCCCACTATCCTGTTATTGTCCCCAATCACACTCTGCCCCATCCACCCCCCCCCCCCCCCCCCCCGCGCCTTACGTTACGTTTCCCTCCTCACCTCTTCTTTTTTGACACCCGTTGGACCGTTTCCAGCTCTCGTCTTTGTAGCTTACCCCATCGATCAGGTATTCAACCACCCATTCAACAACATCCAATTATCCTGTGTCTGACTTTGGCCAGCCATCGCCGCTCTTTTATTGTATCTGCTGAGTGTCTCTGATGCAAGAACTGTATTTCTGAGGAGTGAGAAGAGGCATCTTACTGCAAGTAAGAATCTGTTTTTTTTAAAATATAGAATAAGTTGTTTAGAAATCGGCGGGAAGAGGTTACAGTGTTGCTTTGTCAGAGTTGATAATTGTGGAGCAGGGCCTTCGCGTGGAGCAGGCGTACTCTCGGCTTAGTTGGCGAATGTGTCTAGCAAATAAATATGAAGCAGGAAAATCATTGGTATTGTGTCTGCTGCAGAAAAACTGAAGGACAAGCGGAATCATAAATCTGCATTTAACAGACAAAGGATTAAACAAATTGTCGGGGAAAAGTTACAACGTTGCTGTTTCAGAGTTACTAATTGTGGAGGGGGACATTAGAGTGAAGCGGGCATCCGATAGGCTTAGCTGGATGTAGTGTGTTGCAAATAAATCGGAAGCCAGTGTAGCGGAGCGGCTTGTTTGGGGACATGCAGGATCATGCGACGTGGACAGCTGCAGCTGCGTGATGTGGGGGCTGGTGGACACATTGGTGAATAGTGGTGACCACATCTTCAGCAGATACTGGTCGATTGAAGTACTCAGACTGAAACGGGGCGACGTGGAAGCTGAGCATCAAAACGCTGCGGTACATCAGGGATGGCGAGAATTAACAGGACCCTGTGTTTTTGGAGGAAGTTACGCCCGCTTGAGCAACTGCTTCCAACGTGGTCCGGAGTGACGTAGACGGCGTTACTGCTGGTGAGACAGGCAGGGGAACAGAGGTGAGGATTAAGTTAGAGGACTGTAGGAAGGATGAGAACATTGGCCAGGGCACTGTGGTATGGAGGGAGGGGGGGGGGGGGGGGGGGGGGTAGGGGGCATTCGAGGGGGAACAGGGAACAAAAACGTACTTGGCATTGACAGGGCTGCATTTACGTATACGCTTGACAAGCTTAAGCTTAGGGCCTCGAGATCAAGGGAAGGCCTCGCAGAGCCGGATTTAACACTGGGCTTCATAGGCTGAAGCCTAGGGCCTCCAAACTCTGGGCGGGCCCCCTCTCCATCTCTCTTTCTCTGTCTGTCAATCTCCATGTCCGCTCGGCATCCGTATCCGTGTCCAGGCCGCCGGGTCTCCGCTCTCCGCTCGCTCCTGATCCGCCGGCACGGCAGGCCGCCGTCCACATGCGCACTGCTACGGCCAGCACATCCTCCCCTTGCACATGCGCACAACCACGGCCAGCACATCATCGGCCGCACTGCGCATGCGCACTGCCACGGCAACTGGTCGGCGCTGGGCACTTTCTCCCCTACTTTGAATTGTGGGAGATTTGGCCGCCATTGCTGTCCGGTCTCCGCCTCGCCGCGACCGCTGAAAACCACCGCATAGTCATTGCCTGACCCTGGATCTGGAGTAACTCTTGCTTCTGGTTCCCTGGACCTCGATAAATATTCGAAAATGGTATTTAAACTGGAAGTGCTGGAGGGCTGAACAATAACAGCCTATTGCATTTTATCTGTTTATTAATTGTGTGTGCATATATATATATATTGGCAATTTATATATATATATTGTCTATGGTATATAAACATATGGTATACTGAACTTGTATCTCCTGTTCTGTATTTTGTTTACACATTCTGCAGCAAGCAAGCATTTCATTGTCCTATCTGGGACACATGACAATGAAATTCTCTTGACTTGGACTTAAGCAAAAACGGGGTACCTTAAATTTAGTTGCGTCTGTTTGGGTAACTATGGTAGGGTGAAGACTATTCCATGCTTTAATTGCTCGGGGGAACTCCATGGTGCAGCCAGCTACTCTGGATAGAAGAAATTGGGTGACGTTTCGGTTAGAGACCCTTCTTTATACTCCCTCTGGTTTAGTGTTTTTAGTTTAATTTAAAGATACAGCGTGGAAACAGGCCATTTGGCCTACTGAGTCCACGCCGCCCACCGATCACCGGTACACTAGTCGTGGGATGGCAGGACTTTCATATGAAGAAAGACTGGTTAGACTTGGCTTGTACTAGCTGGAATTTAGGAGATTGAGGGGGGATCTTATAGAGGCTTACAAAATTCTTAAGGGGTTGGACAGGCTAGATGCAGGAAGATTGTTCACGATGTTGGGGAACTCCAGAACAAGGGGTCACAGTTTAAGGATAAGGGGGAAGTCTTTTAGGACCGAGATGAGAATATAATTTTTCACACAGAGAGTGGTGGGTCTCCGGAACTCTCTGCCACAGAAGGTAGTTGAGCCCAGTTCATTGGCTATATTTAAGAGGGAGTTAGATGTGGCCCTTGTGGCTAAGGGGATCAGAGGGTATGGAGAGAAGGCAGGTACGGGATACTGAGTTGGATGATCAGCCAATATCATATTGAATGCCTGTGCAGGCTCGAAGGGCCGAATGGCCTACTCCTGCACCTATTTTTTATGATTTTATATCCCACACATTAGCGGAGTAAGTCAAGAGTCAAGAGTATTTTATTATATCACGTCCCAGTTAAAACAATGATATCCTTACTTGCAGCAGCACAACAGAATATGTAAACATAGTACTCTGTAAACAATGTCATAAACGAAAAAACAAAACGGTGTATATTTATATATGAATATATAACTATATTTTATGTGTGTGTATGTGCGTGCGTGTGTTTGCGTGTGCGTGTGCGTGTGTGTGTGTGTGTGTGTGTGTGTGTGTGTGTGTGTGTGTGTGTTTAATATATATACCCACACACCCACACACACACACAATTTCCCTCCTGGGATTAATAAAGTTATATCCCATAGTATCGTGTGTGTAGGAAGGAACTGCAGATGCTGGTTTAAACTGAAGATAGACGCAAACAGCTGGAGTAACTCAGTAGGTCAGACGAATCTCTGGACAAAAGGAAAATATTACGTTTTGAGTTGGGTCTGAAATAGGTTCATGGTTCATGACTCGTGGTTCGGTTTGAAGCCATTTGGTTGAGTCCTGACTGAAAAATTATCTTATGCCTAATATCCCGTTTTTCGCCATGAATCCAAAAATTCTGACTAAGCTTACCCCCTGTTCCATTCAACCTACGTCACTTCCTCCGGCTTTAGACTTCAGCCTCTTCTCTCCGTATCCGCCAGATATTTCCACCTCCAGTGTTTGTCGCTTACTCCAACCATCTGCGATCCAAACTCCCTTATGTGTATCTACCTCTCACTTGCCAGGCTTGTTCCCACCCAAACCTTTATTTACCTGCTCCCAACCACCACTACTATGAATCGGGTAAACGGACGCGTCCTAGACGTCGCCTATACACTCGCTCTAAAGACCCTGTATGTGATGCAGATAAAAGTGCTGGAGAAACTCAACGGGTGCAGCAGCATGTATGGACCGAAGGAAATAGGCAACCTTTCGGGACGAAACCGTTCCTCAGACTGATGTAGGGTTAGGGTTGACTCTACATCAAGTCTGAAGAAAGGATGCGGCCGAAACGTTGCCTATTTCCTTCGCTCGATGGGTTTCTGCAGCACTTTTGTCTACCTTCGATTTTCCAGCATCTGCAGTTCCTTCTTAAATACCCCGTATGTGAGCTACGTCCCTCTTGCATTTTGTGTTTGGATTCATTCTAAATAGTCGTAGTATAGTGGACTCCAAGCCGCAGCCGCGCGAGCTTCGATCGCCCCGACGTGGGAACTTCGATCGCCCCGTCTGCGGATGGTCTGACTGCCAGGACCGCGGGAGAATAAAGAGGACATAGTTTAGATTTTATTACCTTCCATCACAGTGAGGAACGTGCGGAATCCGTTATGGTGGATGATTATGCAAATTTTTATGCGGTTGTGTCTTATTGCATTTTTTTCGTATGGCTGTGTGGTAAATCGAATTTCACTGTACCTCAATAATTACATGTGACAATAAACTGACCTTGACCTTGAAACCTTGAACTGGTGGAGGAAGGGATTGAAGCGGATAGAATTACGACTTCTACAAATCATGTTGATCAATATGTGGAGAAGTAGGTGTGAGATGGTTATGTGCTAAATGGGACTGGCCCATTATGTCAGCTTTGTCAGCATTGAACAAGTGGAGCGAACGGCGTGAATTAGTGCTGTGTAGATCCATGATCTAGGATTCTACGACTTGCATTTCCCACTCCATTTCAATTGCTGTCTGTATTGTTTCTGGCACCAGCTCAAATGAAATACATGCAGGTCACATCATTTTTTTATTGAATTCCGCAATTAGTACAATAGGATATTTCAACAGGATCATCAGCTGCTCTCTGAACTTGGTCTGGGTCGCGGTGTATATAGCAGTGTTTGTACAGCAGCTGAGCAGTTGCAGCATGAATCCTATTTCCTGTACATACACTGGTATAATCACCGACTGAAAGCCCAGCCACCACATTCTGAACCATATGGTGTACACGAGAAACACCGCCCAGAGCAGGATGAAATTCCACGAGATGAAAAAGAGTAAAATGATGGATTTCCTTCTGCTGACCACTTCCGGGTCAATGGGGCTGACCCCGCCACTGTGAGCCCGGAGCCTCCTGCGGACTCCGGTCGCAGCTACAATGTGCCTGACGGTGAAAACGTTAAGCAAGAGGATCAGGGCGAATGGCAGGCCGGGGCTGAGGAAATAATGAAGGACTTCGACAGACATCCAGATCGGCGATTCCAGTAACTCGAGTGGGATGGCACAAAACCAGGGGAAATTGAGAAAGGCGTATTGCGCATTTAGTGTAAAGTACCAGGTGATGTTCTTCAAACAGCTCAGCACGGTGACTCTTCCCAAAACAGCGGCCGCTGTTCTCTTTGTACAATACTTGACTTTCAGCTTCTGGCAATTAATGGCGACAAATCGATCAAAGGTGAAGGTCACGGTGAACCAGATGGAACAGTCCGTGGCGGTGTGAAGAAGCACGGCGTGGACATTGCAAATAGGGAGATAGAGCATGGGAAGGATTGTAAAAGATATGGGGATCTGCCGCAGTATCAAATCCAGGATAATAACCAGAAAATCAGCCGCCGCCATGGCCACCAGGTAACGAGTTACACACCTGGAGAGACCGCAATTTCCGCGGGAGATGATCACAATCGTCACTGTGCAAACTATGAGAAAGGAAAATAAACTGACATTAGACATTTTTCGCAGAAAATAGTTACTACGCGAAGAAGGCATATTATCGTATCTTCCAAAAAGCGCGACCGTATGCATTAGGGGGTGGAATTGTTGAATTTAGTTAAGATTAGAGTTTAGTTTCAGTTTAGTTCAGTTTAGTTTAGGTTAGTTTAGTTCAGTTAATTTTAGTTTAGGTTTCGAGGTGCAGCGCGGTAGTAGGCCCTTCGGTCCACCGTGTTCGTGGCGGCCAACGATACTACACTTACAGTGTCATACATACTGGGGACAATTTACATTAATTACCGAAGCCAATTAAACGACAAACGTGCACGTCTTTGGAGTATAGGAGGACACAAGAGCACCCAAGGAAAACCCAGCCATTCACGGGGATAACGTACACATTCCATACACACAGCACACATCGTCAGGAACGAACCGGGGGCTTTGACTCTACCGCTTCGCGGCCCTTGCGTGTGTAGCATCAATCGCTGGGGAGACGCAACCACTCTGTCACCGGCACAACTGCATTGCTTTCATATTCGTGTATAGAGTGGGCACAATGTGGTTTCGGTCAGAGCACGCCTCAGTGTGAGGTGGGGGATTCCTATAATGCTTGTTCAACCTTCCACTTTACCAGTGAATAAAGAATGTCGTAAAAATGAAGTTTCAGCACAGATTCGATTTCGATCCTGACCTCGGGTGCTGCCTGTGTTGAGTTTGCATGTTCCCCCTACGACCGAGTGGTGTTTCAAATGGTAATCCGGTTTCCTCCCCCGTTCCAAAGTCGTGTTGGATTGCAGGTTAATGGGCTTATGTGAATTGTATCTGTTTGCGGGGAGTGGGTGAGAACGTGGGATTACACCGAACAAAGGTAATCAGGCGAGGTCGTAGGGAACAGAACCTTCGGACCACCTCTTCCTCGAAGACCACCATTCACACGAGCTCACAAGGTCTATCCCACATTCTCGTCCACTCTTTGGACGGAACAATAAACAAGGGAAAGTTTAACTTATAACCCAGCGCGTCTTCAGGATGTGGGACGAAGTCGGAGCACCCGGTTTCGCATGACTGTCACATAGATAACATGGTCACGATGGGCTGAAAGTGCGGTTCACATTCTGATTCAATAAATTAAACCGAACTAAATTTGTTTTAAAAAGTAAACTAAACTAACCTAAACGCCAAGAAGCGAAACGAAACCAAAAATAACTGTGTCAAGTAAGGTGGTACAGCGGCGCAGCGGTAGAGTTGCTGCGTTACAGCTCCAGAGACCCTGCTTCGATCCTGATACGGGTATTGTTTACACGGAGTTTGTGCGTTCTCCCTGTGTCCGCTAGAGGGTTCTCTCTCTGCTCCGGTTTCCTTCCAAACAACCAAACACCTACAAGCTTGTAGGTTTGTAGGTTAAGTGACTATGGTAAATTTGTATAATGTCCCAAGTGTGTAGGGTAGTGTTTATGCGCGACATCGCTGGTCGGTGCGGAATCGATGGGTAGAAGTTTCCGCGCTGCATCTCTGAACTCTGAATGAAAATTAAGGTCAGGCACAGCGCCATCAACTGGTAGTTTTGAACGAAGGAACTGTAGGTGCGTGTTTAAACCGGAGATAGAAAAAAAAAGATGCAGTAACTCAACGGGACAGGCAGCATTTCTGGAGATAATGAATAGGTGACGTTTCGGGTCGAGACCCTTGTTCAGAACGCTAGTCACTGCCGTCTCGATGGGCCGAAGGGCCTGTTTCCACGCTGTATCTCTAAACTAAACGAAACTCTTGTAGCTGCGTCAATGAATAATTAATTTTGAGTCAGGGCTTAATGTGATCTTTAAAACTGTGGAAATAATTTTAAAAATCTCAGTCCAATAACTTTTAAGCTTTGTACATATTACAAAACTATGATTTAAATCGGCTTCTATGTGCTGACATTTATCACATAATGGTGATAAAGTAGAAAAAATTCTATTTAATTTCTTTTTTGAGTAGTGTAATCTATGTATTACTTTGAATTGTATCAAAGAATGTCTGGCATTTAACGAACAGCGATGAATTCGTTGTAAGCTTTCTTCCCATAAATCTTCTGTTATAGGTAAACCAATTTCATTTTCCCATTTTTGTCGGAATAGTTCCGTTTTTGGCATTTCCCTGTCCAAAAAAATATTGTATATATATGCCATTAATTTTTCTGTTGTTGGATGCTTGTTAAGTACTTCATCCAGTATAACTGGCTCTCTATTTCTGTAATTTAGCGTATTTAATTTGACATAATCTCTAATTTGTAAATATCTAAATAGATTATTTGCTTGCAGTCCATAAATCTCTTTCAACTCCTGGAATCAGAGGAATTTCCCATTCCTGTAAAGATGTTCTATCCTTATTATTCCTAAATCTTTCCAATGTCTAAACCCCACATCCAATGTCGAAGGTTTAAACATAGGATTATTCATAATTGGTAAACAAAGTGGCATAGTTTCTAAATGTAAAGTCTTCATAATTTGCTTCCAGGTACGTATATTATTTAAAATTATAGGGTTTTCCTTATATAATTTTTTTTGTACCACCCCAGGGGCAAGGAGTATTGTGCTTATGTCGAAAGGGAAACAATCTTCCTTTTCAATTCTTAACCAAGCTGGGTCTTGTTCCATCTGTATCAACCAATAATAAACCGAAGGGCCTGTTTCCACGCTGTATCTCTAAACTAAACTAAACTCTTGTAGCTGCGCCACTGTATGGTCTAATTGTCTAGACCGAGTTTTTAAGGTACAATCAATTTCGTCTATCCCAACAAATATATGTAGCCTTTTCTGCGCTATACACATGCGGAGTTGTTAATATTGACAGCACACCACTGGGAGATGCCTTTTCTTTCATCTTGCGCCTTTTGCGATTTCAGAACAATAAAAGTGTACCTGATGAAATAAATCTATACCTGAGATTTAACGAAAGCAAATACAAAGGTGAGCAAAATAATCCGACATCTATTTGAATTCCGTAATTTACAAAACGACAGCATCCTTATACTGAAGCACGATATGATTAATTGATTTCTGCATCTAGTTACATACCGGGGACAGCAACGGCGGCGAGCAGCGGGTAATATATCCGTTGTACTTTCAGAAGGAACAGATAAACACGAGCTTCGCTGAAACTCCTCGTTGTCTCCATTTCGGACAACCCGCTCAAATCGCGTGAAGCCGCAAGTGCTGCTCTCACCAACACTATGGAATGAGCCCACGAATAAATCCCATATTATTAGAAAGGAATATCTCCCCAGTGGCGCAAATTGCACCCACCGTGACTGATGTTAATTCCAGTCAAGGGACATTAACAAATTCCTTGCCATCATTTTTTTTCTGTGCACAACAAAAAGCACGACAACAAAAACTTTCCACAGACATGACGTCGTTTGTGTTTAGCAACATGCACAGTGTATGTAGAAACTTGTGTTACTGCGATACTAACATATAAGCTTAGTACTGCGTTACTAACATATAAGTAATCAAGTAATTGAATTAACTTAGCAATAGCAATAGAAACTAAATATGAAGTAGTATAATATAATAATGATTAACTCCTCCACGGGAGAGGGAGGAATTACTTCATAGTGTTAATTTATTTTTAGAGTAAGGATAATGAGCTAAATATATCGATATAGATATATATTATATTATACCAATAAACTAAAACAAATATAACAGATTCGGCCCCGGTGGTGTGTCAGACGAGGGTAAGAAAGTCAGACACTTGGCAGATAGCCAGGAGTCTAACTCTGGTTAACCCCTTCCAACCTGCTGTTGTCTAATACAAGAGACTGGAGCCTAACCGGGAAGTAATATGTCATAATTGGTAGTTATATATGCAATGCTAGATTACTTGAAGTTACATTTAGATATACAAGCCCGAGGTTTTGTTTCTCTTTTTACTTTTTACAATATTTGGTCAAGGGAGCGGAGCTTAATGTAAATTAACATCTACGGAAGTTCTTAAGAATTTGGCTACCACCACTAGGTGGTTATTTTTTTATAGTATTCTTATTTTTAGATACTATAATATCATATTTTTTATTTTTATATCACTTTACACATCTTTGTTTTTTTAATTTGCCAACGAGTCAATTAAAAGTGGTAAGATTTTTCAACAATTAAAATCACTCAATACAGACAATACAGACAAAAGCTTTCCTACAGGAAACACACCTGAAACTTCAAGCTCAGACCAGACTCAAGGCAAATTGGATGGCCCAAACATATTACTCTTCATATATTTCTAAATCCGGAGGCACGGTAATTATCATTCGTAAAGGTATACCATTTAGAAAATAGGTGCAGGAGGAGGCCATTTGGTCCTTCGAGCCAGCTCCGCCATTCATTGCGATCATGGATGATCGTCCGCTATCAATAGCCCGTGCCTGCCTTCTCCCCACATCTCTTGACTCCACTAGCCCCTAGAGCTCTATCCAACTCTCTCTTTAAATCAAAGAATATCATAACAGATCAAGAGGGGAAATATATTATAGTTACGGGAGAAATCAACGCTACACCATTTACTTTGGTAAATATGCGCCTAATTTTGACAATCCTCAATTGTTTTAACAAAATACTGAATGTAATTGCAGAGTTTAATTATCAAAACGTGATAATTGGGGGCGATTTCAATTGCGTGTTATATCCATACCTGGATAAACCTGCGTAACAAAAGAGGCGTAATATATAATCAAAAGCTAGTGAACTTCTAAATGCATAAATAAAAAAAACAAATGTAACAGGTGTATGGAGCATCGCTAAACCAGTTGGAAGGGAATACTATTTTTACTCAATGGCACCTGAAACTTATACATCGACTCCTAAGTATCATAATAGTATTATTTCTGATCACTCTCCGCTAATTTCTCCTTAAAATTAGAAAGAATGCCCAATTAAAAAAAATCGTTTAGGAGTTTTAATCCCTAAATTTTAAACGATCCACGTGGTGGTATACATCTACAACAACAGATGGATGTTTTTGGACTAACGACACGCCAGGCATTTCAACCCCTTTATTATGGGAATCTTTTAAGGCCTTTATTCGAGGATCCATAATTTCATAGCAAACATTTCAAAATTTAAAAAAAAGGAAGAACAGTTGTAGTTAGAAGAACAAATTAGACAATTAGACTTACGTAATGCTAAAGAGCCAACCATACACAAACATAATAAATTAATAAAAATAAAATTTTAATTAAACAGAAACTTATCCACAAGAGTTATAAAACTATTTCAAATTATAAAACAGGAAAACTTTGAATTCGGTGATAAACCACATCAACTCTTGACTCCTCAACTGAAAAAACGCGAAAAGGACCTTACGATTTCAAAAATCAAATCAGATAAAGGTGAATTGTTAACAATACCTAAAGACATTTAAAAAAAAACAGATAACATTAAACTTATACATTTATTGGATAAATGTAGCCTCCCAAAACTTAATCTGCTGATATAAGAGGTATTAAGAGCTCAGATCTCAATTAATGATACAATAAACTCACTGAAGAACGGTATAACACCAAGACCAGATGGATTGAGTAATGAATTTCATAAACGATTCTACGAGAAGATTGAGCAAATATGCTGAAAAAATTAATAAATGCGGATCAAACGGGATTTATACCTAAGAGATACTCATTCAACAATCTAGGGTATGTTTAATATAATGTATTCACATAATTCTAAAGAGGAAGATTTATCAATTACTTCATTGAATGCAGAAAAAGCATTTGACCGGTTGAATTGGGAATATCTCTTCAAAGTATTGTAAACATTTCAAGTGGGAGAGAACTTTATCTTATAGGTAAAATAGTAAGATTAAAAGAGAACTTACCAGTTCGAAGGTTGATCTTTATTTTATGAGGAGTTGCGATGAGGGATTTCGTGAAGAACCCGCCAGCACGCATGCGTGACACACTTCAAAGTAGCGGTGTGTAATCACAGAAAACAACAACAGAGAAATGACTTGTTATAGTAAGATTGAAGAGACTCTAATTACCAGTTGATTATGATCGAGGGTTGGGAGCGGAGGGCACGAAATCCCTCATCGCAACTCCTCATAAAATAAAGATCAACCTTCGAACTGGTAAGTTCTCGTTTAATCTTACTATTTCATTTCGGAGTCACGTGAGTGACTTCGTGAAGACTTCAAAGCTCTGTGATTCCATGCCCTGGACCACGTCCATGCTGTCACACGCCACTTATAAGGATGGATGGGAGTAAACAACTTTCCAGACTGCTTGTACTGAAAAATAAGAACAATATTTATTAACAACAAAGAAAAAACCCTCACTCGGGGACATCTCCACGTTCTTGACCTGCACTCAGCGCGGCCTCCGCGAACTGTAGAGGAGCGGCAACAGGTTTGTTGTAGAACCGCTGGAAGATGGCTTCATTCGCCCATCCTGCTGTGGCAAGAATATGGTCCATGGGCACCTCCATGACCCTTGCCGCCGACGTTGATGCAGCCCTGGTGGAATGGGATTTGAAGACATTAGTGTCAATACCTGACTTACCCAAGACGATCCTGAGCCACCTGGATATCGTCTGGACCGTCACTCTATGGTGAGGTTTCTTGTGGGTGATAAGCAAGTATTTCTCCATTCCCCTCAGCTTTCTCGTCACTTTCACATAGTGACGGATATGGGCGGCTAAACATAGCCTTGCATCAGCGGGGTATGCCGGGAACTTCAGCTGCAGCCCTGTGAACCCAGGTTTATGCTGCTTGAGTAATTCATCTATGAAGAAGATTACTTCCGCAGGGGTAGAGATCATCCTGTCGATCCAGACCTTGTGGAGTGTCTGTACCCTCTGGGCTGAAGTCAGTGCCAGTAACATCACCAGCTTCAGGGTGAGTTTGTCCAGATCAAGCCCCTCCATGGGCGACCACGTCCTGAGCAGGGTTAATACCTTCCCGATATCGCAGGTGATGTTATAACGCGGTCTGGGCGGATTGGAATTGAATATTCCCCGCATGAGTCTGGACACCAGCCTGTTGGATCCTACCTCAATATTGAGGTAGAATGACAGCGCACTCCTGGCGCTGTTGATGGCACTGTAGCGAGGTGTTCGTCATGGTGCATCCCGCCAGGAATTCCAATACGTCGGTGATGGTTACGGAGTCGTATGCAATGTGGGAGCGGCCGCAGTAGGTTTCCCATTTCCGGATGTGTGAGAGATATTGCCGCCTGGTGGACTCCCGGCATGACGTTCCGATGGTATCCATGGTTCTAGATGATAGGCCATACCGCAGTAATGGCCTGTTCAGAACCTGCAAGCCAACAAGTTTAGATAACTGTGGCAGGGATGTGGTTACCCTGACACAGGGTTTGTTACCAATTGTGGGCAACCCTCTAAGAGGACCCAAGGTTGACTGATCATATCAAGGACCACCGGATACCATGGCTTCGTAGGCCAGTCGGGGATGATAAGAATGCCCTTAGCAGCATCTGTCTGTATTATCACATGAACCTGACCTGGTACCGCCCATATGGTTTATATATGCCACCGCAGTGGTATTATCTATTTGGAGACGGACATGAGCGTCAGTAAGGTTAGAACAATAAGCTCGAAGTCCGTGAAATGCTCCTAGCATCTCCAAATAGTTTATCCCTTGTGACAACAACAGGGTAGATTCAAGGGTGTCCCATCTGCCCCCACAACTAAAGTAGTTGTCCGCAGCTCCCCAGTCATGGGAGCTTGCGTCTGTTTGTAAGTATACCATCGGATTGGGCAAAATGATGGGTTTAAATGAGTCACAAATATTGTCAATCCACCATTGTAACTCAATCTTTGCCTTGAGAGGCAGCTGCATTGGTCTATCGAAATGTCCAGCGTTCAGTTTTAACGCTGAGATCTTGGCTCTCTGCAAATTTTGATAATGCAAAGGTCCGTATTGGGCAGCTGGAAAAAGTGCTACGATCTTGCCAATCACCTTAGCAGTTTGTCTAATTGATGGTATACTGGCCCAGACTAGATCCTCGCATACTTGGGTGACATCCCCAACTTTGTTAGTTGGTATGGTGGCCCTCATGCGATTGGAATCCACCGTAAACCCCAGATAATCCATGACCTGTGAAGGGCAGAACTTTGATTTATCTGGATGGATAATGAACCCCATTTTCTGAAAATGTTCCACGGTGGCTGAAACTGCCAATTCCGCTGATTCCAGGGTGTTCCCAATGATTAGGATATCATCCAGATACGCCATCACTATATGACCTTGTCTCCTTAGCGTAGCCAGTATTGGTTTGAGCAATTTAGTAAATAATCTAGGGGCTGTGGTAAGCCCATTTGGCAAAGCCCTGTATTGCCAGAGCTGATCCATCCAGGTAAATTTCAAGAACTTCCTATGGTGTTCCCGAATGGATACTGAATAGTATGCATCTTTTAAATCAATGCATGCCATAAAGCAGCCCTCAGAAATCAATAACTTGGCTGTTTCGAACGTGTCCATTTTGAAATGGGTATATTTTACAAGGGTATTCAAATGGGTCAGATCAATAATAACCCGACATCCTCCATCGTTCTTGGTTTTTGTGAATGCGTTGGATACAAATTCAATTGGTTCGTGTATAGTTCTTTCTATCACGCCTTTTTCTTGTAGCCTTAAGATTTCAGCATAGCCTACTGCCGCTTCCTTGCTGGACAGTGTAAATTTCCGATCTGGCATATGCTGGGATGGAGGGGTGTTACCATTGATGAACTCAATCTCATGGCCTTGAATACTTTGTAAGATAAACTCATCAGAAGTGATGGTTCCCCATGCCTCCGTGAAGAACCGTAGTCGCCCACCAACATGTGAAGTTAAGCACGCAGGTGCATGAAATCCAGACCGCCTTACCTCCATGGTTACCGGCGGTCCTTGATATGTTTGGCGGGACGTGGAGGTGCTGGGTTGGGCTGATGATGCGGCGTCCGCATCTTCCATTGTGACCGCTGGGGGCCTAGCCCTAAAAAAGGCCTAGGTTGTTGAGGCTGCTGAAATTGAGGCGGAGCTGGAGCGTAGGTCCTTGCCGGTCTAACGGCAGGGCCTCGTGGCCTGAAAAATGGCACTTTCCTGGCCGCCTGCCTGGTCGAGATTTGTGACCGCATGAGTCCCACCGTCTTGGCGTGGTCATCCAGCTCCTTGACCCTCTTCGGGAGGTCTTCCCCGAACAACTGTCTGGGTGGCGGCGTAGGAGGTGCTTTGCACAACCCCGCAAATTTTGGGTTCAGCGTGGGTTTGATGACGCTCTTCCTGAAGGCATTTATCTCATACTGTGTGGTGCACAGCAGAGCCAGAGCATCCTCCTGCTCGGTGCTCAGATCCTCCCCGTCCACCGACGGCGCAAACGCGGTAATCCCAGCAGTGAGCAGCTTCAGGATCCGCTGGAGCTTTATCTCCTGGGTCCTGATCCTTGGGCTGATGTTGCCCCAAATCGGCGTATTGACGATGGGCACGTTGAGGGAGTTGCAGTTGGCTGGGGCTTTGTGCCTGTTTATGGCCTCCGACAGGACCTCCTCCTGGAGCTGATGGTTGGTCAGGAAGTCCACGTTGGCAGCCAGTTTGGGGTTGAGGGGTAGTCCTGATGTCTCCGACAATGCAAATTTTGTTGCTACATCGAGGAGCTCTTCCTGAGGGGCCTCCGATGTAGCTGGTGCATGGTCCAAAATGTCCTCATCCTCTGGCTGCCTCAGGCTGCCTGCTGACGATGGTGAAATCTCCCTGTGCCCTCTGGAGCTGGATGCTTCCTGCCTCTGATTTTGTTGCAGGAGGAGTTCCAAGATCCGCTCCATCCTGTCAATACGCCCTTCGCCCTTAGAACCCCGGCGGTCGGAATCCTCATGTTCTACGGAACTGCTGAGGGTCGGGTCATCGGCCCGTACCTCGTCGAGGTAATCTCGGTGCCGGAAGCTGTCGCTACCAGCCGCCGCAGCGAAGCTGAGCGATTCCCGCGCGGATCCGCTCAAACGCCTCCTTTTGGCGGAGCTCGATCCCGCTGCCTCGGAGGGCAAACGTGGTGAGAAGTCGGCACCCGACGCCTCGGCGTGGTGACCCGACATCCGCGTGGGCTTGCCGACTGCCCTAATCCTGGGCCTAGCCTGCGTACGGTCCCGTCCTCCCATCCACGGGGGACTTGGTGACCGTGGCGGGACTCCACCCGAATGACTCTTCCTAGTCTTGGTGGTTGGGGAGTCGACACTGGTCCTTACAGGTCTCCCAGTGGACTTGAGTCCCGCCAATTCACCAGTCCGCAATCTAGCGGCAGGTGATACCTTTGCCCGTGAAGGGCTAGGCTTACGGGCTTCATCCCTCCCTCTCCTCCGAGGGCTCAGGGAGAAGGGCCGTGCAGCAGCACGCGAGCCCTTGCCCAGGTCGATCAACGAGCCCGTTGGCGACAGCGATACGAGTCAGGGTCAACCTGCTCCGGTGGCACACCGAAATCCTGCTCCGCGGGATCCTCGCTGGAGCTCCGGTGTATCGGCGGGTCGGGCCCTGTAGCGACAGGGCTCCCCGACTTCCTCGCCTTTTTCCCGGCCTGACTCGCAGGTGTAGCCGTTGATGAGGGCTCCGGGATGGATGGCCGGCGACTCCGTGCGGACGTCCTACGGCCCTTGTTTTTCCCGTCCATGTTCCTGTTGAAAGAAAACACTCTCCCAACAGAAACCAACGCAACTCAAGGTTAGTTTCACTTACCTGAAAGGCTCCTTATGAAGGGCTGGTGGTGAGCCGTGCTCCACCTCCAGCCCGACTGCAATGCGTTGCGACGATATGTCGCGCATGCGTGCTGGCGGATTCTTCACGAAGTCACTCACGTGACTCCGAAATGAAATTATTATATGACAAGCAGACTGCTGGAATACTGACTAATAATATACTATCTTCGAAATTTCAACTATACAGGGGCAATATCACCCCTACTGTTTTCTCTTGTGATGGAACGCTTAGCAGAAAGTATAAGAATGCATCCGAACATCCATGGTTATAATACAAAACATTCAAATAATAAAATATCACTATATGCAGACGACGTATTATTATATATCACAAAATCGCAAATCAGCACACCAAATATATTAAATTTACTAGAGGAATTTGGATCCTTTTCAGGATATAGAATAAATTGGAATAAAAGTGAAATTATGGCGATAAAACCTCAAGAGCCGACACACCTTTTAAACATCCCCTTTAGAATTGCTGCAGAAAAAAAAAATCTGGGTATTCAATTAATAGAAAATATACATCTTTATTCAATGCAAACTATATGCCATTACTTACTGAATTAAATGCTTTGATTACATTTTGGAGAACACTACCGATGTCTTTAATAGGCAGAATAAATGCCATACAAATGAATAGGAATTAAACCTTGGGAGAAATGAATGAAATGGGAAAGCTTTTATCATTCCAACAAACACAACTTAAATATCACCTGAAAAGTAATCAGTACTTTAAATATCTTCAAACCCGTGACTATTTGAAAATACATACAAAAGAACATAAAACTTTCTCTTCAGATATACTAGATGAAGCTATGAACAGAAAGGCGGATTCTACTAATTTAATGCCTTATTTTTAGAATATCGTTTTAAATACCATCTGGTGCAATCAGAAGAGACTGGTAACAAGAATTATCTGTAAATATCTCGAAAGACAGATGGGATAAATAGTTGCTATATGTACATCAATGCTCGATAAATGTAAGACATACCTTAATTCAATTTAAAATTGCACATAGATTATATTA
Source organism: Raja brachyura (assembly GCA_963514005.1). The sequence goes on along the minus strand of OY740823.1, from coordinate 2,122,801 downwards.
CTCAAAAACTAAAATGAATGAAATAGAAACATACTAACATAGAAATAGGGTGCAGGAGTAGGCCATTCGGCCCTTCGAGCCTGCACCGCCATTCAATATGATCATGGCTGATCACCCAACTCAGTATCCCGTACCTACCTTCTCGCCATACCCTCTGATCCCCTTAGCCACAAGGGCCATATCTAACTCCATCTTCAATATAGCCAATGAACTGGCCTCAACTACCCTCTGTGGCAGAGAGTTCCAGAGACTCGCCACTCTCTATGTGAATCAAGTATTTCTCATCTCGGTCTTAAAGGATTTCCCCCTTATCCTTAAGCTGTGACCCTTTGTCCTGGACTTCCCCAACATCGGGAACAATCTTCCTGCATCTGGCCTGTACAACCCCTTAAGAATTGTGTATGTTTCTATAAGATCCCCTCTCAATCTCCTAAATTCGAGAGAGTATAAACCGAGTCTATCCAGTATTTCTTCATAAGACAGCCCTGACATCCCAGGAATCAGTCTGGTGAACCTTCTCTGCACTCCCTCTATGACAATAATGTCCAAATGCCTCACCCATCTGTGATAAATGCTTATATCAAGATGCAACTAAAGCGCACTCTTTTGTCTTCTGCATAAAATTTCAGAAGTTTTGGAATGAATCTGATCGGTTCTCTCGTCTGTCAATCACCATGATAAAGGTAATGCCCCTTCCTGGGGGCAGGGGTATAAAGCCCCGGAGGCCGGACGCGAGTCAGTCACCCTGGAATCTCGTGAGTGAGAGTCCACAACTGTGATTGTACAACTGAACTGTGCGTTTGCAATGTGCTTGCAATACAGGTTTTGTTAGCCCGTAATGTGCATGCAATAAATGTTTTGTTAGCCCGCAATGTGCATGCAATAAATGATTTGTTAGACCGCACTCTGCTTGGAATCAATTATGTGTTAGCCCGCACTGTGCTTGACATGAAAAGGAAGGGATTGAATTGTTGGCCCTTCACTCTGCTTGCTTTGAAATAGAAAGGTTTGGAGTGTTGGCCTTGCACTCGCTGTGCTTGACTTGAAATTGAATGGATTGGATTGGTGCCCCTGCAATCGCTGTGCTTGACTTGACATCCCTTCAGCCCATCAGGCCTATACTAGCCCGGGATGAGTCCATTAGGCCCATCAAACATAGAAACATAGAAATTACGTGCATCTCGGTCTTAAAAGATTTCCCCCTTATCCTTAAGCTGTGACCCTTTGTCCTGGACCTCCCCAACATCGGGAACAATCGTCCTGCATCTAGCCTGTCCAACCCCTTAAGAATTTTCTAAATTTCTATAAGATTCCCTTTCAACCTCCTAAATTCTAGAGAGTATAAACTGAATCTATCCAGTCTTTCTTTATAAGACAGTCCTGACATCCCATGAATTAGGCTGGTGAACCTTCTCTGCACTCCCTCTATGGCAATAATGTCCTTCCTCAGATTTGGAGAACAGAACTGTACGCAATACTCCAGGTGCGGTCTCACCAAGACCCTGTACAACTGAAGTAGAACCTCCCTGCGCCTATACTCAAACCCTGTTGTTATGTAAGCTGACATACCATTTGCTTTCTTCACTGCCTGCTGCACCTGCATGCCTACTTTCAATGACTAGTGTACCATGACACCCAGGTCGCCCTGTATCTCCCCTTTTCCTAATCGGCCACCATTTAGATAATAGTCTGCTTTCCTATTTTTGCCACCAAAGTGAATAACCTCACATTTATATACATTATACTGCATCTGCCAAACATTTGCCCACTCACCCAACCTATCGAAGTCACCTTGCAGACTCCCAGCATCCTCCTCACAGCTAACGCTGCCCCCCAGCTTAGTGTCATCCGCAAACTTGCAGATATTGCCTTCAATTCCCTCATTCAGATCATTAATGTATATTGTAAATAGCTGGGGTCCCAGCACTGAGCCTTGCGGTACCGCACTAGTCACTGCCTGCCATTGTGAAAAGGACCCGTTTACTCCTACACTTTGCAGTAAGTATTCCCCCAGTAATTATTAAACCTTACCCCAGTATTTTCTCCCTCCGTTCATTGGCTCCTAGTCAGATCCATGCCAGGATAGAATTTCCTCCTTCATTGCTGTGATCTGTAAAAAAAAGATTAAAAATGTGCAAACTGGATTCTCCACCCACTCCCCATTCTCTCCCAAAGAGTCTCGCATCTGTTTTGGGCAGAATTTCTGGCAGTTTCCAAGTTGCCAGCCCTCCAGCCCTGAGTGACTGAGCTGCCAGTCCACCAGACCTGAGTGACTGTGTTGCCAGCCCACCAGGCCTGAGTGACTGAGATGCCAGGCCAGAGTGACTGGGATGCCAGGCCTGAGTGACTGATCTGCGAGGCCTGAGTGACAGAGCTGCCGGTCAAATAATGCATTCGGTCAAATTTGTCCATGCTAGCCTCTGGAAATCAGCCCACAACACCCATTATCCCCGCCCCCCTCCACACACTGCCCAACAAGTGGAGAGGCGGAATAGTGTCTTTGGGGACCAGACCTCCCGCGTGAACGTGGGACCCCACGGGTTCCAAATAGTCTAGTATATAGATAGATACGACTTATAGGTAGAAACAAAATGCGGAGTAAATCAGCAGTACAGGCAGCATCTTTGGAGAGAAGGGATGGGTGACGTTTTCGGAACGAGTCTCTTCTTCAGGCTTAAGACTGATCAGATATGGTCTAAGTATGGGTATTTAGGAGTATGTGGAATTTTTACACACAGACGCAAACATACATGCACGCGCGCACACACGTGCATGCACCGAATCCGAACAGAAGAAGTGGAAGCCAAGATACAGAATGGAAAAGGCGGCGGTATGCCAAATAACTGAACGGACGCAACACCGCAAAGCCAAATAACTTAACGGACATGACACGAAAATCCAAATAACCTAACAGACACGAAACCGAAAAGCTAAATAACAGAACGGAAACGACGACGAAAAGCCAAATACCTAAACGGACGCAACGCCGGAATGCCAAACAGCGGACATGACGTCTCCGGGGATCGGATTTGTCCCATAACTTGTTAGTGATTGGTCCAGTCCCCGCGTCCATCACATCACTGGCCTGGGGTGACGGGTGGGTTTTTTAAAAAACATTTCCTTCACCGCTTTAGGACTACCAAAGATCATAGAGCGGATAATTTTGGAAGCGTTGATCAACCACTGTGCATGGGGTTAAGAGGCTGGAATATCGCTCAATCTTTCTCTATTGTAGTTCATTGTCATATGTTATAATTCATGGGTACACAAAATGCTGGAGAAAATCAGCGGGTGCGGCAGCGGGGGGATGGGGAGAGAGGGCAGTGTTGCGGCCTACGGAGGAGACCCTAGTGCGAGCCTCAACTATAGTTGGGGAGGGGAATCCCCGTTCTCTGAAGAATGAGGACATGAGGACAGTTATAATTCATACTTTGTAGCTACGCCCACTAGTTTAACAAAAGCTTCTCAGCCCTTTCTCCCTCAGTTTTGAGTCACGTATTAAGATGGTTACCTATGCTGCAACGCTAATAAAGTATTTGTATCTTAATCACTGCGTGCAACCTAACTTAGTTGGTCTCGATAATATAAAGGTGCAGCGGGGACTGGGCAGGGTGTATGTGCAGCGGGATTTAGAGAAGGTGGACGTACGAAGGGATCAGGGCAAGGTGAAGGTGTAATGGGGATGCGCAGGGTGAAGCTGTGGTGGAGAGAGCTCCGGGTGAATGCGCGGTGGGAATTGGGCAGAGTGAAGGCGAAATGAGGACAAGGCCGTGTAAAGATGGATTGGGGATGAGACAGAATGAAAGCGCAGTGTGATACTGGCAACCCCGGTAAAATTACATGTTGCAATGTTGAAGCTGCAGTCGAGACGATACCTTGAGAAGGTGGAACGGGATGTGTGTGCCGATAGTACGTTCGTAAGTTCCTAAGTGATAGGAGCAGAATTAGGCAATTGTGTCATTCAATCATGGCAGAAATATCTCTCCTTAACGCCATTCTCCTGCCTGCTCCCCATAATACCTGACACCCGTAATAAGCAAGAATCCACTGGATCCACTGGGTTGGACGAATGACAGATAGAAGTGGGTTGGTCGGCGGTTGTTGCGTTGGGTGCTAGTTTGGTAGTTGGCTCGATTCGTGAATACATTGTCTGCCAAGTGTAGTGTGATTTTCATTGACCAATTCTGCTCGATCGCTGAATGATGGGGCAGAGGGAAGATAAGGTGAGATTCGGACATATCTCTCTGCCGGGAAACGGCAATGTTATTATAAACGTAAATCAAACGAATGCATTTCGACGTTTATTGAAGGTGAGGATAATCTACCCTTTCACAGTGGTGATAGACAGAGTGAAGGCGCAGTGTGATTCTTGCCGGATGGTGATATTGCCATTGGAAAATTAGTTATCCAATGTACACTGATTAATTTACGGTTCAATCATAACCCATGGACTGGCTTGAGTAACATAGGATTGGTTGGAAGCAAGCTCATCTGGGCAGATATTTGAATGTATTCTGTTGAATCGTGATGTACTCTCGGTCGACACAATTATGGAGTTTGCTTTAATAGTGAATATCATGTCATAAATTGAACCACGTTGATGAAGTTAACAGCGCCAATCAGAACACAGGAAACATATGCAGGTCCGCCTGGACTTACCTGATCTCCCGGCTGCCAGACACTTCAATTTCCTTATCTTTCCCATTCCCACATTGACCTTTCTGCCCTCCATTGTCCAGAGTGAGGGCAAACGCAAACTTGGTGGAACAAAATCTCATAATTCGCTGGGGAAACTTACAGCCCAGTGGTACGAATGTTAATTTCTCTATCTTCATTATCCCAGCATTCCCTCTCTCTTCAACCCTCTCCTACCAAAGTAGTACCAGCCTCTCGTTTTACCAAATAAACAGCTAACAAAGGCATGTTTCATTTATCATCGTTACTTTTTTGCGTATGTTTTGGTCAGTGTTCCATAGCTCTCTACGTCATCGCCTTGATCTCTCGTTTTCATTCCCCGTGAGTTTGAGTCTGAAGAAGTGTCTCGTCCCGAAACATCACCCATTCCTTCTCTCCAGAAATGCGACCTGCCCGTTGAGCTAGTCCAGCTTTGTATATCTATCAACAACAACAAAAAAAACTAACTTTCTTGAAGCAGAGGTAGACAGCCAAATAACCAGTGGAATGTATTTCCCGAATGCGAAACGTTTGCACAGTTCCCATAAAGATATATATATATATATATATAGGTGAAAAGAGATGAAAGGCTGCCACGTGGCTGAAAGCGCAAGGACCATGTTCCTAAGGTCAGTTTCGTGGTCAAATCTAAATTTCCTGAAAGTGAAGGAACGTCTTTGTACAGCAAGCTAGTTAGGAGTCAGTGTTCAGACAGGTGGGGAATCGAGGACCACAATTCCTGCCCAGATTTGGTGTTGACTTCGCAGACTATATCGGCACCGTGCTAATCTGCTCTCTTCGCACTGCCTGATCGTACCGCATATAATCGATATCTCACTGCCGACTTCTTCTTTCATGTGGCGTGCACACCCTAAATTTGGTGGACAACTTGTTTTATTTGATGTTCCGTTTGTGCACGTCGAGTTGTTTGCATTATTCGAAACAGGGCGGACCGCGTGAAGGTGTCAGGTCTCGCGTTTGATCCAGTTTCTGTTTCTTATTGTGTTTTAGTATTTAAGTTTGCATTCTTGTTTTATTTTGGTGTCTCACATCTCCTCTTGTTTCAGGTCCCATTTCCTGTCAGGTCGTTTACCCACATGTAATTGTTGGCCCCACCCTGATGTGTTTCAACTCTATCTCGTTAAGTCTGTATTTAAGCCCTTTGTGTTTTAGTTCTCATTGCCAGTTCGTTGTGTATGCTACTTCCTATCACCTCGTTCTAGCTCTAGAAATATTGTGACTTTGTGAACTCGACCATTGCCTGCTTTTCGACCACTGTTTCTGCCTGCTCCTAGATTATACTGTTGCTTCTGTGCTTGCTTACCTGTGTGCCGACTTGGACCGATTAAACTCTGAATACGGATCTGCCATTGGTCTGAGCCTGCATTTGTGTCCTCCTCCTCGTTCAGTTCCGACAGAAGGTTGCAATCTTCCACCCCATCACTGCCGACCTAGCACCAGCATTCGTTCGTACATTCACAATTGCAAGAAAAAACTTTGCCTGAGATCATGGAGTTAATGGAGGACCTGCAAAAAACTGTTTTAAGCGCAAGATAAAAGCAACTGGAGTAACTCAGCTTTTCAGAAAGCTTCTGTGGAGAAAAGGAACTTGTGACGTTTCTGTTCGAGCCCTTTTTCAAGATTCAGAGTCAACGGAAAGGGAACGAGAAATATAGACGATGATATAGAGAGAAAAACAACAAACCAAAGAGGGCCTCGCATATAGGTAACGCCGGTAAAGCAAACATCTCATTGTTCGTTGTTTTTTAGGTGAGAACGAATAGCGCCAATGATTTAACAAGACGACTTTTAAGCCGGTACGACGTGCGTGGAGGATGAAAGGAGAGATACGGAATGCAGGTGTTACTTGAAATAAGAACAACTAATTGCCACCAACTGAGTTCTAAGCTGAGGAAGTCAGCGAGGTAGGCAGCATCTCAGAAGGGGATGGACAGGCAAAGTTTCGTATCTCAACCTCCATTCCCTCTCCAGATACTGCTTGAGCCGCCGAGTTCCTCCAGGACCCTGTGCTGTGTTCAAGGTTGCAGAATCTACAGATTCTTGGGTTAACAGCAATCCCCGGCATCATTAGAGTCAACAAGATGAAGACCATGTGTAGAAGTGAATGTCGACTCACCGGGAACAGCAATCGCCGCCAGAACGGGATAGTAAATGGCCATTAGTCTTTAATGGTTGGCCAATATTGGATCAACTTCCAATATTGGAAGTTGATCCAATATCAAACTTCCCATTTTTGCAAAAGTGACGATTCCACAGCTGATGTATCACAGCAGCCCAGTGCCAAACTAGTGATGAGATGTCCACACTACTCTTAATATAGAGGACAGATGTCCCGAGCAACACCAGTCTCCTGATCATTGACATTAGTTACAGCTTATGAAAAATCGAGGTACGTCAAAAGCTCCCAGGATATTACAACTATTGGGATCAGCAACTTACAATAACACGTTTAACAGCAGAATGTAATTTTAAATTTACCGAGAGATAGCATTGGATGAAAGTTCCAATGGTTACTTCTGGGGAAAAGCAAATTATCCACAGTGAAGTCAGATTATTATTTGAATGGTATCCGATTAAAAAGGCGGAGCTGTTCGGAAACTTTGACTTGTTTATCGGTCACTGAAAGTAAGCATGCAGAAGTGGCAATAGACAATGGACAATAGGTGCAGGAGTAGGCCATTCTGCCCTTCGAGCCACACTGCCATTACATGTGATCATGGCTGATCATGCACAATCAGTACCCCCGTTCCTGCCTTGGAAACAAATGGCATGTAGGCCTTCATAGCAAGTCGATTTTAGTATAGGAATAAGGAGGATCTACCGCAGTTGTACAGGGCCCTGGTGTGACAACGCGTGGACCATTGTGTGCAGTGTTGATGTCCTAATTTGAGGAACGACATTCTTGCTTTGAGGGAGTGTAGCGAAGGTTCAATTGGCTAATTCTCGGGATGGTGCGACTGGTATGATAAAGAATGTATCGACCGGGCTTTCGTTCACTGGAATTTAGAAGTATGAGAGGGGATCACATACAGATATGTAAAATTCTTAAGGGATTGGACAGGCTAGATGCAGGAAAATGTTCCCGGCGTCGGGGGATTCCACAACCAAAAGTCAGAGATCAAGAATAACTGTTAAGCCTTTTAGGACTGAGGAGAGGAAAAGCATTTTCACTCAGAAATATGCGAATCTGTGGAATTCTCTGCCGCAGAAGGCATTTGAGGTCAATTCACTGCATATAATACAAAGAGAGATGACATAGCTCTGAAGGCTGACGATATCAATGGGGAAAGCAGGAACGTGGTACCGATTTTGGACGATCAGATATTATCAAAGTATTTGGATGTGCTTGCTTGGAGGGTCGAATGGTTTATCCCTGCACCTGTTTTATATGTTTCTTCATATCTGAGAGGAGGGCTCGTGGAGGGCACTGAGGAATTAATATTAAAATATATCTGGTCTGTATCCCGCAGGGGCCAGTGGCATCTATGAACACTGCCGTCAATAAAATACGATGTTGACATTTAGTGTCTAAAGTCAATAGTCAATAGTGTTTTATTGTCAGACGTCCCAGTTAGAACAATGAAAAACTTACTTGCAGCAGTACCACATAATATGTAAACATAGTCCACCATAAAGAACATCATAAACGAGAGAACGATAATTCAGTGTCAGTGTGTGTAAAAAACACATACTCAAAAATACACACACACACACACACACACATATATATACATATATACATATATACATATACATACATATACATATATATATAGATCACATGTGTTTGTGTGTGTGTAGATTTATATATTTGTGTGTGTAAGTGTACATATATATATAAATAGGTATGATTTGTAGGGAGACACAACATTCTTGAGCAAATCAGCGGGAGAGACAAAATCTTTAGTGAGAAGTAATGGGTGATGTTTAGGAACGACACCCTTCTTCAGGCTTAATACTAACCAGATTTGATTCTGATGGCCAAGAATATAAAGAAGGATACTAAAAGCTTATTTCGGTATGTTAAGAGAAAAGGATTAGTAAAGACAAATGTGGGTCTCGTGAAGGCAGAAACAGGTTAAATTGATTTAGAGATCAAGGAAATGGCAGAGAATTTGAACGGGTACTTTGCTTCTGTCATCATTAAAGGCGCAAGTAATCTCCCAAATGCCCCCGAGGACATGGGATCTAGTGACACAGAGGAGCTGAAATACATTTTCATTAGGTGAGAAATAATATTAGGTAGACTGGTGGGACTGAAAGCTGATAAATCCACATTGACTGATGGTCTGCATCCCAGGGTACTCAAGGATGTGGACGTAATGTTGATCATTTTCCAATGTTCTATAGTTTCGGGATCAGTTCCTGTGGATTGGAGGGTAGCGAATGTTATCCCACTTTTTTAGAAAGGAGCGAGAGAGAAAAGGGGAATTATACACTAGTTTGCCTGACATCGGCATTCGGGAAGATGCTAGAGTCAATTATTAAAGAAGTAATAACGGCGAATTTGGATTACAGTAAAAGGATTGGTCCAAGTCAGCATACACTTTTGAAGGGGAAACCATGTGTGAATAATTTTCTGGAATTTTCGGAGGACGTTTCAAGTTAAATGGATGACGGAGAGCCAGTGGATGTAATGTATCTGGACTTTCAGAAAGCCTTTGATAAGTTCCCACACAGGTGGTTAGTGTGCAAATTTAGTGGGCATGGTGTTGGGTGTATGGTATTGACATGGATAGAGAAATGGTTGGCAGCCAGTGGCGAGTGGAGTGCCGCAAATGCTCAGTGATAGGACCGCAATTAATTATAGTATATAATAATGATTTGGATGATGGTATTAAAAGTAACACCAGCAAATTTTCGGATGACAGATAGCTGGGTGGCAGTTTGAACAACGGAGGCAGGTTGCAGGGTGACTTGGACAGGTTAAGTGAGTGGACAGATGCATTGCAGATGCAGTATAATAATGCAGATACATGTGATGTGGCCCTCTTTGGCGGCAAGAACAAGCAGTCATATATTATCTCAATTGTGTCAGATTAGGAAAAACAGATCTGGGTCTCCTTGTACACCGGTCACTGAAAGAAACCATACAGCTGCAGCAGGCAGTGAAGAAAACTAATGGCATGTTGCCATTCTTAACGAGCGGATTTGCGTATAGGAGTAAAGATGTCCTTCTGCAGTGTGCAGGGCCTTGGAGAATTGTGTACGGTTTTGGTCTCCTAATTTGAGGAAGGACATTGTTGCTATTAAGGGAGTGCAGCGGAAGTTCATGAGGCTAATCTCCAGGATGACGGGACTGTCATATGAAGAAAGGTTGGAAAGACGGTTTGTATTCATTGGAATTTATAAGGATGAGAGGGAATCTTATAGAAACGTATAAACATTATAAAAGGATTGGACAAGCTAAATGCAGGAAACATTTCCCCAGTGTTAGAGGAATCCAAAACCAGTGGGTCACTGCCGAATAATAAAGGGGACGCCACTTTTCTTGTCACAAGTGAAATGGATGAAGGGGTGCCAGTGGATGTAGTGTATCTAGACTTTCAGAAAGCCTTTGATAAGGTCACGCACGGGAGACTGGTGGCTACAATTAGAGCACATCGTATTGGAGGTAGGGTGTTGACATGGATAGAAAATTCGTTGGCAGTCCGGAAGCAAAGAGTAGGAGTGAACGGGTCATTTTCAGAATGGCAGGCAGTGGCGAGTGGAGTGGTGGGGGCGCAACTGTTTACCATATATATTAATGATTTGGAAGAGGGAATTAGGAGCAACCCTTGCATGTTTGCGGATGACACAACGCTGGGTGGCAGCGTGAACTGTGAAGACGATGTTAGGAGGTTGCAGGGTGACCTGGACAGATTGAGTGAGTCGGCAGATGCGTGGCAGATGCAGTATAATATAATACATGTTTGGTTATCCACTTTAGCGGCAAAAACAAGCGAGCAGATGATTATCTCAATGGGGTTAGGTTAGGTGAGGTGGGGTGCAGCGAGACCTGGGCGTCTTTGTACACCGGTCACTGAAAGTTGGCTTACAGGTACGGCAGGAAGTGAAGAAAGCCAATGCAATGTTGGCCTTCATAACAAGAGGGTTTCAGTATAGGAGGAAAGAGGTTCTTCTGCAGTTGTGTAGGGCTCTGGTGAGACCACATCTGGAGTATTGTGCACAGTTTTGGTCGCCTAATTTGGGGTAGTACATCCTTGTGATTGAGGCAGTGCAGCGTAGGTTCGCGAGATTGATCATTGGGATGGCGGGACTGTCATACGAGGAAATATTGAAAAGACTACGCTTGGATTCACTGGAGTGTAGAAGGATGAGGGGGTATATTATGGAAACATATATAACTATAAAAGGACTGGAGAAGCTAGATGCAGGAAAATGTCCCCAATGTTGGGCGAGTCCAGAACCAGGGTCCACATTCTTAGAATAAAGGGGAGGTCACTTAAGGCTGAGGTTAGAAAAAAAATTCACCCGGAGAATTGTGAATTTATGGAATTCCCCGCAACAGAGGGCAGTGGAGGCCAAATCACTGGATGGATTTAAGAGAGAGTTAGATAGAGCTCTTGGGGCTAGTGGAATCAAGGGATGTGGGGAGAAGGCAGGCACGGGATATTAACAGGGGACGATCAGCCATGATCACAATGAATGGCGGTGCTGGCTCGAAAGGGCGAATGGACTGCACCTATTTTCTATGTTTGTATGTTTCTATTTCAAACTGAAATGATTAAAGACTTTTCACCCAGAGAGTTGTGAATGTGTGGAATTCTCTGCCACAGAAGCCAGTGGAGGCCGATTCACTGGACGAATTTAAAAGAGCGTTATAAAAAGAACTAGGGGTCCGCGGAACCAAGGGATATGGGGAAAAGGCAGTCATTGGTTACTGATGTGGATGATCAACCATGATCACAATGAATAGCGGTGCTGGTTCGAAGGCCCAAAAGGCCTCCTCCTGCATCTATTTTTTATGTTTCTATGTTTCTATGAAACCAACATTGTCACTGGGAGGATGTGTAAACCACACACACACACACATACACACACACACACACACACACACACACACACACACACACACACACACACACTCACACACACACACACGCACACACACACACACACACACACACACACACACACACACACACACACACACACACGCTCACACACACACGCTCAGACACACACACATAGACACACTCGCGCGAGTGCACGCACATGACAGACACTCTCTCACACGCCCGCTCACACAAACAAACAGCATCCGTAGTCAGGATTGAATGTGCTTCTCTGGCGATTTAATAACGACCATAAAACTTTCAATAAAGTCCTAGCCTGCTCAACCACTTACTGGAGCTCAGGCCTGCAAGTCATGACACCATCCTCGTAAAATTTCCATTCACTCTTTCCAGCTTGACAACATATTTCCCATACCATGGTCCCCACAACTGAACACAATTCTTCACCGACGTTTTATGTAACTGTAACAGGACCACCCAAACTCTATACACAAGCAGAGCATTGCAAGTAGCACAGAAAATAAGCTAGTAACGCGAATGGGGACAGTTTTGGAATGGGGTAAGTACAATGCCATCTGGGGTACCTGTTCATCACTCACTGAAAGTAAGCATGCAGGTACAGCAGACAATGAAGAAAGCAAATGGCCTTCATAACAAGAGGACTTGAGTATAGGAGCAAAGCGACCCTTCTGCAGTTCTACAGGGCCCTACTGAGACCACATCTGGAGTATTGTGTGCAGTTTTGGTCTCCAAATTTGAGGAAGGATATTCTTGATATGGAGGGAGTGCAATGGAGGTTCACGAACTTAATTCCCGCGAAGGCGGGGCTGTCGTATGTTGATAGTCTGAGCGGCTGGGCTTTTGTACTCAGCAATTTAGATTGATGAGGGGGTGTCTTATTGAAACATAAACGTATTCAGAAATTGGACACGCTAGATGCAGGAAACATGTTTCCAATGTTGGGGGAGTCCACAACCAGGGGGCACAATTTAAGAATAAGGGATATACCATTTAGAATGCGTGGATGAAAAAATAATCCACATATTCATATCCTCCCGCCTTGAGTACTGCAAGTCTATACACTGGCAGACTTAATGACTATGAGATTTTGTTTTGCACCCTCTGCCTGACGCTCCACGAACTTGAACTAACTTATCAATTCTTATCAAAACCTATCAAAAGACTTGGAATCTGATGAACAATATTCAGTTGAAGACCAGATGTAATGTGAACAAATAAATTGGAGAAATAAATGATTAAATACATTTTTATTTTAATGTCGATCGTTTCACTGTTTATTTGGTCAAATTATTTAAACAATGCGTGAATTACTTATGATAATGACATGCTGGTGAATGACAGTGCGACAGTCCACCCACACATCCACACATGCATACATCCATACACACATCCACATACACATCCACACACACATCCATCCGTACGCAAACTTCCATGCAAGCACACACACATGCACACATACATCCACAAACAGACACATCCACACATGCATCCGCACGCAGACACACATGTACACATCCATGCACACACATACATCCACACGCATACATTCGCTCTTACATCCATCCACGCATACATACACACTTACATCCACACATCCGCAGATTACACGTTTGACAGGTATACACAGCCCCACACACACACAAACTACAGATATTCAAACAATGCAACACGTGTAGGGTTATTTTAGGTTAAAGGTAATAGCCTTCATTTGCAAATGCCCCATCCGGGGGGGGGGGGAGGGGGGTCTAACATAAATATAGGCTCATTGTAGGCTTAAAATGAATACTCATCCAATAAAACATCAGAGCATTCAATTCTTGGTCAGGATGTTACATTTACATCAGAAAAAAAAGAAAGGTTCCTTACATGTCTGTCACCCAGCCTGGCACTGCCCCAGAGCCACTATGGCCGTTACCCCCACTCTCCCCACAATGACAGTCAGCGGGGTTCAGGAAACAGGAAACCCAGAGGATATTTCCTGACCCTTTAATTAGGCAGTTTCATGAGCCCTTAAAACCTGGGACCCCTCTGCTGCAGTCTCATTAAATTTCTTATTAAAGCGACTGGAAGATGTCTTGCAGGAACTGCACCCCAGCCGGGAACTGCCCCAAGTCCCACTATGGCCGTGACCCCACACCCTGCACACTGGCAGTCATTGGGGTGAGTAAACGGAGGAACCAACAAGAACTGCCCTCACCCATTAGTTAGGCTGGTTCATGAGCAGGACCTCTGCGACAGTGTCATTAAAAAAGACTCACAAATATATTAATCATATTATGTTTATATAATATAATTATACTTCATTTTATATGATTAGTCATATTTACGCCATATATATATATAGGTATAATTATATATACTTTAAATGGACTGCAACACGGACATAGGCTGCCCATGGTGTAATATGCGCATTGGCCACTAGATAGCGCTTGCTTTCCCGATCTCATTTTCTAATTAGTTCAATTAATAATGTGCAAGATTTGGCACTGACGAGTTATGACATCCTTCTCAATGATATTTCATCTAAACTTATGGAAAACTAAATGTAGTTCCGTGACGTGGGTCGCGAAAATAGATTTCTGGACACATGTTTGATGCTCGGCCCACAGATTACACGCCTTGCGTTCTCGCCGTGCTCTCTCACTCTCTCACGTTCTCCCTATCCCTTCCATATGTCTCGCGCTCTCTCTTTTTCTCTCTCCGTCTGCCGACTGCACCCCCTCCCCTCTCTCGTTCTCTTTATATCTATCTGTCTTTCTTTTTTCTTTCTCTCTCTCCCTCTCTTCCCCCCCCCCCCCCCTCCCTCGCTCTCCCTCTCACCATATCTCTGTCTCTGTCTCTGTCTCTCTCTCTCAATCTATCTGTCTCAGTTTGTGATAGAACACCACTGTTCCTTTCATCCCTTTCTTGTTACTCGCTCCAGCCTACTCTCTCTCCCCTCCCACATTTCCCCTCGCTGTCGCCTTCCCATTCCAATCGTTCCAACCTTCTCACTATCTGTACCCTCGTCCAGTATTTCTCCCCTACTCACGCCCCTCTCTCAAAGTCGCTCTCCTTCCCTCTCACACCCCACCTCCCAACTGCCCCTAGACTCACCCCTTCCCGAAATTTATCGCACCCCGATATCCCTCTCTCTAAGCACCTTCCACTTAGCTTACTCACTCTCTCTCGCAACATCTTTCACTGCAAGCTTTCACTCCACTTTCTTTCCCTCTTCTACTTACACGAACCCTTCGTTTCCTATCACTCGCCTCGATCTCTGTCCCTAAACCAACCTTTCTCCCCTTCCACTGTTTACCACCAATCTCCTTACTTCTCACATGGTTTCCCTGTCTATATCCCCTATTCCACTCTCTCCGCATTGTCGTTTCTTGTTCTTCACGCTCATCCTCACTTTGCCAGAGGACATAAGATTACGGAGGAACCGAAGGAAATTTACATTAGGCTGGAAATTTTGTTGGGAAGACTGATGGGACTGAAGGCAGATAACTCCCCAGGGCCGGATTGTCTGCAACCCGGCGTACGTAAGGAAGTGGCTCTAGAAATCATGGACGCATTGGTGATCGTTTTCCAATGTTCTATATATTCAGTATCAGTCCCCATGGATTGGAGTGTAGCTAATGTTAACCACATTTAAGAAGTGCGGCAGAGAGAAACCAGGGACTTATAAATATTTAGCTTGACCGGTGGTGGGGAAGATGCTAGAGTCAGTAACAAAATATCAATAGCGGCACATTTGTATAGCAGTAGCAGGATCGTCCCGAGGCAGCAAGGATTTACGAAGAATCCCTCTTTCTCCCCATTCTTCTGTTTGCCACCAGTGTCCTTACTTGTCATATTCTTCCCGTCCGTATCCTCTATTTCCACTCTCTCCACATTGTCCCTTCTTGTTCTCCCACGCACATCCTCACATTTCACCGACTAACTCTCGCTCTCTTGCACGAGGCGGCACGGTGACGCAAGCGGTAGAGTTGTTGCCTTACAGCGATTGGGTTCGATCCAGACTACGGGTGCTGTCTGTACGGAGATGCTACGTTCTCCCAGTGGCAACGTGAGATTTCTCCGAGTTCTCTGATTCTCTCCAATACACGAAAGATGTACAGGTTTATGGGTTAATTGGCTTGGTATGAATGGAAATTCTCTCGAGTGTGCATGGGATAGTGCTAATTTGCGCGGATGGCCGGTCGACATGGACTCGGTAGGCCGAAGGGCTTTATTCCGCGCTGTGTCTATATACTAAACTAAACAAAAACGTCTCCCTGCTCATCTGTCTCGTCTCTGCCCCCAGCCTCCACATCTCTGTTCAGTCCTCTATCACCCCCACACTTCCTCCACACTCCAGCCCAACCGAGACACTTTCTCTCTCTGCATTTTAGGGAATCTGACATGGGCAGGACCTACACAGTGAATGTTCGTACTCTCGGGAATCTTGTAGAGCAGGGGGATCAAGAAGCGCCGGTACATATTTCTTTGACCGTCGAGTCGCAGGTGGATTAAGGTGGTCAAAGAGGCTTTTGACATTTGGCCTTCAGCAGTCCTTATAGAAGTTATGTAGCAGATGTATAAGATGTCGGCGAGACATACTTAAAGCATTCTGTTCAGTTCAGGGCACCGTGTTGTTGGAAAGCTGTAAAGCTTGAAAACCTAAAGAGAATATTTACGAGGATGCTGCGAGGTCTGGAGGGTCTGAGACAAAAGGCATCAGTGTGAGTAGGTTTGGACTCTATTTCTTGGAGCGCAGGAGAATGAGGGGCAATCTGATAGAAGTGTATACAATCACGAAAGGAATAGGTCGAGTAGATGCACTGTCTCGTTCCCAGAGTAAGTGAATCAAGGACCAGGAGACACCGGTTTGAGACGACGGGAAACGTTTCACATGAATGTGAGTGGTAAATATTTCACACATAAAGTGGTGGGTGTATGGAACGAACTGCCAGAAGAGATAGTTGAGTCTGGGACTGTCCCAACGTTTAAAAAATGCTACACAGCTACCTGGATAGGACAGGTTTGGAGGGATGTGTACCAAACGCAGGAAAGTCGGATTAGCGCAGCTAGGACTCCTTCCACCCTTGTGTTCGCCCTTTTTCGGTCCTCCACTCTCTTTTCCCCGCCATTCCTTCCTCTTTATATCTCCCACCTCTCTTCCTCCTTCCGCTTCGTGATATCATCCCTCTTCGTCATCTCGTAGCCCCTCACCAATCGCCCAATCCGCTCACTCACCCTTTTATTTCCCGCATCCCATGTCTCCTCAGCGCAATCCCTCTCCCTGTCTGCTAGCCTCACTCACCCTTCCACTCTGTATATTCCGTTCCTCACCCACCCCTTATATTTTCCCACCCACTTTCCACATCCTCCTCGCTACCTCCCTAAACTTCCCGACGCTCTCCGCCCCCTCTCTGACCTCATCTATTTCATTTTCCTTCATTCTACGTCTTTCTCCCTCTCCTTACCTCTCCCTATCATCTCTGCTTACATTATTCTTTCCATTTCCAGCCTTCATCTCCGCTCCCTCCATCTTAGTCGCCCAACGCACTCTCACTCACACAATGTCTCACTCTCCCCACCTTTTGTCCATCTCTCCTCCACATCTCGCTACATCCCCCCCCCCCAATACTCTCCACTCCCCACTCCGCTTCCCATTCACTTCTCTCCCCCCTCATCTCTAAATCCCAATCATTGATGTCTCCTTCCACCTGCCTCTTTCCCCTCTCTCCCTCACGCCCGTCATTCCTGCCCCTTTCTTTCCTTGCCCCTCCATCACTTCTCCCTCGCCGTCCTCTGTCTATTTCTCTTCGCCCTGTCTTTTTATGTATCCAGCTCTCCACAGTCTCCCCCTCGTCCCCATATATACCCACCCCCCACTACCTACCCCCCTCTTCTATTTCCTGTTTCATCTCAATTGCAGCAGAAGTTGTGTGAGAGATAACCCGTGAAGTCAGTGGGTACGAACTGGAGAAGATAATGTTTGCAGGATTGGTGACCAAATGTTCGAGGTGATGGGGTTTGGTTTTGGGTTTGTTTGACAGTCACACGATCGATTTCAATACTGCCAGAAGCAATCTTGATTGGCGATCGCTGGAAGTCTCGCATTATTTTCCGCCTCCGGGGTATTTCCCCGATGGTGGAGCCACACACGTTTTCCCTTCTCACGATGTCTGTGCTTGACATCTTTATAAGTTGGCGAGACGAGTGCACGAACAGAGACCGTATGGTCCTTGAAAGAGATAGAACAGCGTCCAACTGCACGGAGTCCACGGCGGCAATGAGTCTCTCTCTTCCTCCTCAATTTCACGCTCCTCAACACTTTTCATCCAACACCTTCTCTCCGCACCCACCACCACCCCATGTGATTCCCGCTGTTACCTTCCTTTCTTTTCTCCAAATCCCACTAATGCACCCTCTGTC
>OY740823.1:1847242-2104458 GCA_963514005.1 Raja brachyura | reverse complement strand
CAAAAAGGAAGGGGGAGTTGGTGAGAGAGATGGACGCCATTTCGATGGCATCGTTGATCGCTCGCCAGTCCCCCCCTCTCCCGCTCCGCTCCCCACCCACTTCTCCCGCAGCGCCCCCCTCCTCGCCGCCCAATCTCCCGTGGAGGCGCGACCTCCCTCCCTCCCGCGGTGGGGGGCGCTCCCCTCCCGCTACCTCCCCTCGCTTCCGCGGCGCTTCCTCCTTGCTCTGCCCTCCCTATAACCATATAACAATAACAGCACGGAAACAGGTCCTCTCGGCCCTTCCAGTCCGTGCCGACCATTTATTTTCCCCTAGTCCCATCTACCTGCACTCAGACCATACCCCTCCATTCCTTTCCCGTCCATATACCTATCCACTTTACTTTTAAATGTTAAAATCGATCCTGCCCCCCAACACTTCTGCTGGAAGATCATTCCACACAGCCACCACTCTCTGAGTAAAGAAGTCCCCCCTCATGTTACCCCTAAACTTCTGTCCCTTAATTCCCATGTCATGCCCTCTTGTTTGAATCTTCCCTACCCTCAATGGGAAAAGCTTATCCACGTCAACTCTGTCTATCCCTTTCATAATTTTAAAGACCACAATCAAGTCCCCCCTTAACCTTCTGCGCTCCAAAGAATAAAGACCCAACTTGTTCAACCTTTCTCTGTAACTTAGTTGCTGGAACCCAGGCAACATTCTAGTAAATCTCCTCTGTACTCTCTCTATTTTGTACTCTGGTCCCTCTCTCAGCCTGCCCCGCCGGCATGGTCACCTCCTCCCTCGCTGCCGCGGCGCTCCCTCCCCTCTGCCCCCTCCAGCCTGCGGCGTTCTCTCTTCACCGCCGCTTCCTCTTGTGGAAAGCGGCGGCAAGATTGGATAGACTCGGCTTGTACTCGCTGGAATTTAGAAGATTGAGGGGGGATCTTATAGAAACTGACAAAATTCTTAAGGGGTTGGACAAGCTAGATGCAGGAAGATTGTTCCCGATGTTGGGGAGTCCATACAAGGGGTCACAGTCTAAGGATAAGGGGGAATTCCTTTAGGACCGAGATGAGGCAAACATTCTTTACACAGAGAGTGGTGAGTCTCTGGAATTCTCTGCCACAGAAGGTAGTTGGGGCCAGTTCATTGGCTATATTTAAGAGGGCGTTAGATGTGGCACTTGTGGCTAAGGGGATCAGGGGGTATGGAGAGAGGGCAGGTACGGGATACTGAGTTGGATGATCAGCCATGATCACATTGAATGGTGGTGCAGGCTCGAAGGGCCGAATGGCCTACTCCTGCACCTATTTTTCTATGTTTCTATGTAAGTACATCAGTGTGAATTTCGGAAAACGGTGTTTATAGTTGACGCAATTAACCTTCGATCCCTTCTCCCTCCCGCCCCCCCCTTCTCTTTCCCCTACCTCTCTCTTACTCCCTCCTTCTCTCTCCCTCCCCCCTTCTCTCTTCCCTCCTTCCCTTTCTTTTTACCTCCTTCACCCCCCGCCCCCCCACATAATGCTTATCTCCCTCCGTCCCATATGGTTTCTCACTCTACCCTGTCTTCCTCCCCCTCGCTGCCCCTTTCCGTCGCTCCCCCACCACTCTCCTCCCTCCTCATCTCCCCCTGTCTCCTCTCCACGCCTCTCCTATCCCTCCGCCCATTACTCCCCACTCCTTCCCGCGCACCCTCCTCACCCCAACCGCCCTCTTCTTACTCTTCAACGTCTCTCCGGTATCTCCATCTCCCATTTCCTCCCCCCCACTCCCTAAACCCAACCACTCCATTCCTTCCCTTTCTATCAACTTCCCATTCTCTCCCCGACCTCTCGCCCCCTCTTCCTTCATACCCTCCGTTCTCGCCTTCCCCCTTCCCTCTCGCTCCTCCGACTCACTTCTCTATGCCAATCGCTTCACCTGGCCGCTCCCTCTCCCCCACTTGCTCCATCACTTCCCTCTCCCATTCTTACCCTCCCTCACTCCCTCCACATCCCTCCCTATCTCCCCCACTCATTTCCCCTCCCCTCTCTATCCTTCCCCTTTCTCCCACTCTCTGCACCCTCCTTTCTCCCTCCAACCCCGTTGTCCAAATCTCGTCCTTTAACCCCCCCCCCCCTCACTGCCCCTACTCTCATTCGTCGCTCGTTCTCCCCTTCCGCCCTTTCCCCAATCCTCTCCTCTCTCTCTCTGCGCTTCTCTCTCCCCCTTCGCCCCATCTCTCTGTACACCCGCTCCTCTCCTTTCCCCTCTCTGCAGTGTTCACACTGCTCCCTCCCTCCCTCCCTCCATCCCAGTGGCATGCCTTCGCAGCCGCCTTTGCTCCAGTGCTGGGGGCTGACGTTTTCCCTGCTTGGCTGGCTGGGCGGACTGGTCTGCTGCTCCTTGCCCATGTGGAAGGAGACCTTCTTCAGTGGCCCCAACCTGATGACGAAGCACCGCTCGGCCGAAGGTCTGTGGATAACCTGCGCCTTGCCCGGGCCCGGCAAAGCCAACTGCCGGTTCATCGCCACTCCCTACGCGGATTTGCCGCTCGACGTGAAAGCCGCCAGGGCGTTGACTCTGGCCTGCCTGGTGGCCGGGCTGCTGGGCGTCGTCTTCCAGATCCTGGCCTCCCGCTGCTGCTCCTGCGTCGCGGGGAAAGGGGCCAAGAGGCGGCTGGCGGCGGGCGGGGGGCTGCCTGTGCGCCCGCGGCCGGCTTGGCCCTGCTCCTCGCCGTCTCCTGGCCGGCCTTCATCCTGGCCACGGAGTTCGACCACCCGATGATCAGCGAGACCTTGCACGTGTCGCTGGGGCCCTGCGTCTACCTGGGCTGGGCGGCGGGGGGCGCCTTGCTGCTCGGGGGCGGCGCGGTGCTGGCGGGGGAGCGCTGCGGGCGGGGGAGAAGGGGGGAGAGGAGGGGAAGGGGTCGGGGGAGGGAAAAGGAAGAGGGGAACTTCCTGTAAGAGAGGAAGGGAGGAGGGGAGGGAGTGGTGGGGGGAATCTGTGCCATTCAATGGTGGATGATCCATCTCTCCTTCGCAACCCCATTTTCCTGCCTTCACCCCCATAACCCCTGATAGAAACATAGAAACATAGAAAAATGGTGCAGGAGTAGGCCATTCGGCCATTCGAGCCTGCACCGCCATTCAATGTGATCATGGCTGATCATCCAACTCAGTATCCCGTACCTGCCTTCTCTCCATACCCCCTGATCCTTTTAGCCACAAGTGCCACATCTAACGCCCTCTTAAATATAGCCAATGAACTGGCCTCAACTACCTTCTGATGCAGAGAATTCCAGAGACTCACCACTCTCTGCGTAAAGAACGTTTTCCTCATCTCGGTCCTAAAGGAATTCCCCCTTATCCTTAGACTGTGGCCCCTTGTTCTGGACTCCCCCAACATCGGGAACAATCTTCCAGCATCTAGCTTGTCCAACCCCTTAAGAATGTTGTAAGTTTCTATAAGATCCCCCTCAATCTTCTAAATTCCAGCGAGTACAAGCCGAGTCTATCCAATCTTTCCTCATATGAAAGTCCTGACATCCCAGGAATCAGTCTGGTGAATCTTCTCTGTACCCCCTCTATGGCAAGGATGTCTTTCCTCAGATTTGGAGACCAAAACTGTACGCAATACTCCAGGTGTGGCCTCACCAAAACCCTGTACAACTGCAGTAGAACCTCCCTGTTCCTATACTCAAATCCTTTCGCTATGAATGCTAACATACCATTTGCTTTCTTCACTGCCTGCTGCACCTGCATGCCTACTTTCAATATCTGATATCCGTACTAATAATGGGCCCCCCCCCCCCCCCCCCCATTATTTGATGGGTTGATGGGAGACGGGCGGGAGAGGGGGTGGAAGGGAGGGAGGCAGAGAGAAGGGAAGGAGGCCACGAGGGATGGAGGGGGGCGAGACGATGGGGGGGGGGGGAGAGGGGAGCGAGGTAGCGGAAGTTGGGGAGATGGGAGGGAAAAGGAGGTGGAACCTCTAAGGTAGGGAGGTAGAATGTGAACGTTGGAGGGAGAGAAAGATTGGGAGAGAAAGGTAAGGGGGGAGGGAGGGGAGAAGCGCACTTTGGAGGAGTAAGGTAGACAGGGGGAGAGGGAGATAGAGAGAGAGAGGGGGGCAGGGCGGAGCAGAGGGGGCTGCGGAAATTCCTTGAATGAAGAAGGAATGGGCGCGGCGAAGGACGGTGAGAGGTGGAAGGGAGTGGAACTTCTTTGGGGGGGGGGGGGCGGGGAGAGGTTAGTGAGGTAGCGACGTGGAGGAGGGAGTTTGGGGGAGTGAATCGCCATCACTATCGCCCCTCCCGCGGTATAAATCTCACCAACCAGTACCCGCTCCTTTTTTCCGACCTTTCTTCCACCTGACTTAACCCCAATTCTCGGTCCCCCCCTCCTCTCTGCAACCCCCCCCCCCCTCTCTCTCTGCCCTATCCCGACCATGCTCTCCTCCCTCCAGGTCTCTCCCCGCCTCCTTATCCTTTTCCCGCTCTCCCACATCTATCCATCCACCTGTGAATTCACTCCCTCTTCCTCATCCCGCCTCCCGTCTCCTATTATCAAAAGATCATAAGATCATGAGACACGGGAGCAGAATTAGGCCGTTCGGCCCATCAAGTCTACTCCGCCATTCAAAGATGGCTGGTCCATCTCTCTCCCAACCCTGTGTTAAAGAAGGAACTGCAGATGCTGGAGAATCGAGGGTTACACAAAAAGCTGGAGAAACTCAGCGGGTGTAGCAGCATCTAAGGAACGTCGCCTATCTCCTTCGCTCCTTAGATGCTGCTGCACCCGCTGAGTTTCTCCAGCTTTTTGTGTAACCCTCTCTCCCAACCGTATTCTCCTGCCATCTCCCCATAACCTCTGACAACCGTACTAAACAAGACTGTATCCGTCTCTGCCTTAAATTTCTCACTCCTCTCACCCCTAGCTCCCACCTCTCCTCTCCCTACATGCTCTCTCCACCCCACCACTCCCCTCTCCCACCTTCACGCCTCCCTATCCCCCCACTCTCTCCTCCCATATCCTCCCCTCATTCTTTAACCTTCTACTCCCTTCGCTCACCCCTGCTCCTCGCCCTATATTCCACCTATCCTCCCCCCCCCCCCCCCCATCCTCCTTCTCCCTCACCCAATCTCGGTCTAACCACACCACTCCGCACTCCCTTTTCCCTTCTCCAACTCCCCCCCCCCCTCCCAGGGCCTGACCCTCCACTCTCTCCCTCTAACCCATCCCCTCTCCCGCCAATGTTCCCTCCGCCCCCTTCTACTCAAATCCCCATCCTCCCCCTCTTCATTTCCTTCCTCTCCCCCTCTTTCACGCCTGTCTCACTCCACATACTCTTTCACCACTGTTCTGTCCCCTCACCGAGTCCACCCTCCTCCCATTCTCTATCCCGGTGTCCTCCTCCACATTATCTTTCTCTCTCTACTGCCCTCTCTTTTACCTTCCCCTTCTCCCTCCCCATCCCTCTTCCTTCCCTCTGCCCTTGCTTCCCTTCCATATTTCCCCTCCCACTACTCCTCGATCGCCCCTTCCCTCCCCTCTTCTCCTCTCTCCCCTTTCCCTCACCAACTACATATCCTTGCCTCTTCCCAACATCCCCCCAACTTCCCCGCACTCCACCTGCCCCTCTCTCTCCCCCTTCGCCCCATCTCTCTTCCCAACACCCCCCTCCCAACTTCCCCGCACGCTACCTTCCAGCTCTCCCCCTCCAGCCCTTTCCCTCCCTGCCGTAAAACTTTCCCCTCCCCTGGCATCTCCTTTGCACTGTCTCCTTCCAAAGCTTCACCTCCCTCTTTTCCCACTCTCTCCGTCATCCCCCCTCTCCTCCCGTCATAACCATCACCTCCCTCCTCACCACTCCCACAATTATTCCTCCCCCACGGTGCTTCTTCCACTCTCCTCCCTCCGCCTCTCCTTCCTCCCAGTACAAACTCACAAATTATAGTAGAATGAGGCCATTCGGTCCATCGAGTCCGTTCAATCATGGCTGATCTCTGGCTCCTAATCCAATTTTCCTGCCTTCTACACCAAACCCTTGACACCCGTTCTAATCAAAAATGTGTCTGCCTCTGCCATAAAAATATCCATTGACTTGGCCTCCACAGCCTTCTGTGGCCATGAGTTCCAGTTTAACTACCCGCTGACTAAAAAAGTCCCTCCACACCTCCATTCTAAAAGAGTGCCCTTTAATGCTGAGGCTATGGCCGCTGGACCGCGACTCTCCCACAGTGGAAACATTCTTTCCACATCCACTCTATCTATGTCTTTCATTACTCTGTAAGTTTCAATGAGACTCCCCCTCAATCTTCTAAACTCCAGCCCATTGCTGGCAAGCGCTCGTCACAGCTAACCCATTCATTCTTGGAATAATTCTTGTAATGTTCCTCTGGACCGTCCCCAGAGCCAACACACCCTTCCTCAGATATTTGGCCGAAATCTGCTCACAGTATTGCTCAAAATACGTCCTCTCACCCCCTCCCTTCCCCCACATTCTCCGCAACTCTGTCTTCCACCATCACATCCCTCTCCCTCTCCTTATCCGTCCTCCTTTGCCTTCCACCTCCGAACTCGCTTCTCAAACTATGTATCATCTTACGCTCGCTTTCTCCGCTCAACCTCACTCTCTCATCTCACCATACCTGCTCCATTGACCCTACTCCACTCCGCCCCTACCCCCACCCCCCTCCCTTATAAATGCATGTTCACAAGTCAGAGGAGAAGAATTAGGCCATGCGACCCATCGAGACCGTTCCGCCGTTCAATCATGGTTGACCTCTCAGCACTATTCTCCTGCTTTCTCCCTATAAGCTTTGACATCCTTACTGAGAACTGGTCAATCTCCACTTTAAAAACACTCTTAGATTTGGCCTCCACAAACGCCTAAGGCACTGAATTCCACAGATTTGACAAATAAATTCCCCATCATCTCATTTCCAAAGGTACGCCCTTTTACTCCGTGCCCTCTGGTCCTAGACATTCTCTTTGCATCCGCTCTATCCAGGCCTTTCACTATTCGGTAATTTTCTATGAGGTCGCCCCTCATCCTCCTGAACTTCAGCGAGTACAGGCACAGAGCCATCAAACGTTCATCATCCCTGGGATCATTTTCGTACATCTCCTCGGGACCCTCTCTAAAACCAACATATCCCTCTCAGATAAGGGGGTCAAGAACTGGTCAAAACTCTCCATATTCAGTCCGACCAGTGCCTTATAAATCCTCAGAAAAACATACCTGCTTTCGTATTCCAGTCCACTCAGAATGCATTCCCTTTCCCTACTACCGTTCCAACTTGGAAATAAACATTTGGGGAATCCTGCATCAGCACTCCCAACTTCCTTTTGCCCCTGTAATTTAGGAACCCTCACCCCTATTGCAAAATTGTAAAGGCCTTTATTCCTGCAAGCAAAGTGCATGATCGCATGCTTTGCTCTGTCGTATTCCATCTCCCATTTCTTTGCCCACTCTCCCAACCTGTCCAGTCCTTATGAACACTATCTGCTTCCCCTACAATACCTGCCCCTCCAACTGACGTCGTATCACCTGCAAATCTACCATAGGCTCCCATCTTGTTCAGCAGGCTCGTATGCAAGCGGTTTACCAAACGCTTTTTGAAAAATCTAATTAAACAACGTCCACAGAATTTCCTTTGTCTGTCCTGCTATTTACTTCCCCAAAGGATTCCAATGGATTTCTGCCCTTGGCAAAACGATGCCGAACAGTGAAAGGCTTGGATAGAGTGGGTGTGGGAAGGATGTTTCTACTAGTGTGAAAGTCTAGGACGAAGTCACAGCCTCAGAATTATAAGAAATGTGGAGGAATTTATTTAGTCAGAGGGTGATGAATCTGTGGAACATGTTGTGCATTTAAAACATTATCCACAGCCACAGACCTTAAAATCCTACCAGCTACTGGTCAGGCTAACCGGCTTAGAGTGTCCACTATTCTGCTTCGCTCTCTTCTTGAACAGTTGAGTGACATTTGCAATTTTCCGGTTCTCTCAGACCACTCCTGCCACCATTAATTCTTGAAAGATCACTACTAATCACTTAGAAACATAGAAACATAGAAAAATAGGTGCAGGAGTAGGCCATTCGGCCCTTCGAGCCTGCACCGCCATTCAATGTGATCATGGCTGATCATCCAACTCAATATCCTGTACCTGCCTTCTCTCCATACCCCCTGATCCCTTTAGCCAGAAGTGCCACATCTAACGCCCTCTTAAATATAGCCAATGAACTGGCCTCAACTACCTTCTGTGGCAGAGAATTCCAGAGACTCACCACTCTCTGTGTAAAGAATGTTTTCCTCATCTCGGTCCTAAAGGAATTCCCCCTTATCCTTAGAATAAGTGTTACTTCCACACTTTCCAAAGCTACCTCTTTCGAAACACAAAGGTGGAGCCCATCTGGTCCGCGCGGCATATCCACCTTCAGGCTTACCAGCTTCCCAAGCAACTTCTCCCTATTAACAGCAACTCCACCAACTACTGCTCCGCAAAATTCTTGAATGTCTGACTAAGTTCCTGGTGTCTTCCGCTGTGAAGAATGACGAGTAACATGTAGTCAATTCGTCTGCTATTTCTTTATTCCCCGTTACTATAGAATCACAGAGTCATGGAGTGATGCAGCGTTGAAACAGGCCCTTCGGCCCAACATGCTCATACCGGCCAACATGTCCCAGCTAGGTTAGTGCCGCCTGCCTGTATTGGGTCCATATCCCTCCAAACCTGTCCTATCCATGTACCTGTCTAACTTATTCTCAAGCGTTAGGACCCCCCCCCCCCCCCCCGGCAGCTCGTTCCATACACCCACCACCCTGTGTGAAAAAGTTACCCCTCATGTTCCTATTAAATCTATTCACCTTCACCTTAGAGCCGTGTCTTATGGTCGTCGATTTACATATACTAGGCAAGATACTCTGTGCATCCGATCTATTCCTCTCATAGAAACATAGAAATTAGGTGCAGGAGTAGGCCATTCGGCCCTTCGAGCCTGCATCGCCATTCAATATGATCATGGCTGATCATCCAACTCAGTATCCCGTACCTGCCTTCTCTCCATACCCTCTGATCCCCTTAGCCACAAGGGCCACATCTAACTCCCTCTTAAATATAGCCAATGAACTGGCCTCAACTACCCTCTGTGGCAGAGAGTTCCAGAGACCCACCACTCTCTGTATGAAAAAAGTCCTTCTCATCTCGGTCCTAAAGGATTTCCCCCTTATCCTTAAGCTGTGACC
Organism: Raja brachyura; assembly: GCA_963514005.1. The sequence continues at coordinate 2,095,244 of OY740823.1, read as the reverse complement.
CCTTGTCCTGGACCTCCCCAACATCGGGAACAATCTTCCTGCATCTAGCCTGTCCAACCCCCCAAGAATTTTGTAAGTTTTTATAAGATCCCCTCTCAATCTCCTAAATTCTAGAGAGTATAAACCAAGTCTATGCAGTCTTTGTTCATAAGACAGTCCTGACATCCCAGTCCTGCATCCCATCCCAGTCCCAGTCCCAACATCCCATAAGACAGTTCTGACATCATGATTTTATACCCCTCGACAAGATCACCCCTCGATAAGATCAGTCCCAGCCTACTCAACATCTCCCTATAGCTCGCACCCTCTAGTCCTGGCAACATTCTCGTAAATCTTCTCTGTATCCTTTCCAACTTGACAACATCTTTCCTACAACATGGTTCCCAGAACTGAACACAATACTCTAAATGTGGCCTCACCAACGTCTTTCACACAGCGAGTGTCATTTCCAAACGGTCCAATGGCCACTGGTGCCTCTCTTCGGATACCCGAAGAAACCGAACAAGCCTTCGCCTTCTCCTCCATCCTCTCTCTCGCCCTCCTACCACCTTCCACTCACCCTCCCCTCCACCCTCCCTGACACTTCTCTCTTCCCAACACCCCCGCTCCTCGCCGTGAGAGTGATGGAGTTCCGCGGGGAGGAGTGGCTGTGGCGAGCGGCGAGAACGTGGGAGGGAGGGGGCAGCGATGAGGAGGCACCTGGGAGGAATGGAGTGGCGAGGGTCATAAGATCATGTCTTGAATGGAATTAGGCCATTCGGCCCATCGTCTACGCCATTCGATCATTGCTGATCTATCTCTCCCACCTAACCCAATTTCCTTGCCTTCTCCCTATAACCTAACTCCCGTACTAATCAAGAATCTATCTATCCATGCCTTCAAAATATCAACTGAAAGCCTCCACAACCTTCTGTAGCAAACAATTCCACACATTCTGTACGCTAGTGAGCCAAAGAACTAAACAAATTCCTCCTCATCTCCTTCCTTAATTCTGCGGATATGACCTCTAGTCCTAGACTATCCCACCAGTAGAAGCATCCTCTCCACATTCACTCCATCCAAGCTTTTTACTATTGTGTACGTGTCAATGATGTCCCCCCCCCCAACCCCATCATTCTTCTACACTACAGTGCCGCCGACCGCTCATCATATGTTAACATACTAATTCCAGGGATCATTCTTGTAAACCTCCTCTGGACCGTCTCCAGAGCCAGTACATCCTATGCGGAGGGGGGGGGGGGGGGGGGGGGCGTGGTAAGAAAGGTGCGGCGAAGTGGGAGTGGAGGGGGGGAGGGAACGCCAAATGGGGGGGGGGGGGGGCAGTGGTCTGAAGGGCGGGAACGCTGATGATGGAGTGGCTGGAGAAGAGGAACCGCAGCATTAGGGATTTGGGGGATGGGGGGAGGGAGAGAGGAAGCGGCGGGGGAGGGAGGAAGGGGACGGCAAGAGGGTGTGGGGGCGGCAAGGGGATGGGGCAGCGAATAGGGCGCCGTGGCAGGGATATTCGGCGAAGAGTGGGGGGGCGATCATGGCGTCGACATCTAGTTGATCAGCAATGACATCGCCGACCACGATTCCCATTGTCGAAATGAAAACGCTCTTCATAAACCTTGCATTGGACCGGAAGGACGCCAAGCGCAGCCATACACGGCAAATTGGCTTGAACTCCTGCACGTTGCTCAGCCAGGAAGCTGATCTGTGACCTCCGTCTCGCCAGCAATGGACCTAGGGCAACCTGAATGCATTGTCACAAGCACAAGTGTCAAGAGTCAAGAGTGTTTTATTGTCATTTGGCCCAGATAGATTAATGAAATTCTTACTTGCAGCAGCACAACAGCATTTGTAAATATAATACACTGTAAACAAAATAATAACGAGAGAGGAAAAAAATCAGTCTGTGATTACATACACTTACTCACATATACATATACATATTTATATATACATACATACATACATACATACATACATACATACATACATACATACATACATACATACATACATACATACATACATACATACATACATACATATATATATGCATAGATCATATATTTTAACCTAAACCTATTTTAACCTAAACACTTTAATTTTCCTTCCCATTCCCGCACAGACCTTTCTATACTGATTAGAGCATCATATTTCGCTTGGCCAGTTTACAGGCAAGTGGTAAGCCTATTGATTTCTCCAACTTCAAGTAAACCGGGAATTCCCTCTCTCTCTCCATCCATCCTCCGCCCAAGTTCCTCCCGCTTCTCGTTTTCACCCACCAGACAGCTAACAATGGCCTGTTTCAATTCAATCTTTAATCCAATTCAATCTTTAATTGTCATTGTGCAGTGTACAATACAGAGACAGCGAAATGCAGTTGTCCTGCAAATGCAATTTCCCATACCATCGTTACTTTTTTGCGTATCTTTCTTAAATTGTTATTAATCTCTCTGCATATTCGTCCATGCCTCTCGTTTCCCTTATCCCCAACCAGTCTGAAGAAGGGTCTTGGCCCGAAACCTCACCCATTTCTTCTTTCAGAGATGCTGGCTGTCCGCTGAGTTACTACAGACGTTTGTGTCTATCTTCTTATATATATGTGTGTGAGTGTGAAAGTACATATATTGAGTACACACAAAAACAAACTATAATAGTGCAGTAATAGCAATGTATATGTAGTTCAGACCTTATTTGAGGTTGTTGTGTTTAATAGCCGAATGACTGGAGGGAAGAAGCTGTTCCTGAACTTGGACGTTTGACTTTTCAGGCTCCTGGGTTCTTCTTCCCGATAGCAGGAGTTAAACGAGGTCCTAAGTGATAGCAGGAGAATTGGGCCATTTGGCCCATTGAGTCTACGCCACTCAATCACGGCTGATCCATCTCTCTCCCAACCCCATTCTCCTGTTTTCTCCTCAAAACCCCTGACACCCGTACTAATCACTGTGCGAGCGACCCTCAACTATTTGCTTGAATTATGTATTAAACACGTAATTAAATATATAAATTTTCACTTCAAATGATGCTCTTCGGTCGTTTCGCCTGATTTTTTGAATCCCTGGCAATCTCAGAGAATCTGTTCCTCGGCTTTGTCTATAATATTGCCACCCCCGAGAATCCTTGCCTTGGCTCCGGAACTTGAGACGTCGGAGTTCAGGTCCACCATGCTTTCCCCCTGATCCCTCCCCCTACTCCCTCTGTGCTGCTCCTCCCCGCTCCGTTCTCCCCTCTCGCTCCTCAACACTCCTCCTCCCCTCTCCAGTGCCGTCGCTCCTCGCTCTCGCTCCTCCCCTCTCCCTCCACCAGCTCTCTCCTCCCCTCTTCTGCCTCACCTTTCCCGACACCCCTTTCCCTTCTCTCCCTCCCTCCCACCCGTCCCTCCTTCGTCCAAATCATCCCAGCTCCCCTTACCCAAACCCTTTCACCCCCCCCCCCCCCCCCCCCCTTCCCTCTGCCTCCTCGGATCATTTTCCGCTATCTTCGCCACGCACTCTCCTCCACTTTCCTTCAAACACCGTCCCTCCTCCCCTCCCCTTCAATCACCTCATAGAGTCACAGAGTGATACGGTGTGGAAAGAGGCCCTTCGGCCCAACTTGCCCACGCCAACAACATGTCCCATCTACACTAGTCGCATCTGCCCGTCTTTGGTCCACATCCCTCCAAACCTATCCTATCCATTTACCTGTCTAACTGTTCCTTAAATGTTAGGATAGTCCCAGCCTCAACTACCTCATATGGCAGTTCGTTCCATACAGCCACCATTCTTTGTGTGAAAAGATTACCCCTCAGATTCCTATTAAATCTTCTTTCCCTTCACCTTAAACCTATGTCCTCTGTTCTTCAATTGTGTGGGCAAGCGACTCTGCGCATCTACCCGATCTATTCCTCTCGGGATGTTATACTTACTCAACCCCTCCCTATAACTCAGACCCTCAAGTCGTGGCAACCGGGCAACATAGTCCAGTTTTGGCACCTGCAGCAACTGCCCTCTCACTCCTCCCATCCCTCTCCGACCTACCCCCCCCCCCTCCCCCCTCCTGCACCTCTTCGCCGCCCATTTCGCAGCGATCCCGCAGATCGAGGAAGTCTCAAGGAAGAGACTTGAACTTTATTTCGCCTTCCATTACAGTGAGGAATGTGTAGGAGTCACTGTGGTGGATGCTCATGTTAAAATGTGTTTTTGAGTCGCTTGCTTTTAATTGTGTGATTGACCTGGCCAGTGAAATTCCTCGTATGTCGCAAAACATACTTGGCGAATAAAATCTGAAATCTGATCCGGAACGGAGAGCCGCGGGACGAGGGTGGTTATTAGTATGGAGCGTTGGAACAGGGAGGGAGGAGAGGGCGAAGAAGCAGCGGGGTGGGTCAGTGAGGACTGAGCGCCCGCGGGACGGACGAACTGAGGAAGGAGAGCCTCTCCTGAGGAAGGAGATGCAGCGCAGAAAGAGGTCATAGTCCAACAGAGTCTCCTCTCATCAGCGATCCAATAGACAATAGACAATATGCGCAGGAGTAGGCCATTCAGCCCTTCGAGCCAGCACCGCCATTCAATGTGATCATGGCTGATCATCCCCAATCAGTACCCCTTCTCCCCATATCCCCTAACTCCGATATTTTTAAGAGCCCTATCTAGCTCTCTCTTGAAAATATCCAGAGAACCTGTCTCCACTCCCCTCTGAGGCAGAGAATTCCACAGACTCACCACTCTCTGTGACAAAATGTGGTTCCTCGTCTCCGCTCTAAATGCCTTACTCCTTATTCTTAAGCTGTGGCCCCTGGTTCTGGTCTCCCCCAACATCTGGAACATGTTTCCTGCCTCTAGCGTGTCCAAGCCCTTAATAATCTTATATGTTTCAATTAGAATCCTCTCATCCTTCTAAACTCCAGAGTATATAAGCCCAGCTGCTCTATTCTCTCAGCATATGACAGTCCCGCCTTCCCGGGAATTAACCTTGTAAACCAACGCTGCACTCCCTTAATAGCAAGAATGTCCATCCTCAAATTAGGGGACCAAATCTGCACACAATACTCCAGGTGTGGACTCACTATGGTTCTGTACAACTGCAGAAGGACCTCTTTGCTCCTATATTCGATTCCTCTTCTTATAAAGGCCAACATGCCATTTGCTTTCTTCACTGTATAAAGGCCTGAGTTCCGCACACACTAATTCAATTCTGTGCACACATAGGGATAATTTACACTTATACCAAGCCAATTCACCTACAGACTTGCACGCGGTCATGGAGAGAATATACAAACTCAGTAAAGACAAAACCGGTGGTCGGGATTTCAACCCGGGACCCCGGCGCTGTAAGTGATATAAACCGCTATCACAAGTACTAATAGATAATCCATCAATCTCTGCCTGAAAGATATCCATTGACCGCCTCCACAACCTTCTGTGTCAATGGATTCTACACTTTCACCGGCCTCTGCCAAAAGAAATTCCTCCTGATCTCCTTCCTAAAGGTACATCCTTTTAGTCTGGAGCTATGGCAGCTAGCCCTATATTCTACAACTAGTTGAAACATGCTCTCCACATCCGCTCTATCCGGGCATTTCACTTTTTGGTAAGTTATAACGTGGTCCTGCCTCATCCGTATAAACTCCAGCTAGTTCAGGCCCAGCATCATCAAACACTCATTACATGCTAACTCAATCATTCCAGGGTTCATTCTTGTATATCTCCTCTGGACCCTCTCCAGGGCCAGCATATCCTTTCTCAAATATAGGGACCAATATATTACATATACATAGACACAAAAGCTGCAGTAACTCAGTGGGATAGGCAGCATCTCTGGAGAGAAGAAATGGGTGACGTTTCAGGTTGAGACCCTTCTTCAGACTCCCACAACTTGCTGAAGGCTCAGGTTTTTTCAGGTTTGTAGGTTAATTGGCTTGGTATGATTGTACATTGCCTCTCGTGTGTGGGATGGAACTAATGTGCGGGGATCGGTGGTCGGCGTGGACTCGGTAGACCGAAGGGCCTGTTTCCACACTGTATCTCTAAATTAAACCAAACTAAGTTTAGCCTCAACAACTCTCAGTCATAATAAGCGAGTTTGGTATTACAACTGGGCATGTCTCGGTCATGGGTCATTTGGGACAAACATTCTCGCCAGCTGAGCTACTTTGTGTCAACAGACCTGCGTATTCAATCGATAATAAACAATAGGTGCAGGAGTGAGCCATTCGGCCCTTCGAGCCGGCACCGCCATTCACTGTGAACATGGCTGGTCACCCACAATGTACCCTGTTCCTGCCTTCGCTCCATAAATCCTTGACTCCGCTATCCTTAAGAGCTCTATCCAACTCTCTCTTGAAAGCATCCGAAGAATTGGCCTCCACTGCCTTCTGAGGCAGAGAATCCAACAGATTCACAACCCTCTGTGTGAAAAGATTTTCATAATCTCCGTCCCAGTGTCTTATCCCTTATTCTTAAACTGTGGCCCCTGGTTCTGGACTCCCCCGACATCGGGAACATGTTTCCTGCCTCTACCGTGTCCATACCCTTAATCTATATTACTAAAAGTCTGATATTGACCATTTCCGGTTGTTCTCTATATTGATTTTAGAAAAAACGTTGCCACTTACGGCATGAATCTGAGTAAGATGGCCAAAACAAGAGGATTTTTCCCATCGATGAAAAATAAAAAAGTTATTAGTGTTTTTAAAATGTTGAGATTACCCCGCCTAATGGCCACGCCCCTTCCGGAGGGACTAAAAATCCCGGAAGTGTTGAGTGCCTCAGTCAATCTCTGCAAGATGGGGGAAGCAAGAGGGTCACGTCGCTCAGTCTGAGCTGTGAATAACACTGAGCACGTGTCTACTAAACTGTGACCTTTTACTGACCTTGAGTGCTCTTAATGTGGTTTGAAAATGAAAAAGTGGTTGGTTTGAAATAGAGCACAGCAAATGGCCGGTGGCGGTTTGTTTCAAATAAAGTACAGCAAATAGTTGGTGGCGGTTGGTTTGAAATGGCAAATCATTACAAGTTTAAATGTGACAATTTCCTGTTTGCATGGTATATTGATTTTAGACAAAACGCTACCACTTACGCTGTGATATTTAGCCATCTTACTCCGCTCATCAGATGCAGATGATTCTTCCCATCAATGAAAAATAAAAGTGTTATTAGTGTTTAAGAAATGTTGAGAATCTCCCTCCGGTCAATCACGCCAATGAAGGCACGCCCCTTCCGGTGGGAGGGGGAGGGTTATAAAACCCGGAATTGTGGGTGTGGCTCAGTCTCTGCAAGATGGGGGAGGGAGACGTCTCGACTCTGTCTGAGCTGTGAATCTACTGAACACACTAAATCACTACTGAAATGTGAGTGTTTTTTTGTGTGTTTTTTTGGTGGTTTTATGGTGCTTGAAATCGTATGAAACTGCATTTGATTGTGTTGGCCTTGCACCCTGCTTGAAATGGCATGAAACTGCACTTCAACTTGTTGGCCTTGCACCCTGCTTGAAGTGGCATGAAACTGCACTTCAATTTGGTGGCCTTGCACCCTGCTTGAAGTGGTGTGAAACTGCATTTGAATTTGGTGGTCTTGCACCCTGCCTGAAGTGGCTTGAAACTGTACTTGAGTTTGGTGGCCTTGCACCCTGCTTGAATCGGTAGGAAACTACACTTGAGTTTAGTGGCCCTGCACCCTGCTTGAAGTGGTAGGAAACTGCACTTGAGTTTGGTTGCCTTACACCCTGCTTGAAATGGTCGGCAACTGCACTCGAATTCAGTGGCCTTGCACCCTGCTTAAAGTCGTAGGAAACGGCACCTGAATTTGGTGGCCTTGCAACCTGCTTGAAGTGGTATGAAACTGCACTTGAATTTGGTGGCTTCGCACCCTGCTTGAAATGGAATTCAAGCAACAGCCGTGAGTCAACTGCCAGCCCACCAGCCGTGAGTGAGCTGCCAGCACATTAGGCTTGAGTAACTGAGCTGCCACCCCAAGAATCCATTTGGCTCACATTGTCCATACTAGCCCTCTGGAAACCAGTCCCTTCAGCCCACAACACCCATACAAGTGCTCCAGAAAGCCCCCCCCCACTGGCTTCCAATACAGGAATTGGTGGAGAGGTGGAATATTGCATTGGGGGACCAGCCCTCCCATGTGAGCATGGGAGCCAACTGGTCCCACTTCGTCTAGTAATCTTATATGTTTCAATAAGATCCTCGCTCATCGTTCTAAATTACAGAGTATACAAGCCCAGCTGCTCCATTATGTCAACATATGACAGTCCTGCCATCCCGGGATTAACCTCAGGAACCTACCTGCACTCCCTTAACAGCAAGAATGTCCTTCCTCAAATTTGGAGACCAAAACTGCACATAATACTGCAGGTGTGGTCTCACGAGGGCCCTGTTCACCGCAGAAGCACCTCTTTGCTCCTATACTCAACTCATCTTATTATGAAGGCCAACATGGCATTCGCTTTCTTCACTGCATGTTTACTTTCTGTGACTGATAAACAAGGACCCCCAGATCTGTTGCTCTTTAAACATTTCCCAATCCTCTGGCTTTCCGCTCAGCTTTGCTATGTTATAATACTTCTCTTTTATTTTTATACTCTCCCTGACTTCCCTTGTCAGCCAGTGTCGCCCCTTACTCCCCTTAGAATCTTTATTCTTCTTTGGAATGAACTGATCCTGCACCTTTTGTATTATTAGCGGAAATACCTGCCATTGTTGTTCCACTGTCATCCATGCTAGGGTATCTTTCCAGTCAACTTTAGCTAGCCCCTCCCTCATGGCTCCATAGTCCCATTTATTCAATTGTATTACCGACACTGCCGATATTCCCTATATCTATCTATCTATCTATCTCTCTCTCTCTCTCTCTCTCTCTCTCGCTCTCTCGCTCTCTCGCTCTCTCGCTCTCTCGCTCTCTCGCTCTCTCGCTCTCTCGCTCTCTCTCGCTCTCTCTCGCTCTCTCTCGCTCTCTCGCGCTCTCTCGCGCTCTCTCGCGCTCTCTCGCGCTCTCTCGCGCTCTCTCGCGCTCTCTCGCGCGCTCTCTCGCGCTCTCTCGCGCTCTCTCTCGCGCTCTCTCGCGCTCTCTCGCGCTCTCTCGCGCTCTCTCGCGCTCTCTCGCGCTCTCTCGCTCTCTCGCTCTCTATATCTCTATCCATCTACCTCTATCTCTATCCATCTACCTCTATCTCTATCCATCTACCTCTATCTCTATCCATCTACCTCTATCTCTATCCATCTACCTCTATCTCTCCCTCTACGTCTACGTCTATCCCTATGTCAATATCCATCTCTATATCCAACTCTCTATCTATCTATCTATCTATCTATCTATCTATCTATCTATCTATCTATCTATCTATCTATCTATCTATCTATCTATCTATCTATCTATCTATCTAGTGTTCTTCCTGTTTGCATGGTTGTTCTATTTGTGCAAAAACGGAACACGATAGCACAATGATTTTTTGCCACCTTACTCATCATTCTCCTCTGCTCAAGTGCAACAAGTTTTGTTCCGATCAATTGTATAGTTTAAAGTTATTAAGGTTTAAAAATATTAAAAAACCACGCACATTGCACATTGGTCTCCAGTCCTGCCAGTCACCGCCAAGCAGATTGGTCTCATATCCTTTCATTCACCCATTCAGACGGTATGGTGACGCCTCTTCTGGCGCAACATCGCTGCACTGATTGGCCGGACCCTCTGTCACTCACTAGCGGGGGAAATAAAGCTGAAGGAGCGGAGCGACTCCAGTGTGCAGAGTTTGTGCATCTGCCGGCTAGAGCTGCGTCGCCCAGAGCCAAGCCGAATCTCCGAGCCCGACTCTAACTCTGACTGCTGCAACCTCTAGATCCTGGGGAGGTGAGGGGGGAAAGTGGGGGGATTGAGGGAGAGGAAGGGGTAGGGAGGGGAAGGGGGGAAGTGGGGGAGGTGAGGAGAGAGTATGGGAAGGATGGGGAATAGAGGGAGAGGAGGGGGAAGTGGGTGAGGTAGTGAGTGGGGAATAGAGGGCGAGGACATCAGTGGAGGAGGTCAGGAGGGAAAGTGGGAGGGATAGGGTGGTGAGGAGTGGGGGATAGAGGGATAGGAATGGAAGATGAGCTGTGGAGATAGGGAGGGGGTGACCCAGGGTACGGGAAAGGAAATGGGACGTGAAGAAGGGATTTGGGGAAGGGAGGAGGCGAGGGGAAAGAAGAGGATGAAGAGGAGGGGGTGGGAGTGCGGGAAGATGAGGGGAAATGAGCCGCGTTTGCGCAGTTATGGGCTATGGGGGAGTGGTGGAATATTGTGTTGCGTTGGGGGACCAGGCCTCCCATGTGACAATGGGACCCAACTGGTCCCACTTAGTTTTGTTGTAGATTAAAACTTATCACATTATGGTCACAACCTCCTAATGACTCCTTTACCTCAAGTTCCCTTATCAAATCTGGTTCATTAGGACAGAGGCCCAGGAGCCGTTGGAGCAAGAGTGGGAGTCTCCGGGCAGTGAGTTATAAAATCGAGCGCGGGGCTTTACTCCTTAGAGGCCCAGGAGGGGGTTCAAAGAACGTGTTCTGGTGGAAGCCGCTGATTGGTGGAAGCGGACTGGAGGAAGCAGCTGATTGGGAGCAATCCCAGGTTTGCATTTCTGCATTCTGGTTAAGGGATCAGTGAGTTAAGGGTTCAGTGAACTAAGGGTACCGTGAGCTAAGGGTACCGTGAGCTAAGGGTACCATGAGCTAAGGGTACCGTGAGCTAAGGGTACCGTGAGCTAAGGGTACCATGCTTTTAGTAAAGGTTAGTTTAAAGGATTAAGATTTTGATAGTGTGAGTGAGTTGATTTAATTATGGGCAAGCCATGTCAGTAGAGATTGGCACCATGGTTTGCTCATCCTGCAACATGTGGGAGATCAGGGATATGGCCGGTGTCGCTGGTGACTACATTTGCTGGAAGTGTGTCCAGCTGCAGCTCCTGGCAGACTGCATTGAATGATTGGAGCTGTGGTTGGATTCATACTGGAGCATCCACGATGCTGAGAAAGTCGTGAATAGCACGTATAGTGTTGGTCACACCACAGGTAAAAGATAAGCGGACAGAAAGGGAATGGGTAGACATTGGCCAGCGTAGCAGTAGGCAGGTACTGCAGGAGTCCCCTGCGGTCATCTCCCTCCTATACAGATATACCATTTTGGATACTGTTGGAGGAGATGGCTCATCAGGGGAAGGCAGCAGCAGCCAAGTTCATGGCACCATGGGTGGCTCTGCAGCACAGGAGCGGAGAAAAAAAGAGGGGAAGGGCTATTGTAATAGGGGATTCAATTGTAAGTGGAATAGATAGGTGTTTCTGCGGCTGCAAACGAGACTCCAGGATGGTATGTTGCCTCCTTGGTGCAAAGGTCAGGGATGTCACTGAACCGCTGCAGAACATTCTGGAGGGGGAGGGGGAGGGGGAACAGCCAGTCGCCGTGGTGCACATTGGCACCAACGATATAGGTAAAACCCAGGATGAGGTCCTACAAGGTGAATTTAGGGAGCTAGGAGATAAACTTAAAAGTAGGACCTCAAAGGTAATAATCTCGGTACTCCTACCAGTGCCACGTGCTAGTCAGAGTAGAAATAGGAAGATATTGCAGATGAATACATGGCTTGAAAAATGGTGCAAGGGGGAAGGATTCAAATTTCTAGGGCACTGGAACCAGTTCTGGGGGAGGTGGGACCAGTACAAACAGGATGGTCTGCACCTGCGCTGGAATGGAACCAATGTCCTTGGGGGAGTGTTTGCTAGTGCTGTCGGGGAGGATTTAAACTATTATGGCAGGGGGATGGGAGCATGAGCAGAGAGACAGAGGGGTGTAAAATGAGGGTAGAAGCAATAGGTTGCAAGGTGAAAAGTAAAAGTGGCAGACAGAAAAATCCAGGGCAAAATCCAGGGCAAAAATCAAAAAGGGCCAATTTTCAACATAATTGTATAAGGGGTAAGGGTGTTGTAAAAACAAGCCTGAAGGCTTTGGTCTCAATGCAAGGAACATGCGTAATAAGGTGGATGAGTTGAATGTGCAGATAGTTATTAATGAAAATGATATAGTTGGGATCACGGAGACATGGCTCCAGGGTGACCAAGGCTGGGAGCTGAACATCCAGGGATATTCAATATTCAGGAGGGATAAACAGAAAGGAAAAGGAGGTGGTGTACCGTTGCTGGTTAGAGAGATTAAAGCAATAGAAAGGAAGGACATTAGCATGGAGGATATGGAATCGAGATGGGTAGAGATGAGAAACACGAAGGGGCAGAAAACGCTAGTGGGAATTGTATACAGGCCACCTAACAGTAGTAGTGGAGTTGGGGATGGCATCAAACAGGAAATTAGAAATGCGTGCAACAAAGGGAAAACAGTTATAATGGATGACTTCAATCTACATATAGATTGGGAGAATCAAATTGGCAGGGGTGCTGAGGAAGAGGATTTCTTGGAATGTATGCGGGATGGTTTTCTAAACCAACATGTAGAGGAACTAACGAGAGAGAAGTGAAGAAGGAGAATGACATTTTAGCATTGATAGCAAAAGGATTTGAGTATAAGAGCAGGGAGGTTCTACTGCAGTTGTACAGGATCTTGGTGAGGCCACACCTGGAGTATTACGTAGTTTTCGTCTCATAATCTGAAGAAAGACATTCTTGCCATAGAGGGAGTACAGAGAAGGTTCACCAGACTGATTCCTGGGATGGCAGGACTTCCATATGAAGAAAGACTGGATAGACTCGGTTTGTACGCGCTATAATTTAGAGGATTGAGGGGGGATCTTATAGAGACTTACAAAATTCTTAAGGGGTTGGACAGGCTAGATGCAGGGAGATTGTTCCCGATGTTGGGGAAGTCCAGAACAAGGTGTCACAGTTTAAGGATAAGGGGGAAGTCTTTTAGGACCGAGGTGAGCAAATCATTTTTCACACAGAGAGTGGTGAATCTGTGTAATTCTCTGCCACAGAAGGTAGTTGAGGCCAGTTCATTGGCTATATTTAAGAGGGAGTTAGATGTGGTCCTTGTGGCTAAAGGGATCAGGGGGTATGGAGAGAAGGCAGGTATGGGATACCGAGTTGGATGATCAGCCATGATCATATTGAATGGCGGTGCAGGTTCGAAGGGCCGAATGGCCTACCCCTACACTTATTTTCTATGTTTCATTACACAACACTAAATCCAAAATTGCCTTCTCCCTGGTAGGCTCCAGTTCAAGCTGCTCTGAGAATCCATCATGGGGGCACTCCAAAAAACTTCCTTTCTTGGGGTCCAGTAGCAATCTGATTTTCCCAGTCTACCTGCATGTTGAAATCTCCCATAACAACCGTAGCATTACCTTTGCGACGTGCCAATTTTAACTCTTGATTCAAATTGCACCCTATATCTAGGCTACTGTTTGGAGGCCTGTAGGTCCCTCCCATTAGGGTATTTTTACCCTTACAATTCCTCAGATCTATCCATACTGACTTTACATCTCCTGATTCTATGTCACCCCTTGCAAGGGACTGAATTTTGTTCCTCACCAACAGAGGTACCTCAGCCCATCTGTCCACCTGTCTGTCTTTTCAATGGGACGTATAGCTTTGAATATTCAGTTCCCAGCCATGGTCCTCTTGCAGCCATGTCTTTGTCATTCACACAACATCATGCTTGGCAATTTCTAACTGAGCCTCAAGCTCATCCACTTTATTTCTTATACTTAGTCCATTCATATACAACACTTTAACTTTGGTATTCACTTCCCCTCTCACATCGTTCACTATTGGCTCAGACCGTACTCTCTTATCCCTTCTCGAACTTTCCTTCCCATTAATTCGGCAGTCTTTTGCAACTTTCTCTGTACTCACTTCCCCTTTAACTCTATCTTTCTACTCCCAATTTGTCAACCCCACCCCCCACTATTTAGTTGAAACCCACATGTGTAGCACTAGCAAACCTGCCTGCCAGAACATTGGTCCCCCTCCAGTTAAGGTGCAACCCGTCCCTTCTGTGCAGGTCTCCCCTGCCCCAGAAGAGATCCCAGTGGTCTATAAATCTAAATGCTTGCTCCCTGCACCACCACCCCAGCCACACATTCAGATCCCCTATCTCCTGCGCTCACTAGCACGAGGTACTGGAAGCAATCCAGAGATAACCCCCCTAGAAGTCCTGCTTTTCAATCTTCTTCCTAACTCTCTAAACTCGCGTTGCAGAACCACCTTCCTCTTCCTCCCGACGTCGTTAGTGCCCACGTTCACAACTACTTCCGGCTGTTCACCTTCCCTCTCGAGGATATTCTGGTCGGTTTTGTGATATCTTCAACCCTGGAACCAGGGAGGCAACAGACCATCCTCGAGTCTTGCCTGCCGCCACCGAATCTCCAATCCGTACCTCAGACAATGGTCACCCACCACTATAGCTCTACCCAACGTTGTTCTCGCCAGTCGATTCTCGTCACTAGGATTGGAGCCACCGACCTGTGCACCGCTTAGACTGGAAATGCCGTCTTCCCTGACTGCTCCCAAGAGGATGTACCTGTTTTCATTTGGTACAGCCACTTGGCTCTCCTGCACTCCACAGTTACTCCCCTTTACCCCAGTCACCCACCTTCTCTCTTCCTGTATCCTTGCTGTAGGTCCTATCCATGTGTTCCCAGATGGCCCTGAGTTTATCCAGCTGTTTCTCCAGTTCTCCAACACGTTTATTCAGGAGCTCCACCTGGACACAATTTCTGCAGGTCTAGTTTCCAGAAGCTCCAGCAGGGCCCCTGAATTCCCACATCCTACAGGAAAGACACTGGATCAATATGCCTGCCATTTCTTCAGTGGACAAAAATCCTTGCATCAGCCACCTCGCCGAAGACTTGAATCAAAATGTTTACCTCCCAAGCCACTTCACCTCAAGATTAAATATATTTTTATACATAAATTATGAATAAAGATAAGAAAATGTTTCAAACCCAAGTAATATTTTCTTATTCCAGTAGCAAAGACCATATCTATCCGTCTATTCATCTATCCATCCATCCATCTATCTACCTATCTACCTACCTACCTATCCTCTCATCTTGACCACTGCATTGCTTTTAAATTTGCGCAAAAACGGTAACCTATATAGCTAGGATTTTTCGCCACCTAACTCACCATTCTCCTCTGCTCCAAGTCACCAAGTTTTGTTCCGTATGGTGGAAGATTACAAAAGTAATGAAGGTTAAAAAAATCATGAGATCAGCAGAATGGTCTTCTCGCCTGACAGTCACCATGAAGGTAACGTTCCTTCCGGCACCCGCTGGAGAATAAAGCCCCTGAGGCGGGGCTGTCCATTAGCACGTCCAGGTGCCGCTCAGAATAAAGCTGAAGTAGTGGAGTGTGGGCTGTATGCGGGGGCAGGCTTTGTTCCCTCCACAGCCCTCCTCCCCCACACCACCCTCTCCCTCACACACCCCCCCCTCTCCCCCCTCTCCCCCCTCTCCCCCCTCTCCACACACCCCCCTCCTCAACACCCTCCCTCCACCACACCCCCCACACCACACCCCCCCCATCCACCATACACCCACTCCTCCACACACCCACCCACCAGCCCCCGACAGACCCCGCCTGGAGCCGTCCCTGTCCCCCAGCAACAGAACGCTCCTGCCATTGCGTTGTGGGAACAGGTGAGTGGTGGAATATTGCATTGGGGAATGGGTTGCGTTGGGGCACCAGGCCTCCCATGTGATTACGGGTCCCACTAAGCCTAGTATCACATAATTGCAGATTATTGTACTAGAACTGGAACTGGAGAGATATAGATGGTGATGTAGAGAGATATAGACCAAATGAATGAAAGATATGCAAAAAAAGTAACGATGTTCCAGTGCATTCTGAAATAATTCAGTCCCCTTCACCTTATCCACATTTTGTTACGTTACAGCCTTATTTTAAAATGGAATAAATTCCTTTTTTTTTATCATCAATCTACACACAATCTCCCAGATTGAAGAAGCAAAAACAGGTGCTTAGAAATGTTTGCAAAGTAATTAAAAATAAATAACTGAAATATCACATTTACGTAAGTATTCAGACCCTTTGCTATGAGACTCAAAATTGAGCTTAGGTGCATCCTGCTTCCATTGATTATCCTTGATATGTTTCTACAACTTGATTCGAGTCTACCAGTGGTAAATTAAATTGATTTGACATGATTTGGAAAGGCACACACCTGCCTATCTAAGGTCCCACAGTTGACAGTGCAGGTCAGAGCAAAAACCAAACCATGAAGTTCCTTTGTTCAATTCCTTTGACCGTAGACCTCCGAGACAGGATTGTGTCTGGGGACAGGTATAAAACAATTTCTGTAGCATTGCAGGTCCCGAAGAGCACAGCGGCCTCCGTCATTCTTAAATGGAACCGCCGGGACTCTTCATAGAGCTGGCTACCCGGCCTAACTGAGCAATTGGGGGAGAAGGGCCTTGGTCAGGGAAGAGACCAAGAACCTGATGGTCACTCTGACAGAGCTCCAGAGTTCCTCTGTGGAGATGGGAGAACCTTCCGGAAGGACAACTATATGTGCAGCACCACCAATCAGGACTTCATGGTAGAGTAGCCAGACGGAAGCCACTCCTCAGTAAAAGGCACATGACAGCCCAATTGGAGTTTGCCAAAAAGGCACCTAAAGGACTCTCAGACCAAGAGAAACAAGATTCTCTGGTCTGATGAAACCAAGATTGAAATCTCTGGCCTGAATGCCAAGCGTCACATTTGGAGCAAACCAGGCACCACTCATCATCTGGCCAATACCATACCTACGGTGAAGCATGGTGGTGGCAGCATCATGCTGTGGGGATTTTTTCAGCAGCAGGGACTCGGAGGCTTGTCAGAATCAAGGGAAAGATGAACGAAGCAAAGTACAGAGAGATCCTTGATGAAAACCTGCTCCAGAGCGTTCTGGACCTCAGACTGGGGTGGAGGTTCACCTTCCAACAGGACAACGACCCAAGGCACACAAGTTTCGTGACAAGTCTTAATGTCCTTGAGTAGCCCAGCCACAGCCCTATCCCGATCCCGAACCCGATCGAACATCTCTGGAGGGATCTGAGAATAGCTGTGAATCAATGCTCCCCATCCAACCTGACAGAGCTGGAGAGGATCTAAGAGAAGAACGGGAGAAATTACCCAAATACAGGTGTGCCAAGCTTGTAGTGTCACACCCAAGAAGACTTGAGGCTGTAATCACTGCCAAAGGTGCCTCAACAAAGTACTGAGTAAAGGGTTCGAATACTTATGTAAATGTGATATTTCATTTATTTATTTATTTTTAATTAATTTGCAAAAAATTTTAATCACCTGTTTTCACTTTTTTATTATGGGGTATTGTGTGTAGATTGATGATTAAAAAAATGAATTTAATCCATTTTAGATTAAGGCTGTAACATAACAAAATGTGGAAAATTTGAAGGAGGCTGAATACTTTCTGAATGCACTGTAAAAGAAACTGGCATTGTTAGCTGTTTGGACGGTGAGAACAAGGAGTTAGTGCAACTTGGGTGGGGAAGGAAGGATGGAGAGGGAATGCAAGGGTTACGTGAAGTTAGAGAAATCAATACTCACACCATTGGGTTGTAAGCAGACCAAGCGAAATATGAGATGCTGTTTCTCCAATTTGCATTTAGCCTCACTCTGACAATGGAGGAGCCCTAGGACAGAGAGGTCAGTGTGGGAATGGGAAGGGGAATTAAAGTGTTTGGCAACCAGGAGATCAGGTAGGTCCAGGCAGACTGAGCGAAGGAGTTCAGTGAAAAACAATAGCCGGTCCATGTTTGGTCTCACCAATGTATGAGTCCGAATTAATGGGAAGTAAAGCTTGAGAATGGACAACAGAGTAAGGTCAGGGCCAATTGCGAGGGGGGGAGTGAATTCGGAGGTTAAAGTGCTGTATGTGAATGCACGAAGTATAAGGAATAACGTGGAAGAGCTTGAGGCTCAGTTAGCAACTGGCAAGTACATGATGTTGTGGGAATTACTGAGACATGGCTGCAAGAGGGCCAGGGCTGGGAACTGAATATTCAAGGGTAAACCTCCTATCGAAAAGACAGACAGGTGGGCAGAGGGGGTGGGATTGCCCTGTTGGTGAGGAATTAAATTTAGTCCCTTGCAAGGGGTGACATTGAAACAGAAGATGTGGAGTCAGTATGGATAGAACTAAGGAATTGTAAGGGTAATAAGACCCTAATGGAACTAATCTACAGGCCCCTGAACAGTAGCCTGGACATAGGACGCAAGTTGAATCAGGAGTTAAAATTGGCATATAGTAAAAGTAATGCTGTGGTTGTTATGGGAGATTTCAACATGCAGGTAGACTGGGAAAATCAGGTTGGTACTGGACCCCAAGAAAGGGACTTTGAACAGTGCCTTTGTGATGGATTCTGAGCGCAGCTTGTATTTGAGCCTACCAGGAGAAGGCAATTCTGGATTTAGCGTTATGTAATGAACCAGATTTGATAAAGGATCTCGAGGTTAATGAGCCATTAGGAGGCAGTGACCATAACATGGTCAGGTTTAATCTACAATTGCAGAGGGAGAAGAGTATATCGGAGGTGTCTGTGTTGCAGTTGAATAAAGGGGACTATGGGGCCATGAGGGAGGAGCTGGCCAAAGTTGACTGGAAAGATACACTAGCAGGGATGACAGTGGAACAAAAATAGCAGGTGTTTCTAGGAATAATACTGAAGGTGCAGGATCAGTTCATTCCTAGGAGGAAAAAAGATTCCAAGGGGAGAAAGGGACGACCATGGCTGACAACGGACATCAGGGAAAGTGTAAAAATTAAAGAGAAGAAGTACAATGTAGCAAAGATGAGTGGGAAGCAAGAGGATTGGGTAATGTTTAAAGAACAACAGAAGATAATCAAAAAGACAATACGGGGAGAAACGATGGCAGTAAAAGCTTCTTTATGTATGTGAAGAGGAAAAAATTAGTTAAGACCAAAGTTGGACCCTTGAAGACTGAAAAAGGTGAATTTATTATGGGGAACAAGGAAATGGCAGATGAGTTGAACTGGTACTTTGGATCTGTCTTCACTAAGGAGGAAACAAACAATCTTCCTGATATAGTAGTGGCCAGAGGATCTTGGGTGACAGAGGAACTGAAGGAAATCCACATTAGGCAGGAAATGGAGTTGGAAAGACTGATGGGATTGAAGGCTGATAAATCACCAGGGCCTGATGGTCTGCATCCTAGGGTACTTAAGGAAGTGGATATAGAAATTGTGGATGCAATGGTGATAATTTTCCAATGTTCTATAGACTCAGGGTCAGTTCCTTTGGATTGAAGGGTAGCTAATGTTATCCCACTTTTTAAGAAAGGCAGGAGAGAGAAAACGATGAATTATAGACCAGTTAGCATGACATAGGTGGTGGGGAAGATCCTGGAGTCAATTATAAAAAATGGGATAGCCGCACATTTGGATAGAAGTAACAGGATCGATCCGAGTCAGCATGGATTTACAAAGGGGAAATCATGCTTGACTAATCTTCTGGAATATTCTGAGGATGTAACTCGGAAAATGGACAAGGGAGAGCCAGTGAATGTAGTGTACCTGGACTTTCAGAAAGCATTTGATAAGGTCCCACATAGCAGATTAGTGGGACATGGTACTGGGGTTAAAGTGCTGACATGGATAGAGAAGTGGTTGGCAGACAGGAAACAAAGAGGAGGGATTAACGGGTCCTTTTCAGAATGGCAGGCAGTGACTAGTGGGGTACCGCAAGGCTCGGTGCTGGGACCGCAGCTATTTACAATATACATCAAGGATTTGGATGAAGGGATTCAAAGTAACATTAGCAAATTTGCAGATGACACAAAGCTGGGTGGCAGTGTGAACTGTGAGGAGGATGCTATGAGAATGCAGGGTGACTTGGACAGGTTGGGGGAGTGGGCAGATGCATGGCAGATGAAGATTAATGCGGATAAATGTGAGGTTATCCACTTTGGTATATAAGGAAGGCAGATTACTATCTAAATGGCGTCAAGTTGGGAAAAGGAGAAGTACAACGGGATCTGGCGGTCCATGTACATCAGTCTATGAAAGTAAGCATGCAGGTACAGCAGGCAGTGAAGAAAGCGAATGGCATGTTGGCCTTTATAACACAAGGAATCGAATATAGGAGCAAAGAGGTCCTTCTGCAGTTGTACAGAGCCCTAGTGAGACCACACCTGGAGTATTGTGTGCAGTTTTGGTCCCCTAATTTGAGGAAGGACATTCTTGCTATTGAGGGAGTGCAGCGTAGGTTTACAAGGTTAATTCCCGGGATGGCGAGACTGTCATATGCTGATAGAGTGGACCAGCTGGGCTTGAACACTCTGGAGTTTAGAAGGATGCGAGGCGATCTCATTGAAACATATAAGATTGTTAAGGGCTTGGACACACTAGAGGCCGGAAACATGTTCCCTATGTTGGGGAGTCCAAAACCAGGGGCCACAGTTTAAGAATAAGGAGTAAGCCATTTAGAATGGAGACGATGAAACACTTTTTCTCACAGTGGTGAGTCTGTGGAATTCTCTGCTTCAGAGGGCGGTGGAGGCAGGTTCTCTGGATGCTTTCAAGAGAGAGCTAGATAGGGCTCTTAAAAATAGCGGAGGCAGGGGATATGGGGAGAAGGCTGATCATCTCCAATCAATACCCCATTCCTGCCTTCTCCCCATATCCCCTGCCTCCGCTATTTTTATACGATTATCACATTATCACATTGACTGGTGGTTCTGGCTCGAAGGGCCAAATGGCCTGCTCCTGCACCTATTGTCTATTGTTTATTGTCTAGAGCAATGGATAGGATAGTAAATGAGGTTGGAAGAGGTGCAAGTGAATCTCTGCCTAACCTGAAAGGACTGTTGGGGTCCCTGGACAGAGTTGAGGGAGGAGGCATATGGACAGGTGTGTCGAAGGAGGAGGTATAGGGACGGGTGTGTCAAGGGAGGAGGTGTAGGAAAAGGTGTTTATGTAATCTGAATGTCTGAAGAAGGGTCTCGAACCGAAACATCCCCATTCCTTCTCTCCAGAGATACTCCAGCCTTTTGTGGCTATCTTCGGTGTGAATGTAAGATTGATTTCTCCAGTGACTCTTACAAACATCTGAGTTTTGCAACATGTATCATGTATCTTGTCTTTGAAACTTTGTTTCATGTATCTTGTGTTTTATGACCGTTGGCAGAATAATTTCCCTCCGGGGATAAAGTTCCATTGTATCATCTACAGATGCTCCATACAAAGCATCCTATCTGGTTGCTTCACAGCTTGGATTGGGAAGACTGCAAGAAACTGCAGAGGCTTGTAGATGTAGCCCTGTCCATCACACAGGCCTAATCTTCTACCATTGACCACCCACCAGGAAAAATTGAATTTAAAAGGAATATAGACACAAAAAGCTGGAGTAACTCAGCATGGACAAGCAGCATCTCTGGAGAGAAGTAATGGGTGTTGTTTCGGGTCGAGACCCTTCTTCAGACTCTTTATCCCATGCCAGATGGGAAGGGGTAGAGATGGAATGTCCAGAATGAGACGTCATGCCCAGGTCAAAGGTCACTTTGCATAAACAGTCCTGGAAAGCAGTGGAGCAGTGGATCTTCATTTCTTCTGTTTTTTTCAGCTTTGATTTTTCTAGGTAAGAAAATACTGCTTTCAAACTATGAAATAGTTGTATTTATTGTTCCTGTGTAAAAGCTAAGATTATTTTGTCATTTTATTGCTTTATGCTTTGGTGAGTGGGCAAAATTGTGCTTTTTCATGGTCGGTGTCGGGCCCGGGTTTGTTGATTTGCTGTTGGGCCGTCCCTGTCGGGCGGGACATAGCGGGTCCGTCCATTCCCATTAACGTCAGGGTTGATAATGATCGGGCGTTGCTGGAACCGCCCCGTGACGTATGAGATGGGGCGGGACATACCTGGCCCGTTCTTTCCCATTGGCTGCGGTTAATGTCAGTCAGGGATGATAATCATCGGGTGCGGTTGGACACGCCCCGTGACGTATGAGATGGGGCGGGACACAGCTGGCCCGTTCTTTCCCAATGGTTGCGGTTAATGTCAGTCAGGGATGACAATCATCGGGTGAGGCTGGACACGCCCCGTGACGTATGAGATGGGGCGGGACATACCGGGCCCCTTCTTTCCCATTGGTTGCGATTAATGTCAGTCAGGGATGATAATCGTCTGGTGAAGCTGGACACGCCCCATGACGTTCGAGAAGGGACGGGACATAGCTGGCCCGGTCATTCCCATTGGGTGCGGGGAATGTCAGTCAGGGATGATAATCATCAGCTGAGGCTGGACACGCCCCACGACGTATAAGATGGGGCGGGACGTACCGGGCCCCTTCTTTCCCATTGGTTGCGGTTAATGTCAGTCAGGGATATAATCATCGGGTGAGGCTGGACACGCCCCATGACGTTCAAGAAGGGGCGGGACATAGCTGGCCCGTTCATTCCCATTGGGTGCGGGGAACGTCAGTCGGCGGCACAAACCAATGGCGGAGGCTGGCTCAAGGGCGGGTCATCCCGTGCGCCGCCGCCAACAGTGGACTTCGCTCTCGGACGTGGACGGGAGCAAAGATGGGCGGCGGTGCCTTCCGAATGCTCCACCAGGGACTACACTAGAAATTCATTCTGGACAATTCTTACATTTATCAAGGAGGAAAACCTAATCGAGGTTTACTAACCTTTGTCCGGTGAGGAACCGAGTTTCTCGATTACGGTGCGGGCATGGGGAGAAGGTTCTGGAAGGTGGGGAGAAGGTTCTGGAGGGTGGAGGGGTGAAGGTTCAGGAGGGTGGAGGGGATGAAGGTTCAGAAAGGTAGGGAGAAGGTTCTGGAGGGTGGAGGGATGAAGGTTCTGGAGGGTGGAGGGGATGAAGGTTCAGGAGGGTGGAGGGGATGAAGGTTCAGAAAGGTAGGGAGAAGGTTCTGGAGGGTGGAGGGGTGAAGGTTCTGGAGGGTGGAGGGGATCAAGGTTCAGGCAGGTGGAGGGGATGAAGGTTCAGGCAGGTGGGGAGAAGGTTCAGGCAGGTGGGGAGAAGGTTCTGGAGGGTGGAGGGGTGAAGGTTCAGGAGGGTGGAGGGGATGAAGGTTCAGGAGGGTGGAGGGGATGAAGGTTCAGGAGGGTGGAGGGGATGAAGGTTCAGGAGGGTGGAGGGGATGAAGGTTCAGGCAGGTGGAGAGAAGGTTCTGGAGGGTGGAGGGGATGAAGGTTCAGGAGGGTGGAGGGGTGAAGGTTCAGGCAGGTGGAGAGAAGGTTCTGGAGGGTGGAAGGGATGAAGGTTCAGGAGGGTGGAGGGGATGAAGGTTCAGGCAGGTGGGGAGAAGGTGGTGGAGGGGTGATGGTTCTGGAGGGTGGAGGGGTGAAGGTTCTGGAGGGTGGAGGGGTGAAGGTTCTGGAGGGTGGAGGGGTGAAGGTTCTGGAGGGTGGAGGGGTGAAGGTTCTGGAGGGTGGAGGGGTGAAGGTTCAGGCAGGTGGGGAGAAGGTGGTGGAGGGGTGGAGGGGTGAAGGTTCAAAAGGGTGGAGGGGATGAAGGTTCAGGCGGGTGGCGAGAAGGTTCAGGAGCGTGGGATTGATTTCGGCGGTTCATGAGGGTGGAGGGGATGAAGGTTCAGGAGGGTGGAGGGGATTTAGGAGGGGTTTATGAGGATTCAGGATGTGGAGAGGGGGATCAGCGGGGGTGGAGATGGTGCAGGGGGGGGTTGGGTGGTGAGAGGGATCGGGAGGTGGGGAAAGGGTGGTGAGAGGTTGCAGGGGAGTGGGGAGACAGTTTGGGGGGGGGGGTTGGTAAGTGGGTTCAGGGATGGGGAATGATGGGTGATGAAGGCTCTGGAGGGTGCTGAAGGGATTGTGCGTTGAGAGGGGTTTCACGAGGGTGGGGAGAGGTTTATGGGTGGTGGGGCCAGGTTTCAGGAGCGTGGGGGCGAGGTTCAGGGGGTATGATGGTAGGGAAGATGGGAAGAGTCAAGTCAAGTTTATTCGTCACATACACATACGAGATGTGCAGTGAAATGAAAAGTGGCAATGCTCGCGGACTTTTGTGCCAAAAAACAAACAAACAACGAAACAAACTACAAACAGAATGGAACAGAATCACATGTTCTTTTACATATTAAATATTGTGGTGCAGTAAAGTTAGTCCCTGGTGAGATAGGAGTTTACAGTCCTAATGGCCTCTGGGAAGAAACTCCTTCTCAACCTCTCTGTTCTCACAGCATGGCAACTGAGGCGTTTGCCTGACCGTAGCAGCTGGAACAGTCCGTTGCAGGGGTGGGAGGGTCTCCCATGATCTTATTGGCTCTGGAGTTGCATCTCCTGATGTATAGTTCCTGCAGAGGGGCGAGTGAAGTTCCCATAGTGCGTTCGGCTGATTGCACTACTCTCTGCAGAGCCTTCTTGTCCTGGGCAGAGCAGTTCCCAAACCAGATTGTAATATTTCCGGACAAGATGCTTTCCACAGCCGCTGAGTAGAAGCACTGGAGGATCCTCGGAGACACTCTGAATTTCCTCAATTGCCTGAGGTGGTAAAGGCGCTGCCTTGCCTTACTCACGAGTGCTGCAGCGTGTGATGTCCATGTCATATCCTCAGAGATGTGGACTCCCAGGTATATAAAACAGCTCGCCCTATCCACAGTATCCCCATTTATCCTCAATGGTGTGTACGCCCTCGGATGATGTGCCCTCCTAAAGTCCATGATCAGCTCCTTAGTTTTATTGATGTTCACGAGGAGGCTGTTATCCTTACACCAGAGTGCCAGATCAGCCACCTCCTCCCGGTAGGCCTTCTCATCGTTGTCTGAGATCAGGCCCACCACCACAGTGTCATCCGCAAACTTGATTATCGAGTTGGAGCTGAATGAACCTAGCCACACAGTCATGTGTGTACAGGGAGTACAATAGGGGGCTGAGGACGCAACCCTGGGGGGATCCTGTGCTCAGGGTGAGGGACTTTGATGTATTCCCTGCCATCTTGACTACCTGGGGCCTGGCGGTGAGAGGGTTAGGGGGTGTAGGGAGGATGATGAGAGGGATCAAAAGGTGCTAGGATGGTTCAGGATGTGGGGAGGGGGTGCTGAGAAAGTGTTAAGAAGGTGATGAGAGGGCTCGGGTGAGGAGAGGGTTCAGGATGATAGGGAAGGTGCTGAGAGGGTACAGGAGGTTGGTTAGGGTGCTGAGGATTCGGGGTGTGTGGAGTGTTCAGGGGGTTGGGAATGCTGGGCGGGGTGGATGTTGAGAGGATTCAGGTTGTGGGGAGTGCACTGAGAGGGTTCAGGAAGGGGTGGGCGGTGAGGATTCAGGAGAGTGTGAAGGGTGGTGAGAGGTTTCAGGAGGGAGGGTTGAGTGCTGAGAGGGTTCAGGCGTGTTGGGAGGGTTCAGGAGGGTATTATCCAGAAGATAATAAAGCAGGTATGCCGTGTTGTGTGAATGCCGGTAGGTTGTGGTGGGAAGTCAGCTGTGCGGGCCTCTAATGAGACACCCTGGGTACAAGAGTAAAGATGTTTTTCTACAATTATCATGGGGTTTTTGTGTGGCTGCACCTGGTGTACTGGGTAAACTGGTCTCCTGACTTCAGTAAAGATAGCGTGCATAAAGCTTCATCAGAATGGTGTTGCAAGTCTGTCGTGTGTGAAGAGGTTGAGTGTGCTCAGCTGCTGTGATATATGGGAGGGGGCGAGGGGGTGCTAATCCCCCATTATCACAACGTTATTAGTCAGCTGCGTTCAATCCCCTGGCATATTTGGTCATCTAATTCCCGTTGACAAATTGGGGGCTCGTTGCACACTCTCCACATGGTGATCATCCTCTTCCCGTTTCTCGGCCTCACTGGACGAACCAACTGCAACTGGTTATCTTGGACTGCTGCTGTGACTTTTCCCTTGACCAATAAAGCAGGGTATATGGGACGAGCAGCCGGTCTGCTCGGCTCATTCACTGTATAGTGTCAGCCCAGGTTGGAATTCGCAAAATGCAGCATCTCATATTTCTCTGTACTAAATTCCATCAACCATCCTTCTGCCCGACTATCTGCAATACCGTCCGCTTTTTGTGCCATAAAATCACTCGGCTTATGTTTACCAATTGTTTCTGTCATTTCTGCAGAACTTCAGGGCCTGTGATCGTGCAACACAAAGAAGGATACGCAACAAACGGAAGGAAGGCCCGGCAGTTTCAAGAATAAAAATGGACACAGGTATATTTGCATCTTTATATTTGTATGTGTCAAGCATTCAGAGGTGGATTTCATCTACCCTGTTTGAACCAATGGCTACGGAATGCGGACAACACATAGATACATCGACAATAGGTGCAGGAGTAGGCCATTCCGCCCTTTGAGCAAGCACCGCCATTGAATATGATCATGGCTGCTCATTCAAAATCATTACCCCTTTTCCTGCCTTCTCCCCATATCCCTTGATTCCACTACCCCTAAGAGCTCTATATAACTCTCTTTTGAATGCATCCAATGAATCGGCCTCCACTGCCTTCTCACGCAGAGAATTCCACAAATTCTCAGCCCTCTGGGTGAAAAAGTTTTTCCTCATCGCAGTTCTAAATGGCCTACCCTTTATCCTTAAAATGTGGCCCCTGGTTCAGGACTCCAACATCGGGAACATGTTTCCTGCATCTAGTGTTGCCAATCCCTTAATTTTTTTTGTTTCCGAAAACCCCTTCTCATGCTTCCAAATTCCAGTGAATGCAAGCTTCATTCTTTCATCATATGACATTACCGCCATCCCGGGAATTAACCTCATGAACTTGCGCTACACTCCCTCGATAGCAAGAATGTTCTTCGTCAAATTAAGAGAAGAAAATTGCACCACACTCCAGGTGTGGTCTCACCAGGGCCCTGTACAACTGCAGAAGGACCTATATTCGACGACTCTTGTTATGAAGGCCAACATGCCATTTGCCTTCTTCACTGCCTTCTGTGTACCTGCATGCTTTCTTTCAGTGACTGAAACCCAGGTCTTGGTGTATTTCCCCTCTTCCTTATCTGACACCAGTCAGATAATAATCTGCCTTCCTGTTCTTGCCACCAAAGTAGATAACGTCACATTTATTTAGATTAAACTGCATCTGCCATGCATCTGCCCACTCACCCAGCGTGTCCAAGTGACCCTGCATCCTCATAACATTCTCTTCACCGTTCACACTGCCACCCAGTTTTATGTTGAGAATATACAGGAGTACGGATACTCTGGGACTGGAAGACTTTATGTTTTTCTTTACTGGTAATGATATGACAAAGTGAAGCTACCTTTACTGGTGATAGTGTCTGTTTTCGTGGAAACCATGTGATCCATTTCTTGGAAACCATGTGATTTACAGCTTGTGATTGGGAAAGTTACTGCCTTCTGTAATCGGTATCAATGGGTGACTAGTTTGTTACTTGCTTCTTGTTCGTCATCGTGAGAGTAGGAAGAGCTCAAACGAGCAAAAGAGGAAGCAGGTCCTGTGGAAAATAAAGGAATTGGACGACAGTAATGTTTTCAAATCGGTGTTTTGCTAAACCAGACTGAGGGGTGCAAGAACTGGAATCAACAGTGTCATCTGCAAATTTGCTAATGTTACTTTTAATTCCTTCATCTACATCATTAATGTATAGCTGCGGTCCCAGCACCGAGCCTTGCGGCACTCCACTATTCACTGCCTGCCATTCTGAAAGGGACACGTTAATCCCTCCTCTTTGTTTCCTGTCTGCCAGCCAATTTTCTATCCATGTTAATACCCTACCCCCAATACCCTGTGCTCTAATTTTGTCCACTAATCTCCCGTGTGGGACCTTATTAAAGGCTTTCTGAACGTCCAGATACATTACATCCACTGGCTCTCCCTATTCCATTTTACTTGTTACATCCTCAAAAAATTCCAGGTGATTTATCAAGCATGGTTTCCCCCTCATAAATCCATGCTGACTTGGGCCGATCCTGTAACTGCTATCCCAAATGTGCCGCTATTTCAACTTTAATAATCGACTCCAGCATCTTCCCCACCACTAATGGCAGGCTAACTCGTCTATAATTCATTGCTTTCTCTCTCTCGCATCTTTCTTAAAAAGTGGGATAACATTAGCTACCCTCCAATCCACAGGAACTGATCCTGAATCTATTGAACATTGGAAAATGATCATTAATGTGCCCACAATTTCTAGAGCCACGTTGAGTACCCTGGGATGCAGACCATCAGGCCCTGGGGATTGATCAGCCTTCAGTCCCATCAGTCTACCCATCACCATTTCCTGACTAATGTAAATTTCCTTTAGTTCCTCCATCACCCTAGGTCCTCTGTCCCCTGGGAGATTTGGGAGATTGTTTGTGTCTACATCTAGGCAATTGTTTGTGTCTTCCTTAGTGCAGATAGAACCAAAGTACATGTTCAACTCATCTACCATTTCCTTGTTCTCCATAATAAATTCACCTGTTTATCTTCAAGGGACCCACATTTGTCTTAACTATTTTTTCCCTCTTCACATACCTGAAGAAGCTTTTACGATCCTCCTCTGTATTCTTGGCTAGCTTACCTTTGTACTTCATCTTTTCTCTCCGTTTTGCCTTTTTAGTTACCTTCTGTTATCTTTAAAAGTTTTGCAATCCTCTGACTTCCCACTCATCTTTGCTATGTTATACGTCTTCTCTTTTATTTCTTTACTGTCCTTGACTTCCCTTGTCAGCCACGGTCGCCTCTTACTCCCTTCAGAATCTTTCTTCCTCTATGGAATGAAATGATCCTGTATCTTCTGGATTATTCCCTGAAATACCTGCCATTGCTGTTCCACCATCATCCCTGCTCGGGTCCTTAGCCAGTCAACTTTGGCCAACTCCTCCCTCAAGCCTCCATAGTCCCCTTTGTTCAACTGCAATACTGACACTTCCGATTTTACCTTCCCCCTCTCAAATTGCAGATTAAAACATATGGTCACTATCTCCTCATGGTTCCTTTACCTTGTGTTCCCTTGTCAAATCCGGTTTATTACACAACACTAAATCCAGAATTGCCTTCTCCCTGGTAGGCTCGAAGAATCCACCTCGGAGGCAATCTCAAAACTCGCTTTCTTGGGGTCCAGTACCAACCTGATTTTTCCCAGTCTACCTGCATGTTGAAATCTCCCATAACCACCGTAGCATAACTTTTTTTACATGCCAATTTTAACCCCTGATGCAAATTGCACCCTATACCCAGGCTACTGTTTGGAGGTCTGCATATAACTTCCATTAGGGTCTTTTTACCCTTACAATTTCTCAGTTCTATCCACAATCACTCTCCACCTTCTGATTCTATGTTGCCCCTCCCAAGGGACTGAATTTCCCTTTTCAAGTAACTTTTCCTGTACTCTTTTCCCCTTTAACTCCATCCTTATATTCCCAATTTGTCAACTGCTCCCCACCCCCCCCCGTTATTTAGTTTAAACCCACTGATGTAGCACTAGCAAACCTGCCTGCCAGAATGTTGGTCCCCCTCCAATTAAAGTGTTACCCGTTGTTATATTCCGGACGGCCGAATGAAGTTCAAAAATTACACACTAGTTGCCAGGATCATGAGAGAGAGATTTATTACCCAGCATTCCCTGTTTATATTGAACACCAACTTATTAAATTATACATGAATATGTACGAATACATTACACTGCTTTTTTAAAATTAAATCTAAGTACTCAGTTACAATTTTGTTATTGTAATACTTGATTTCAGCCAGTATTTATTTTACATATCTACACATTTTTGTTTTACTGGTGCAGTGAGTTATTTAACTTACAAACCTAACCTGACTACTGGTTTACGGATCCTGCCTGATCGTCCAACAGTAACAGAATTACCTGTTGACTCAACTGTAGGCTTGTTTGGCTTAAAGGACATTAACAAACCATGTGACCCCAGCTCCCCCCCCCATCCACACTGGAGTCCTTATACCCCCTCCTTTCGGACCACCCACTACCCCCCTACCAGCCATCGCCTCGGCCTCGGCCTCCGTCCACTCACTTGCCTTCCACCGGCCCCAACCCCCATCGTTGCCGTGTGTTCGCCATCCCCCCCTGACCTCCCCCTCTCTGATACCGAACGGAGACTCAACAGAGGCCTCACCTTTGTTCCCCTCCATCCCCACCTCAATAGGTTCTGTGTCCGCCACGATGTGGAGATGTTCACCTGTCTCCTCCGCACCCAAGCATTTTTCCATGGGAAGGAGTCCTCACCTCCTAGTGATGACCCCGTCTCCAACGGACCCCCCCCCCCCCCCTCTTGGACTCCCTCTCATGGCCATCTACCTGCTTTAGAACTTTTTATTTTAAACTGCCGGTGGGTCATCAACCACCTCAACTTCTCCACTCCCCTTTCTCACTCTAACCTATCCCCATCTGAACGTACAGCCGTCCACTCACTGCAACAACCCCGACTGGGTGATCAAACCTGCCGACCACGGAGGCGCCGTGGCAGTCTGGCGCGCTGATCTCTACCAGTCTGAGGCCAGGCGCCAACTCTCAGACACACCCTCCTACTTATCCTTGGACCATGACCCCACAGACGAGCACCAGGCCATTATCTCAAACACCATCACGGGATTCATCACTTCCGGCTCCCTGCCTTCCCAAGCCTCCAACCTCATCGTTCCCCAGCCCCGCGCGGCCTGATTTTACCTTCTCCCCGCGCGGCCTGATTTTACCTTCTCCCCAAAATCCACAAACCTGACTGTCCTAGCAGATCCATTGATCCTGCTTGTTCTTATCCCACCAAACTTATTTCCACATACCTTGACTCCATCATACCCCTGGACAAATCCCTCCCTACTCTTTGTCTCCTCCATGACTTCCATTTTCCAGGCCCCCATTCCCTCATCTTCACCATGTCCAGTCACTCTACACCTCCATTCCCTATCAGGAGGGTCTTATATGTACGAATACATTACACTGCTTTTTAAAAATTAAATCTAAGTACTCAGTTACAAAGCCCTCCGTTTCTTCCTCGACCGCAGAACCAATCAAACCCCCTCTACAAATACCTTACCCTGCCTAGAGGAGCTGGTCCTTACCCTCAACAACTTTTCCTTTGACTCCTTCCATTTCCTCCAAATCCAAGGTGTAGCTATGGGCACGCGCATGGGCCCCAGCTATGCCTGCCTCTTTGTTGGGTACGTTGAACAATCCTTGTTCGAGGCATACCGTGGCCCTATCCCCGAACTCTATCGTCGCTACATCGACGACTGCATTGGTGCTACCTCCTGCACCCATGCAGAACTCACTGACTTCATCCATTTCACCACAATCTGCAGGCATTGCCACTTTCATTTCACTTGTGTGTGTATGTGACAAATAAAGTTGACTTGACCTGACTTAACTTCCATCCGGCACTCATTCACCTGGACCATTTCCGACCTCTCCCTTCCGTTTCTAGACCTCACTATCTCCATCGCCGGTTACAAACTACTGACCAACGTGTACTACAAACCCACTGGCTCCCATGGCTATCTGGACTACACTTCTTCCCACCCTGCTTCCTGTAAGGACTATCCCCTACTCCCAATTCCTTTGTCTACACCACAACTGCACCCAGGATGAGGTGTTTCAAACCAGGGCATCGGAGATGTCCTCATTCTTTAGGAAACAGGGGTTCCCCTCTTCGACTATGGATGAGGCTCTCACCAGGGTCTCCTCTATATCCCTTAGCTCCGCTCTCATTCCCCACCCCCCCCCCCCCACTCGTAAAAACGCCAGAGTCCCCCTTGTCCTTACCTTCCACCCCACTAGCCATCACATGCAACAGATAATCATGCAACATTTTTGCCACCTCCAACGGGATCACTTCACTGGCCACATCTTCCCATCTCCTCCCCTTTCTGCTTTCCGCAGAGACCGCTCTCTCCGTAACTCCCTGGTCAATTCGTCCCTTCGCAGCCAAACCACTCCCTCTCCTGGCACTTTCCCTTGCAACCACAGGAAGTGCGACACTTGTCGCTTTACCTCCCCCCCCCCCCCCCCCCCCCCTTGACTCCATCAAAGGACCCAAGCAGTCTTTCCAGGTGAGGCACAGGTTCACCTGCACCTCCTCCAACCTCACCTATTGCATCCACTGCTCTAGGTGTCAGCTGCTCTACATCGGTCAGACCAAGCGTAGGCTTGGCGATCGCTTCGCCCAACACCTCCGCTCGCTTTGCACTAACCAACCTGATCTCCCGGTAGCCCAGCACTTCAACTCCCCCTCCCATTCCGAATCCGCCCTTTCTGTCCTGGGCCTCCTCAATGGCCAGAGAGTCCCATCGCAAATTGGAGGAGCAACATCTCATATTTCACTTGGGCACTTTACACCCCAGCGGTATGAACATTGACCTCCAATTTCAGGTAGTCCTTGCTTTCTCCCTCATCCCCTCACACTCCCCAGATCTCCCACAACCTACTTTCTCTTCCTCTTCCATTCTTCTCCCCCCCCCCCCCCCCCACCTCCACATCAGTCTGAAGAAGTGTCTCGACCCGAAACGTCACCTATTCCTTTACTCCATAGATGCTGCCTCACCCTCTGAGTTTCTCCAGCATTTTTGCCTTCCTTCGATTTGTTTCCAGTATCTGCAGATCTTTCTTTAACATACACCCCAAACAGAGTGACAACAAAATAGTTACATATACAGAAACCCCTGCAAATCTTGTCAAACTCTAGACATGGCGGAGCCTAGCTCAACATCTTGCAAAATTAGGTCATCAGCAGTTATTTTCACAGAAAAATGGTTCTGTCCCAGAGTATCCAAGTTTCTGATATCTACATTCCCCCCTTTTATTATTTTATAATAACTACTTTCTTCCATTAAGAATTCTGGTATATGATCTTTACAATCAGGTGTGAAGGATAACAGTTCATATTATACAGTTTGATGGTGATGTAGTTGTGTCAAAATTCTGTCACTTCCCGACTTTACACGGGCATAGATTCGAAGAATTCTGACTGACAAGTCTCCACATCCTGAGTTTTCATGGGCATGGATCCTCTTGAGCCACCACGTCAGCCTGCTTCCTTCCTGACCAGCGATCCAGAGTACCTGTAGTAAAAGATTTCTCAAAACACAAGGTTAACAGCTTAAGTCCTACTACTAACAATTTTACAATGGTAAAGGTGAGCCCAAGCATTATTCCTTTCCACCTTTACAGCAGTTGGGGTTGTCAGAAGAAGCTGATACGGCCCTTCCCACCTAGCATCCATACCCTTTCT
Organism: Raja brachyura; assembly: GCA_963514005.1. Next base: position 2,062,111 of record OY740823.1, on the reverse strand, counting down.
TACTAAATGTTTTACTATTACAAAATCAACAGGTGCAACTTTAGATGGAGTAACCAAAGGTGGTGATTCGACATATGCTGCTTTTAGAGTGCAGATCCTTCATTACTCTGGTCAGGGATAAAATATAATCAGTCATCTCCATTGTCATCTGATGGAAATTAACAACCCTTGGGGTACTTTGGTTCCAGCAGGTTTCAAGGGGGCGACCATACACGAGTTCTGCTGGACTCTTGTTTTTCCTGCTGGTGTAATATACATTTGAAACAATGCTTCGGGGAACAATTTAACCCAATCAGCCCAAAAAAGTCAAAGTCAAAAGAGTTTATTGTCATGTGTCCCTGACAGGACAATGAAAATCTTTCTTTGCATAGCACAACATAACATAGTAGGCATTGACTACAGTCTTAGCTCCCAATTTAGCCAGTTTAATTTTCAAAGTTTGGTTAGCTTGTTCCACAAGTCCAGAAGCTTGTGGTCTATAGGTGCAGTAACAGTTGCTGGATGCCCCTCTGATCACAAAATTCGTTGTTAATTTTCCCAATGAATTGAGGACCATTATCAGAACTTAACCGAATCAGAATATCATATCTAGGGATGATTTTTCACATTAATACCTTAACCACTGTTGAGGCTTTGTTATCCACTGTTGGGCATGCTGGAGGGTCTCAAAAGGACATCCTATGGGTATGGGAGTCTTTCCACTTGAAGGTACTTCTTGAAGGTCCTATTCCTCTTGGAAGTACTATCCCCCCCCCGAAGGGTACTATTCCACTTGAAGGTACTCTTCCTCTTCAAGGTATTTTTCGACTAGGGTACTTTCCCACTTCCATTGGGTTTGCCCATCCCTGGATTATACTGTTGACTAGTTAAGCAACGACTACTTTTGAGCTAGAGTCTGCAATTTTGGATGCCACCAAGTAGCCAATAATGTCCCCTGTTGCTCTGGCACCATAATGATTTGAAAAATGCACACATTCTATCACCCACCTAGCTAGTTCATCAGTCATACAAGTTTGCCCTGCTGGGGTAACCCACAATCCCGACACACAACCAATTTTGCAACCACCGTTGCTGCCACAGTTCAACGTCTACTTCAAGAGCGTCCTCCTGCAACTCAATAGTTTCCTGGATGGTTGGCATTGGCTTTTCCGAGGGAGACCTGTCTTTACATTTACTTTTAATCTGCCTCATCATTTTGGGATACACCACCCTTCTTTCCCAGGACACCTTCATGGCTTCTCGATCAGCACAACAATTTCCTATATCTACTGTGGTTTGACCCCCTGTATGAGCACTACATTTTATTACTGAGATTTGGTTGGGAAACAGCAAAGCTAATTACTGGTGCAATATTCTTGTTCCAGTGGAGGAGAGTGGCCTTCCTAGTGCCGGAGCTTGTAGTAGAGATTTATTTAAGTTTTCAAAAGCTTCCTGGGGCATAATTCACAAATCCCAAAGGTAGTATTGTCCACGTATATTGCTGTCCTTTATACGTGAATGTGAAGAGGTATTGGCTGTTTTTGTGCACACGTGAAGAAGGCACGCTGCAAATCTACATTTGAAAACATCTTTGGCTTTGCTGGAATCAAGGCTAGAATATGGGCTGGGTTCGGCACCAAGGCATGGAGCAGTTCCATTATAGTGTTGATAGATCTTAAGTCGTGAACCAGTCTGTACTGTCCTGTAACTTTGTAAGTGCCGTCTATGGGTGACGGCACTTACAAAGGGTTTGCAAACAAAGAATTTCACTGTGACTTGTCACGTGAAAATAATATATTCATTTCAATTCCTTCCAACAGCTGGAAGACCAGAACTATGTTGGGTGTAGTCTGATCAACGACATGTACAGTTGTATCATGATGTCCCAACCTTTCTACACAATACCCTTCCAAATTAAGAGAAGCATTCCAAGCAACATCTTTGTCACCCGGTCCATTTGATTTGCTACTTTCAGCGAGCCATGCACCTCGACTCCCAAATCACTCTGCTCTTCGATGCTCTGCAAGGGTTCGCCCATTTACTGTATAAATCCTGCTGTGGTTTGACGTACAAAATGCGACACCCCACAATTGTCAGAGGAACCATTTGCCGCTACTTGGCCAATCTACCTAGCTGATAGAGAACTCGTGATGCACTTAAATTGCCTCACTCGCAGTCCATTATACCGCAATGTATGTGTCCTCTGCAAACTTGCTGACATTTGTAACTATCTTGTCATCTACATTGTATATGTCAACAACAAACAACTGTGCATCCAGTATCTAGTCCTGTGGGACTCCACTGACAACCGAAAGACACAAAGCTGGAGTATCTAAGAGGGCCAATGGTGGAACAGCATCTCCTATTTCATGTGGGCAGCTTGCAACCCAGTGCTATGAATATTGATTTCTCTACCTTCAAGTAACCCCACCATTCCATCTATCTCCGTTCCTTCCCTACACGAGTCACACCAGCTTCTCGTTCACACCCAACAAACAGCTAACAATGGCCAGTTTCCTTTATCATTGTTACTTTTTAGCAAATCTTTCATTCACTGTTCTATATCTCTCTACATCATTGTCGATATCTCTCGTTTCCATTTCCCCTGATTCTCAGTCTGAAGAAGGGTCTCGACCCGAAATGTCACCAGAGATGCTGCCTGTCCTGCTGAGTTACTCCAACTTGTCATGTTTATCAATAAGCCATGTGTTTCTCAATAAGCCATTTGAAAGGCGATATGTAACCCTAATAGAGCAGACTCTGCTCCCATCCTGGCTGGAGATGGACGTGACGATTGCCGGGGGCTGTCTGGTGAACTGCTGACTTGAAGCTTTGGTTTGTCAATTGTAAATGCAGAAACCGCCCAGAGAGAAAGTTATCAATGTGAGTGATGCTCTTCCATATTTACAGATACAATATCTTCTCTAACTGAGCTGCTGCAGAAGTGGGAAGATTCTCAGCTGGTCCAATTGACAAATTATTACCGTAAGCGACTTGAACAGGCGATTGAACAAACGGTGGAGAAAGTCGGCCTCATCCTAACATACGAGAGACATTTCAGTGGGCAAGAATATGAGGTGAGTGGTAGAAATAGATGATTGAGTGACTTGAGACCGCACCAAGAGGATTTCCTTTCAGAGGGGATGGCAGAGATTTCACAATTTAAGTTTTTCAAAGCTCGCTGAATTCTGGCACGGTACCAGTAAATTGGAAGTGACGGCATCCTTGTTCAATAGTGTTAACATTCTATCAGACAACAAACCGCATTAGTCACTTTAATAATGTAACAATTCCTCTTTATTATGCATATGGGAGTGGGAGAGCAACCACAAGTATAGCTGCATATTCGTTGCCCCTTGCGGTCCCACTAAGTTGTATCGCGCACAGACAGTACATTTATACCAATCAATCAATCAGACTTTATTGTCATTCAAAAATGCACCAATAAATGGAAGTCTGAACGAAATTTCGTTGCATCTGGCTCACCGTGCAACATAAAATAACAAAAGGATAAAATAGATAAAAAGATAAAATAGATAATAGTGGCGGCACATTACCTGGAATTCAAGAGTCTGATGGCTCGGGGGAAGAAGCTGTTACAAAACCTGTCCGTTCTGCTCCTTCTACTACAATACCTTTTGCCCGAGGACAGCAGAGTGAACAGTCTGTGATAGAGATGTGTGGGGTCTTTTATAATGCTGTTGGCCTTGGACAAGCAACTTTGACAAGCAATGTCCCAGATTGAAGGAAGAGAAGTCCCAATGATTTTACCTGAGTATTCATGGGTAGTTAGTCACACGTTCCTCATCACATTCCTCCACCAGTTCTTATCCTTTCTGGCACCAGTTCTTGTCCGGATCAGAATTGTTTTACTGTGTGGTTTGACTTAGCAATCAGGCGTCTTATCTTTTTAGCCCCAACATCCAGAATCCGTTTCTTTTGTCATGCATGACTTTGCAATTTCAGATATTCACAGCATTTTATCTTGTTTTTGCATATTTTCAGCATGAGCTGTTCCTCTGCCCGAACACCCTTAACCCTTTCAGTTCTAAAACTCTTTCATTCCCATCCGTTTATCATAACATGATAACAGTCAAAGTCCCCGTGAAGTGGTCGGATACACTGTATTACAAATATTAATGTAATCACCAACAGAAAAATAGAGCCATGATGTACTATGGACTCTGGCGCTAGTTGCTGTCCCATTGCGAAAGTAGTGTGAGACCAGAATCTCAGTACTGTTAAGAGGCAGTGTTAAGAGGGGTATTCCTCCTCCACCATTATGTGGGATGTGCGTACACACCCAGCATGCACTTATATTGTCGCGGATGGCGAATTCATAGCTCATAGACGAAAACGGATTATTTCCCCGGGTCCAGCCCTTCCAGGCCAACCCCAGGACATAAAGGAGGGTCAGTAGCCACATTGTCCTTTCTTGGTTCTCCAATCTGTTTGTAGTTAGTCCGATGTATCCAACAGGGTTGGTCTTCAATCTTCACGGTGGTTGGTGTTGTTAGTGGCACCTGGTACGGTCCCTTCCAATTTCTTCCGATCCCAGTTCTTTATGAGTAGCAATGTTACAAAATTTTGAGATTTAAAAAATCAAGTCTGCAATTTATCCCATCAGATAAAGCATAAAAAGAAGGCTAATTTGACACCCAATTCACTTTCATATCTTCAGTATTAAGAACGTTATGACCATTTTCATTCTAGGAAATGAGCATCTTGTTCCCCATTGCCTTTCAATTGACTTAACTCAAAAGCTGTGATCTAGAATAGTCAAAAGCCCTTAACTTTCTTAAAAATTAAGAGAACTCAATGAAATTTTCAGTTATTATAGATTGAAGCATTCTGAAACAAATATGAAACAATCTTACTTGGATGACCTGAAATTAAAGCATATAATTAGTTAGTTATCTAATTGTAGCTAATTAAAAAATTCAATGAGTAGATCTAAACATCTATCCATTTCTTAAGAAAAGATAAACTTTTTTTTAATTGCCTAAGTGTCCAAATAACATTCACACAATAATCCACAATATAACATAATTTTTAAATCTAATTTTAATGAATTTAGAGGCCAAATGGAAGGTATTTAGTGTTTAATGCCTGTAAATTAATGGCCATTTAAATCAACTAGCGAGTGGGTTTTAGTGGAATGCGGTGGATTAGAACGTTGCGGTTTGCGGTGAAGTCAGTATGAAAAATACAGCCGGTTCATTTTTTTTGTCCCCTTTTCGTAACATGAAAATGTGATTTAAACCCTTCCTAAAAACCGAGTTTTTATGTAAAAATAAACTGTGTAGCTTCTTTTATTGCCTACCTTAGGTCTGTTCCGCTGTCACCGTTCAGAGCTTTAGAAGATGATTTTTAAACTACTCTAGTTAATAAATAATCTAGCGTAGTTTAAAAATACCTTTATGAATGAAATGTCGGAGCGATTTCTCTTTAGCGATGAAATCGCCCGACATGGATCGATTTGGACTGCCTAGAAAAAAAACGGCATTTTAAACCCGCCCCCCTCTGAAAGGCGCCAAAGTCGCGCACACGGGGAGCGGCAGAACTGCAGCGCTGCTAAAGGTAGGTATTGTAACATACCTATTATTAGTACATGGTCTCCTGATAGTATGGACTCATCCCCGTGTCCAAATGGTAGAGGCTTATGTGCCTCGTACCGGGGAGTACAGAACTGACAAGGCATTATGTAATTAATTCTTTGCTGAGAGCATGAAGGTCAAAACAAACTTCCACGCTCTCATATGCACCCCAGGTAGGTACGTAGCGGCCGGCCGTACATTATATCAGCCGGTATTAGTTTAGTAGCTCCGTGTGGGGTCACCCACAAACAGCCAGCGCTGTTTTTAAATTGCAAAAACCTTCTTGTTCAGGTGAGAGAGTGAATTGCTGTGGTGCCTTGGCAGAGGCAAGGGGCGACAGTAGTTTAGTGTACAATGCCACATCGGGATCCACTGCCGGCAGAGATTAATCAAGCCCAGAAGAGCCCTCATCTGTTTAGGGGTGGTCAGGCTGGTGTGGTTCACAATAGGATCTGCCCGGGTGGGTGTCAACGCTTATTCCGCAATACCGAGCAGTGTACATAAAAATTTGTGCCTTCGTCTGGAGGGCTTTTAGTAGCTCATCGGTGTCCAGAACATTCTCCTTTGGCCCTGTACTTGCAAGCAAAAGGTCGTCAACATACTGTATTACCGCTGAGCCATGGGGCAGCCTTAGGGTCTGAAGTTGTTTTTAGATTGTGTTAAACTGTGCAGAGTGTTGGTCGCGGTTAAAGTTCTCGTCTCCTGCATAAGTGTGATGCGCTGTCGTAAGTTTTGTTCAGAAATCAGGTGCTGATTCCTTGGTTAGGGGGTCTGCATTTGATTGCTTTGCAAAATCAATAGGTCGTTTCAGGCATTGAGTCAGGGCGGTGAGCATAGCCTCAATTCTTGCGGGTCAAGGTGCCGTGCCTCGAGAGCCTCCCAAGTTGTGGCATTCATGAGGGTCTTCCATCGCGCCCCCTCGGTTGGATTTAGGATGGCGGTCGTTAAAGCAAACACTTCTCTCGCGGCTGCCTCATACATGGTCAACGTCGACCGTATATATAATTCACAAATCCTGACGTGTCTTTAATGTGGCCTGGGGCATGTTTAGAGATTAACAGCATTTCATAAGGCTTCCAAGAGGTATATACATGCATTACTGGTTCCTCCCCGGTCTGCGCGGCCAATGGGTTTGGCATTGCCCTCATCGGCATCATGCATTTTCCGCTTTCAGTCTTCTTTGGTTTATTGGTATGCTGTTCTCAGGTGCTCTGCGTTGTTTAACTCTCTTAAGTCTCAATTACTGCTCCTCCTTCCCCTTCTGCCTCAGTCCTCTCTCTCCTTCTTCATCATCTTCTTCTGTGGTTATCGGTCTCATCGTCGTCTGGGATCTTCGTGGTATCTTAGCCGGGGAAGTCCTGCTGCTAAGGGCTGGTGGCCAGGGGCATATGGGGGAGGTGGCAAACACCATTCCTGATTTTGTTCCTCATCCCCCTCTTCTATAAACAGGGTCCCCATGCCAGACAAGGGGTCCCCAGGGATATTTTGCTTAGGTTTCCAATAAACAATAGGTGCAGGAGTAGGCCATTCGCCCGTCGAGTCAGCACCAGCATTCAATGTGATCATGGCTCATCATCCACAATCAGTACCCCGTTCCTGCCTTATCCCCATATCCCCGGACTCTGCTATCTTTAAGAGCCCTATCTAGCTCTCTCTTTAAATTATCCAGAGAAATGGCCTCCACCACCCTCTGAGGCAGAGAATTCCACAGACTCTGTGTGAAAAAGTGTTTCCTCATCTCTGTTCTAAATGGCTTACCCCTCTTAAACTGTGGCCCCTGGTTCTGGACTCCCCCCAACGTCGTGAACATGTTTCCTGCCTCCAGCGTGTCTAATCCCTTAATAATCTTATATGTTTCAATAAGATATCCTCTCATCCTTCTAAACTCCAGAGTATACATGCCCAGCTGCTCTATTCTCTCAACATATGACAGTCCCACCATCCAGGGAATTGACCTTGTAAACCTATGCTGCACTCCCTCAATAGCAAGAATGTCCTTCCCCAAATTAGGGGACCAAAACTGCACACAATACTCCAGGTGTGGTCTCACTAGGGCCCTGTGCAGCAGCAGAAGGACCTTTTTGCTCCTCTTGTTATGAAGGCCAACATGCCATTTGCTTTCTTCACTGCCTGCTGCACATGCATGCTTGCTTTAATTGACTGATGAACAAGGACCCCCAGATCCTGTTGTACTTCCCCTTTTCCCAACTTGACACTATTTAGATAATAATCTGCCTTCCTGTTTATGTTACCAAAGTGGATAACCTCACATTTATCCACATTAAATTGTATTTGCCAAGCATCTGCCCACTCACCCAACCTGTCCAAGTCACCCTGCATCCTCAAAGCATCTTCCTCACAGTTCACACTGCCACCCAGGTTTGCGTCATCTGCAAATTTGCTAATGTTACTTGTAATCCCTTCATCTAAATCATTAATATATATTGTGAATAGCTGCGGTCCCAGCACCGAATCTTGCGGTGCCCCACTACTCACCGCCTGCCATTCTGAAAGGGACCTGTTAATCCCTACCCTTCATTTCCTGTCTGCCAACCAATTTTCTGTCCATGTCAGCACTCTACCCCCAATATCATGTGCCCTAATTTTGCCCACTAATCTCCTATGTGGGTCCTTATCAAATGCTTTCTGAAAGTCCAGGTACATTACATCCACTGGCTCTCCCTTGTCCATTTTCCTTGTTACATCCTCAAGAAATTCCAGAAGATTAGTCAAACATGATTTCCCCTTTCATAAATCCATGCTGACTCGGACCGATCCTGTTACTGCTATCCAAATGTGCCACTATTTCATCTTTTATGATTGACTCCAGCATCTTCCCCATCACCGATGTCTGGCTAACTAGTCTATAATTCCCCGTTTTCTCTCTCTTCCCTTTCTTAAAAAGTGTGATAACATTAGCTACCCTCCAGGAACTGATCCTGATTTTATAGAACATTGGAAAATGATCACCAATGCTTCCACGATTTCTAGAGCCACTTCCATAAGTACCCTGGGATGCAGACCATCAGGCCCTGGGGATTTATCAGCCTTCAGTCCCGTCAGTCAACCCAACACCATTTCCTTCCTAATGTAGATTTCCTTCAGTTCTTCCGTCATCCCAGATCCTCTGGCCACCAGTACATCAGGAGGGTTGTTTGTGTCCTCCTTAGTGAAGACTGATCCAAAGTACCTGTTCAACTCATCAGCCATTTCCTTGTTCCCCATAATAAATTTACCCTTTTCAGTCTTCAAGTGTCCAAATAAGGGTTAATTTGATCTTAACTCATTTTTTCCTCTTCACATATCTGAAGAAGCTTTTACTGCCGTCCTTTATATTGGCTAGCTTACCTTCGTACCTCATCTTTTCTCCCCGTATTTCCTTTTTAGTTATCTTCTGTTGCTTTTTAAAGGTTTTTTTATATTTCAAAATAGACTTTATTCGGTTAATAAATATATACAATACATCAGCCGTGCGAAAAATCCATCCGACATTTTCGGAGGCTATACAAATTGTTCCATACAGTCTACATACATTTCTCAGATTTCGCGAATCGATACCCCACCTGTGCCGCTCATGTGGCCCCCCGGAATGGGATACCTTCCCTTACTTAGAGGGGCGTCTCCACCATACCGTGCCCCCCATGTCCAGCAGCGGAAGGACCCTAGACTGTGGCCCTCCCCCACCGAGCCTTGGCGTTGGCTGCACCGAGCTTCAGTGCGTCGCTCAGCACGTACTCCTGCAGTGGGCCAGTCGGCAACATTCCCCGACGGACATCTCACTCTGCTGGGTGGTGAACAACGCTCGGGCAGACCAAAAGGCGTCTTTCACCGAGTTGATGACCCTCCAGCAGCACTCGATGTCAGTCTCTGAATGTGTCCCTGGGAACAGTCCGTTGTTGCGAAGGATGGGCCTGGCGCAGATGCCACGCAAGGTGCCAGTCAGCTGGACACTGCCGCCCCATCTGTTGTCCGTGGAAAGGTTCTTCCGGACCAACACCTTTGACCACATGTCCATTGGGCAGTGGTCAGCACAGAATGTCCTGCAGGCACTGCAGGGAAAGGACTCGATGGACCCGGTGGCGTGGTTCCCTGAGCAGACTGCCCAGCTTGTCTGGCAAAATGCCTCATCGCCAGAACTCACCAACAAGCACCAAGACCTGGCTTGGCTGGCGGTGAGGGGAGCCCTCCCAGTCAGATCCTTCCTGCACCGTCGGAACCTCACTACCAGCGCACGCTGCCCTCGGGACGGCTGCTATGGAGAGGAGACAGTTGCCCACCTCTTTGCAGAGTGTGGAGTTGCTCTTTAAAAGTTACCCAATCCTCTGGCTTCCGGCTCATCTTTGCTATGTTGTAATACTTCTCTTTTAGTTTTTTTACTGTGCCTGACTTCCCTTGTCATCCACGGTTGCCACTTACTCCCCTTCTGTATTATTCCCAGAAACACCTGCCATTGTTGTTCCACTGTCATCCCTGCTAGGGTATCTTTCCAGTCAACCTTGGCCAGCTCCTCCATCATGGCTCCATAGTCCCCTTTGTTCCTTTTTTTGCATTACCAATTGTTTATTATTCTGTTGGCCAACCCTATTCTCTTTTGTGTTTAATCTGTTCACCTGATCATCAAGGAATCTTTACGTTTTTTGAGGTCTAAGTAACACATGTGCTGTTCTGGAGCTCCACCATCACTCTTATCCAGGGCTTGTCCCATTTTTTGTCCTATTACTATTAATTTACACAGATCCCACTTTCGTTGGTACTCTTCCGGAAACCAGTGGCACGTAGTCTGAACTGCTCAATTCACAAAATTCTTATTACTAATTTACACTAATTTGCAGGAGTAAAATTAGGTTTAGGCCATTCGGCCCATCGAGTCGTCTCTGCCATTCAATCGTGGTTGATCTCCCTCCTATTTCATATTTTATATCATCCAAAATCAGTTCCCCGTTCCTGCTTTGTCCCATATCCCTTGATTCCGTTAGCCCTAAGAGATATATGTAACTCTCTCTTCAATGCAGCCAGTGAATTGGTCTCCACTGCCTTCTGTGGCAGACAATTCCACAGATTGGGTCCTTTGTTGTTTGTCATGTACATCAATGATCTGGATGAAGGGGTGGTAAATTGGATTAGTAAGTATGCAGATGATACCAAGATTGGGGGTGTTGTGGATAATGAAGAGGAATTCCAAAGTCTACAGAGTGATTTAGGCCAGTTGGAAAAATGGGCTGAAAGATGGCAGATGGAGTTTAATGCTGATGAATGTCAGGTGCTACACCTTGGCAGGACAAATCTAAATAGGACGTACATGATAAATGGTAGGGAATTAAAGAATACAGGTGAGCAGAGGGATCTGGGAATAACCGTGCATAACCTTGAAGGTGGAATCTCATATAGATAGGGTGGTAAAGAAAGCTTTTGGTATGCTAGCCTTTATAAATCAGAGCATTGAGTATAGAAGCTGGGATGTAATGTTAAAATTGTACAAGGCATTGGTGAGACCAAATCTGGAGTATGGTGTACAATTTTGGTCGCCCAATTATAGGAAGGATGTCAACAAAATAGAGAGGGTACAGAGGAGATTTACTAGAATGTTGCCTAGGTTTCAACAGCTAAGTTACAGAGATAGGTTGAATAAGTTAGGTCTTTATTCTCTGGAGCGCAGAAGGTTAAGGGGGGACTTGATAGAGGTCTTTAAAATGATGAGCGGGATAGACAGAGTTGATGTGGACAAGCTTTTCCCTTTGAGAATAGGGAAGATTCAAACAAGAGGACATGACTTTAGAATTAAGGGACAGAAGTTTAGGGGTAACATGAGGGGGAACTTCTTTACTCAGAGAGTGGTAGCGGTGTGGAAGGAGCTTCCAGTGGAAGTGGTGGCGGCAGGTTCATTGGTATCATTTAAAAATAAATTGGATAGGCATGTGGATGAGAAGGGTATGGAGGGTTATAGTATGAGTGCAGGCAGGTGGGACTAAGGGGAAAAAAGTTGTTCGGCACGGACTTGAAGGGCCGAGATGGCCTGTTTCCGTGCTGTAATTGTTATATGGTTATAGATTCACAACTCTGGGTGAAATTGTTTTTCCTCATCTCAGTCCTAAATGGCCTCCCCCTTATTCTTAAACTGTGACCCCTGGTTCTGAACTTGTCCAATCCCTGAAGAATTGTATATGTTTCTGTAATATTCACTCTCACCCTTCCAAATTTCATTGAATATACGCCTAGTCGATCCATTCTTTCATCATATATCAGTCCCGCCAACCCAGGAATATGCATCCCTTTATCTGGGTCACGAGTACAGCCCACGATCGTCTTCACTGCTCCAAATATTGGATGTGTCCAAACCTGAGCCGTCTTGTGCCTTATTTGATGTGACCCTTTCAACTTGTTTCCCAATATGTTCATTATAACTCTATACAGTTCAGTGACTCTCTGCCTCAACGTTGTTTCACAGCAAATCGTCCAGCGCACAGAGAGAGGAAGCCATGCGGCTGGTTCCAAGCTCCTGCTCGGCCTGGTGGCGGGAAAGGAGCCCTCGGTTCAAAAACAGATCTGGAAATGCTTCGTGAAAATGCAACACGTTTTCCCCAAATTGGGGCAATTGCTTAAAGAAGCAGAGGAAAAAGGTCCGGTAAATTCCACGTTAGATATATAATCTGCCTTTATTTGGAATACAGTATTACTCTGATTCATTTCCTGAAATTATTTCAACAGGTTCTGACCTCATAGAATCTTTCAAAGCGATGCAAGTTGTCTTGAAATTACCGGCTCACCTGAAAGGTACGCGATGGCATGATATTGTACATTCTGCTTTGGATAAAAAAGCGAATTGTCACTTGTACCGATAATGGAGCAATGGGATTCTTACTACCGCCTATCGGGGCCAGACACAATAACACTCATACAGTATATGGTAATCAAAAATATAACGAAGTATTAACCGTAATACAATGAGAGATACAAGCTGCTGGAGTAACTCGGAGGCAGCATCTCCGGAGATAAGGGATGGGTGACTTTTCGGGTCGAGACCCTTCTTCAGACTGATGTCAGAGGATTGGGCGTTACAGAGATAAAATGCATTCGGAGACAGTAAGACTGGTGTGCGAACTGGGAAGAGGAAGGGGATGGGGAGAGAAGGAAAGCAAGGGCTACTTGAATTTAGAGAAGTCAATGTTCGGACGGCTGGGGTGTAAGCTGCCCATGCGAAATATGAGGTGCTGTTCCTCCAATTTACGCTGGGCCACACTCTGACAATGGAGGAGACCCAGGTCAGATTGGGAATGGGAGGGGGAGTTAAAGTGCTGAGCAACCGGAAGATCAAGTAGGTTTAGCAGACTGAGCGGAGGTGTTCGGGAAAACGATCGCCGAGCCTGCGTTGGTCTCACCGATATACAGGAGTCGACACCTGAAACAGCGGATACAGTAGATGAGGTTGGATGAGGTGCAAGTGAACCTCTGCCTTGCCTGAAAAGACCGGTGTTGCATCTCCTGCAGTTGCTGGGGAAAGTACTTGGGGAGGCGGTGGATTGGGTGGGAGGGGATGAGTTGATCAAGGAGTTGCGGAGGAGACGGTTTCTCCGGAAAGCAGAAAGGGGTGGAGACGGGAAGATGTGGCTAGTAGTGGGACCCCGTTGGAGGTGGCAATGTCAGAGGATTATGTGCTGTATGTGACGGCTGATGAGGTGAAAGGTGAGGACCAGGGGGACTCTGTTCCTGTTGCGAATGGTGGGTGGCGGAGCAAGAGCCGAGCTGCGGGTTATCGACGAGACCCTCGTCTATAATGGAAGAGGGGAACCCCCGTTCCCTAAAGAATGAGGACATCTCCCATGACCTGGTATGGAAAACATCATCCTGGGTGCAGGGTGGGAAGAAGTGTAGTCTGGATATAATGATGTTCGGCATCTTTGTTTTTTGCATTAATTAAGCTAATTTGAAACTTTTTTTCTCTCCCATCTGTTAAAAGATCTTCAGCAGAAGCACAAGGAAACTTTGTGTGAACAGACTAAAACGGTGAAAGAAAACACGATCCTGATGAAGGAGAAGGTTAAGGTTTTCCCACTGGTCGATCGATACGCTGAACTCACTGTCATTTCAAGTGTTCGAAACCGGACACTGGTGGAACATGAGCTGCTGGCGAGAGGACACGACCATGAGGAATGGAGAGAAGAACATCTCAGAGGAGTGTTGGAAAAAATTCGGATGGATGAGTTATTCCAGCACAGCTATTCCCAGAGCAACACCGGAACTGGTAGTTCGACAGCAGTGGCTGGAGTCCCGGGGATCGGAAAAACAACAATGGTTCAAAAGATTGTTTATGATTGGGCCATGGGAAAAATATACCAACATTTTCAATTTGTCTTTAGTTTCAAATTCCGCGACTTAAACACAATCACTTGCGAAATAAGTCTAAATGAACTGATTCTGGATCAGTATCCATACTTTGGTAATATACTGAGAGAAATTTGGAAAACCCAAGCGGGATTGCTGTTTATATTTGATGGTTTGGATGAATTCAAGGATAGAATTGATTTTGGTGACAGTCAGAGAGACATTGACCCTCGGCGCACGTGCACAGATCCCCGATTCCGGTGTAAAGTGTCCGATATTGTGTACAGTTTAATCCAACACAAGCTACTCCCGGGTTGTTCAGTGCTGGTGACCACCCGCCCCACTGCATTACATTTATTGCAAAAAGCGGAGATCAGTGATTGGACTGAAATCCTGGGATTTGTTGGTGAGGAACGGAAGGAATATTTCAACATGTTCTTTGAAGATCTGACGGTGGCTGCGGCCGTTTTCAAACACGTGGAGGAGAACGAGATCTTGTACACCATGACGTACAATCCTTCCTACTGTTGGATTCTCGGAGAGGCTCTGGGCCCCTTCTTCATGAAAACACTCGGTCACTCGTATCGGATTCCCAAGACCATCACCCAATTATATTCCTACTATATTTACAACATCCTAAAAAACCACAGCTGTGAGATTGAGAGCCCCTGTGAGGCGTTAGTGAGGGTTGGCCAGATGGCCTACACAGGAGTGGCTGAGAAAAGCATTGTGTTCACGAATGAAGATTTGATCAAGTACAAACTGCAACCTTCCCAGTTCCTGTCTGGGTTCCTGATGGAGCTTTTGGAGAAAGAGGACGGTGCCCGGAGCGTGGTGTACACATTTACACATCTCACCATCCAAGAGTTTGTAGCCGCACTTGCGCGCTTCTTGACGCCCGATGCAGGGGGTATCCAGAAAATCCTCACTGAAGCTCACTGCACAACAGACGGGCGTTTTGAGGTATTTCTCCGTTTTGTCGCTGGTCTCTCCTCTCCATTGTCGGCTCGGCCACTGGAGGAGTTTCTGGGTAAATTTCCTGATAAAACAACCCGCCAGGTGATTGACTGGGTGAAGGAGGAGGTTAAACGTCAGACTGGAAATGCTGGGAGTGAAGCTGGAAAAAGGAGCCTCCTGAACACGATGCACTATCTGTTTGAGTCTCAGAATCATGCACTGGCTCAGCAGACACTGGGACTTGTGGAAACAATTTCATTCGGTGGACTGCGGCTTACGCCGATTGATTGCGCTGTCCTGTCTCACGTTATCCGGTTCTGTGGCACGATTAAATGCCTCAATCTGGAGCACTGCCTCATTCAGTGTGAAGGACTCCAGCGGCTGGCACCCGTGCTGCACAAGTGCCAGGAGTTGGGGTAAATGTAAATTATGTGTCTTCTTTTGGAAAGCATAAAAGCATAACTTTGCCCTAAAACATAATACGCTGAAGGATCTCGGGGGGGGGGAGGCGGAATCTTTGAGGAAATGGATAGGCGACATTTTGGGTCGACACCTTTCAGATCGGTTTATTTGAGGGGAAAGCTGGAAAAGTGCGGTGAGGGTGGGACGAAGCTTGATATGCAAGAGGGCATTGATTGGCAAAATAATGGATTAAATGACAAAAGCTGGAGTTGGGGGGGAAAAAAAGAGACAGAGGGGAGCAATCTAAACCTGGGGAGAAGAAGGTCCATGGGAGGTGACGGGGCGAGGATAAACAGTGGGAGTAAAAGGGATACTTAGATTTCGAGAATGGAGAGGTCGGCTACTAATTGACAGGAAAGCAGCAAGGGGCTTGGGATTCGGTGGCACAGTGGCATAGCGATGGAGCTACTGCCTTGCAGTGCCCGAGGCCCAGGTTCGATGGGTGCTGTCTGTATGGAGTTTGTGCATTCTCCCCGTGACTGTGTGGGTTTTCTCAGAGAACCTTTGGTTTTCTCCCATACAGGTTTGTCGGTTAATGCCCCAGTGTGTGTGTGTGTGTGTCGGGTAGTGTTAATGTGCTGGAATCACTGGTCGGTGCGGACTCGGTGGGCCGAAGGGCCTGTTTCCGCACTGTATCTCCAAGCGAAAAAAGGAACTTGAGATGTTATTTGCATATAGTTTTGGTCTCCAAATCTGAGGAAAGACATTCTTGCCATAGAGGGGGTACAGAGAAGATTCACCAGACTGATTCCTGGGATGTCAGGACTTTCATATGAGGAAAGACTGGATAGACTCGGCTTGTACTCGCTGGAATTTAGAAGATTGAGGGGGGATCTTATAGAAACGTACAAAATTCAGTCTGAAGAAGGGTCTCGACCCGAAATGTCGCCTATCTCCTTCGCTCCTTAGATGCTGCTGCACCCGCTGAGTTTCTCCAGCTTTTTGTGTAACCCTCGATTCTCCAGCATCTGCAGTTCCTTCTTTAACAAAATTCTTAAGGGGTTGGACAAGCTAGATGCTGGAAGATTGTTCCCGATGTTGGGGGAGTCCAGAACAAGGGGTCACATTCTAAGGATAAGGGGGAATTCCTTTAGGACCGAGATGAGGAAAACATTCTTTACACAGAGAGTGGTGAGTCTCTGGAATTCTCTGCTACAGAAGGTAGTTGAGGCCAGTTCATTGGCTATATTTAAGAGGGCGTTAGATGTGGCACTTGTGGCTAAGGGGATCAGGGGGTATGGAGAGAAGGCAGATATGGGATACTGAGTTGGATGATCAGCCATGATCACATTTGAATGGCGGTGCAGGCTCGAAGGGCCGAATGGCCTACTCCTGCACCTATTTTTCTATGTTTCTATGATAGTGAGGATAGACGAGAGTAATTAGGGCAGTGTGTCTGGAGAAGATGGTTTCGGGTCGGGACCCTTCTTCAGGCTGATTGTACGTGGGAGGCACTGGAAAGACCAGGACAAATTGGAGCCGGCAACATGACCTCAGGCAGGGTGGTTCCTAGATAGGGTGATTGTTGGCTAGGGACGGTCTGATCCCAAGTGTGACGCATCGTTGCTAACTGGTTAACAAACTTTTACTAGAGAAATCTGCCAAGTCGGCAGGGGGAAGTGAAGGGAGGGCGATGAGGGCATTTGCAGAAGTTACATGAAATTTGCGAAATCAACGTTCATACCGCTTGGTTGTAAAGTACACAAATGAAATATGTGGGTTACACAAAAGGCTGGAGAAACTCAGCGGGTGCAGCAGCATCTAACGAGCGAAGGAGATAGGCGATGTTTCGGGTCGAGACCCTTCTTCAGTCTGGTCAGGGATCAGGGGAAACGAGAGATATAGACAGTGATGTGGAGAGATAAAGAACAATGAATGAAAGATATGCAAAAAAGTATTGATGATAAAGGATTACACAAAAAGCTGGAGAAACTCAGCGGTTGCAGCAGCATCTAGCAGCGAAGGAGATAGGCGACGTTTCGGGTCGAGACCCTTCTTCAGACTGCGGAAACTAAAGGAAACAGGCCATTGTAAGCTGTTTGTAGTGTGAAAATGAGAAGCTCGTGCGACTTCGGTGGGGGGGGGGATGGAGAAGGAATGTCAGGGCTGAGGGAGAGGTGGGGAGGGGGAGGAGGCAGTCTGCGTTAACAGAATTGAGAAAATTCAATATTTAATTGTGGTTTTCTCCAATTTGTGTGCATCCTCACTCTGGCAGCCGGCGAGCCGAGCCGCAGGACAGGCAGGCAAGAATGGGATGGGAAGTTAAAATGGTTGGCAGTCGGAAGATCCAGTCATTCTTTGTGAACCTAGTGTAATGGGCCTGTCCCACTTAGGCTTTTTAGCTTCTTAATCACAGTGCTAACCTTCCTGTTCATTGTGTGTGTCTGTATCGCATTGACTTTGCACCGTGTGAATTTCACCCAGACAGTGCTCCCCCCCCCCCCCCACTTGTCCTGTCCCCTGCCTGCATAACGGGCTGGTGAAGGAAGCAATGTGTTTGTGTCTGTGTTCCACTCTGACAGTCACCAGCAGTCGCCTGAAAAATTGACTTAGTGAGACAGGCCCATAAGTGTTCGGTGAAACGGGCACTCCTGGGCACACCGTCCCTAGCCAACAATCGGCCTATCGGAACTGCCCTGCCTGAAGTCATCTGCTTGTCCTGGTTATTTCTTTGCTACCAGGCTTCCCCCCCCCCCCCTCCTCACATCCACAATCCGTCTGAAGAAGGGTCCCGACCCGAGACGTCACTTATCCATTTTCTGCAGAGATGCTAAGCTACCCAATGGGAATATGAGGTGTGCCGAACATCATGGCGGGCATTGAAGTAGGCCAAGGTTGGTAGTGGAATGGACAGGAATGTTTAAATATTTAATATGTTCAGGGTCCCTGTACATGGAAGAACCCTGGTATCTCGAGACCTCCTTGAGGAATGTAGGGACTGAACATTGTTCCTCTTCCCCCCTCAGTTTAATTTTCAAGAAATACGTACTTTAGTAGAACAGA
This sequence comes from Raja brachyura, assembly GCA_963514005.1. The sequence goes on along the minus strand of OY740823.1, from coordinate 2,043,794 downwards.
AATGTATATTGAATGAATACATATGACTTGTCATATAAATCGCCCATAAAGGGTGCTGACAAAGTCACAGAGTATCTGCGGCAGATCCCACTATGTTCTTCCCCCCCCCCCCCCAAATCTCACAGCGTTGCCCCCCCATTCCGGGTCCTCTATTGTTCATTATTCAAAGTCAAAAGTCAAAAGAGTTTATTGTCATGTGTCCCTGACAGGACAATGAAAATCTTTCTTTGCACAGCACAACAGAACATAGAAGGCATTGACTACAATTCTATACATAAATACACCCATGACTTAATAAATTAATAAAGTGCAAATAACAGATGGAGGGATATTAATGTTCAGAGTTCCGAGCCAGGTTTAATAGCCTGATGGCTGTGGGGAAGTAGCTATTCCAAAACCGGGTTGTTGCAGTCTTCAGGCTCCTATACCTTCTACCCGAAGGTAGCGGGGAGATGAGTGTGTGGCTAGGGTGGTGTGGGTCCTTGATGATGCTGCCAGCCTTTTTGAGGCAGCGACTGTGATAAATCCCCTCGATGGAAGGAAGGTCAGAGCCGATGATGGACTGGGCAGTGTTCTTCTCCCTCCGTCATGGCGGTCCCTTCAATTGTGAAGCATTGTGACAAATGACCAGAGGATTGATCATTGATATTACTGAGGACTGGAGGGTTCATTGGTCCTGGTGAAGGGATGCTGGATACGTTATCTGATGAGCCAATGATGGCCATAGAATTAATTGTATTATCATATTCACTGCTGTTTGACTTGTCCATTGACAAGGCTCCAACTCCAGATCGACAATAAGGGATTCAGTCGATGTGTCTGAGTATCCAAGTCAAGTTTTATTCGTCACTTGCACATAAAGTCCAAGTGAAATGAATTTGCCATCATCTTGAGGAGCTGGGGTGGGTCACCGGAAAATCATTGTGAGTAGGAGTGGGAGCAGAAGCACTGAGCGTTTATTGATGTGAGACTGAGGACAGCTTCAGGCTGCAATCACAAATGATATCTGAAAGCTACCAGAAAATTGTTCAAACCTAGTCTCCCTCTTCCCCACCCCCTTCTCCTCCCCCCTCCTCCCCTTTCTCTTCTTTCTCACTGTCTCTCATGACTACATATACTTAGGAGTTTAAATAAGAGAGTGTTCAAGACTCTCAGAGGGGGTCACTGTTTCAGCAGCTAAATATCTGGAAAATACAGTTTGATTTAGTTATTTTCTTCAATTAAGTTTTTTGACCAGAGGTTTGAGTTGGTTTGTTTCTCACTCTGTATTTAGATTGGGAGCCAATGACCTGGGGGATTCTGGAGTGAAAATTGTGTCTGCAGCTTTGAAGATGCCGGAATGCAAAGTGGAGAAATTGCGGTAAGTACCAGACTGTGAGAGATCGAGCAGGCAGTCACTGGGCGTCTTTGACACAGAACATGAATTCTGTTTCTGAAAACCACCGGGGATTTTTACTGTCCACTGACTCTTTATTTGAAATCTCCAAGTTTGCAGATGGCACAAAGCTGGGTGGCAGTGTGAGCTGCGAGGAGGATGTTATGAGGCTGCAGGGTGGTTTGGACAGGTTGGGTGAGTGGGCAGATGCAGTGCAATGTGGATTAATGTGAGGTTATCCACTTTGGTGGTAACAACAAGAAGGCAGATTGTTATCTCAATGGAGACAACTTGGGAAAAGGAGAGGTGCAACGAGAGCAGAGTGTCGTACATTAGTCACTGAAAGTAAGCATGCAGGTACAGCGGGCAGTGAAGAAAGCAAATGGCATGTTGGCATTCATAGCAAGAGGATTTGACTATAGTAGCAAGGAGGTCCTACTGCAGTTGTACAAGGCCCTGGTGAGACCACACCTGCAGTTTTGGTCTCCTAATTTGAGGAAGAACATTCTTGCAATTGAGGGGATTCTTGCAGCATAATTTCACCAGGTTAATTCCCTGGATGGCAGGACTGACATGTGATGAAAGAATGGATCGACTGGGCGTATATTCACTGAAATTTAGAAGGATAAGGGGATATTATAGAAACATAAAATTCTTTAGGGATTGAACAAGCTAGATGCAGGAAAAATGGTCCCTGGTTCTGTGTCCCAGAACCGGGGGACACAGTTTAAGAATAAGGGGTAGGCCATTTAGGACTGAGATGAGGAAAATCTTTTTCTCCCAGATAGTTGTGAATCTGTGGAATTCTCTGCCACAGAAGGTAGTGGAGGCCAATTCACTGGATATTTTCAAGAGAGAGTTAGATAATGCTCTTGGGGCTACGGTATATGGGGAAAAAGCAGGGACAGGGTACTGATTAAGGATTATCAACCATGATCATATCGAATACCTTGAAGGGCCGAATGGCCTACCCCTGCACATACGTTCTCTGTTTCTATGGAAGTCTTATCTTCTCTCGTCCCCAGGCTGCTCAGGAACCATCTTGCTCCTCCTTGCGCTGAGGATCTGGCCTCTGGTCTCTGCGCAAACCGTTCCCTGACGGAGCTGAACCTGAGCGACAATGAATTGGGAGATTCTGGTACGAAACTGGTGTGTGCGGCTCTGAGCAACACTGGCTGCAAAATACAAAAACTGTGGTAAGTGTCGGACTGTGAATGATTGTGTTTATAAGTCACTGAATGCCTGACACAGACCATTAATGTAATCAGTAATTGTGGGGATTTGCAGCAGTATCCTTCACCCTTACCCTGTCTGATCTCCAGGTTGGGGGGAAATGGTCTCACAGAATCTTGTGCCGAGGATCTCGCCACCGCTCTCAATGCAAGCATCTTTCTGACAGAGCTCTATGTTGGAACTAATAAACTGGGAGACTCGGGAGTAAAAGCGATGTGTCCGGCTTTGAGCAACCCGAGATGTAAAATACAGAAACTTTGGTAAGTAACGACTGGGAAGTAGCGTGTTTGCAGTCACTGGACTGCATAAGATCATAAATGATAGCACAATTGGGCCATTCGTCCAATCAACCATTACTCCCCCATTCAATCATGGCTGATCTATCTGTCTCCTAACCCCATTCTCCTGCCTTATCTCCATAACCCCTGATACCCGTACTAATCAAGAATCTGTCTATCTCTGCCTTAAACATATCCACTGACTTGGCCTCCACAGCCTTATGTGGTAAAGAATTCCATGGATTCAACACCCTCTGACTAAAGAAGTTCCTCATCTCCTTCCCAAAGGAATGTCCTTTATTTCTGAGGCTGTGTCCTCTGGTCCTCGACTCTCCCACTGGTGCAAATATTCTCTCATCGTCCACTCTATCCAGCCCTTTCACTATTCGGATGCGGCACGGTGCTGGGACCGCAGCTATTTACAATATATATTAATGATTTAGATGTAGAGATTACAAGTAACATTAAGTACTTGAATTCTGAGGCTATGATCTCTAGTCCTAGACTCCCACTCATGGAAACATCCTCTCACATAAACTTTATCCAAGGATGCTAAGGCCAGTTGCCAGCTCTTGAATATCATCTGAAACGAACATGGATTTATGAAAGGGAAATCATGCGTGACTAATCTTCTGTAATTCTTTCAGGATGTGACAAGTAAATTGGATGAAGGGGAGCCAGTGTATCTGGACTTTCAGAAAGCATTTGATAAGGTCCCGCACGGGAGACTAGTGACTAAAATTAGAGCACTTGGTATTGGAGGTAGGGTGTTGACAAGGATCAAAAATTGGTTGGCAGACAGGAAGCAAAGAGTAGGAGTGAACGGGTCCTTTTCAGAATGGCAGGCAATGGCGAGTGGAGTGCCGCAACGCTCGGTGTTGGGGCCGCAACTGTTTACCATACAAGTTTGCGGATGACACAAAGCTGGGTGGCAGTGTGAACTGTGAAGAGGATGTTAGGAGGTTGCAGGGTGACCTGGACATGTTGAGTGAGTGGGCAGATGAGTGGCAGATGCAGTATAATATAGATAAATGTGATGTTTTCCACTTTGATGGCCAAAACAAGTGGGCAGATTATTATCTCAATGGGGTTAGGTGAGGTAAGGGGGAGGTGCAGTGAGACCTGGGTGTCCTTGTACACCAGTCACTGAAAGTTGTGTGTAGGTACAGCAGGCAGTGAATAAAGCTAATGGAATGTTGGCCTTCATAACAAGAGGATTTCAGTATAGGAGTAAAGAGGTTCTTCTGCAGTTGTATAGGGCTCTGGTAAGACCACATCTGGAGTATTGTGCACAGTTTTGGTCTCCTAATTTGAGGAAGGACATCCTTGTGATCGAGGCAGTGTAGTGTAGGTTCACGAGATTGATCCCTGGGATGGCAGAACTGTCATATGAGGAAAGATTGAAAAGACTAGGCTTGTATTCACTGGAGTTTAGAAGGATGAAGGGTAGGATCTTATAGAAACATATAAAATTATAAAAGGACTGGACAAGCTAGATGCAGGAAAAATTTTCTCAATGTTGGGAGAGTCCAGAACCAGGGGGCACAGTCTTCGAATATAGGGGAGGCCATTTAAGACTGAGGTGAGAAAAAACTTTTTCACCCAAGGAGTTGTGAATTTGTGGAATTCCCTGCCACAGAGGGCAGTGGAGGCCAAATCACCGGATGGATTTAAGAGAAAGTTAGATGGAGCTCTAGGGGCTAGTTGAGTCAATGGATATGGGGAGAAGGCAGAGACGGGCTATTGATTGGGGACATCAGGCATGATCATAATGAATGGCGGCGCTGGCTTGAAGGGCTGAAAGGCCTCCTCCTGCACCTATTTTCTCTGTTTATGTTTCTATGAACTGATTGACCAGTAGGATGATTTCTCAGGCACCAGCTCCTCCTCCCCTAAACCGTCGACTACATTGGAGCCCGCTTTCTGCACCCATACAGAACCCGCTGATTTCATCAGCTTTACTACTCGCATCTATCCTGGCCTTTATTGCACTTGGACTATCTGTCATCTCTCTCCCCTTCTATCTCTTCTCCGTCTCTATCACAGGGACCAGACTTCCGACTGACGCCTACTACAAACACATTGACTCCCAAATTTATTTTGACTAAACAGCCAGCTGATCTACATCGGTGAGACCAAGCGGAGGCTGGGCGATCGTTTCGCCGAACACCTCCGCTCGGTCCGCAATAACCAACCCGACCTCCCGGTGGCTCAGCACTTCAACTCCCCCTCCCATTCCATATCCGACCTCTCGGTCCTGGGCCTCCTCCACGGCCAGAGTGAGCAACACCGCAAGTTGGAGGAACAGCATATTCCGCTTGGGGAGTCTGCATCCTCTGGGCGTAAACATTGAATTTTCTCAATTCTGTTAACCCAGACTGCCTCCTCCCCCTCCCCACCTCTCCCTCAGCCCTCGGGCCCTGACATTCCTTCTCCATCCCCCCCCCCCCCCCCCCCCCACCCAAGTCGCACTAGCTTCTCATTTTCACACTACAAACAGATTACAATGGCCTGTTTCCTTTATCATCAATACTTTTTTGCATATCTTTCATTCATTGTTCTTTATCTCTCCACATCACTGTCTATATCTCTTGTTTCCCTGATCCCTGACCAGTCTGAAGAAGGGTCTCGACCCGAAACGTCGCCTATCTCCTTCGCTCCTTAGATGCTGCTGCACCTGCTGAGTTTCTCCAGCTTTTTGTGTAACCCTCCCAACCTCCCTCTTGCAAGGTCACTATCCTTCCATTTTCTCTGTCTTTGCTGCACATTCTCCTAAGATGAGGAGAATCTGTCACTCTGGGACATTTGTCCTCGTTATTTTACGAAACATTGTTTATTCCCACGATTGGGTTTGGTTCCCTCACCCCTGTGTCCTGCGGTTCTCCTTTTGCCACCTTCCCCCATCCCATCCCATCCATCAGACGGAACAAAGATTAAAGGGCCTGTCCCACTTGGGCGTCATTTGCGCGTCATGTAAGTGACATAATTTACGCGTCACAACGCACGACGTGTTTTGTAACATGCATAAAACTTAATAGTTATTGGGCTGATATTTTTAGAATCATTTCTGAAGTTCTTAAAACTAAATTGGACCCCAATCTAAAACTAATAATATTAGGAATTCCTGATTCAAGCCTAATATTAACAGTAAGTCAAATACATTTTCTTGATTACTGTTTGATAATTGGAAAAAAAATAATATTAAAATTCTGGAAGGGAACATTATCCCCCACAATCAAAATGTGCACTGTGGAAATGTCGGAGACGTTGAATTTGGAGAGAATTAGGTTTGTCCTAATGGACAAATACGAACTTTTTGAACAAATATGGTCTCCATTCATTGATTATTTGAAGAGGTAGCTGAGCTCAGCATTGTAACTCAATAAGTACCCTGGTGTAGGATTCGATGAAAAGATGTATTCTGGGATTTGTATACACATCTCTATAGATATTGTTATGTGAAATGGCTCCATTCATTGTTAAGATGTATTCCTTATTTTTTTATTATATCATAATTGATTTTTTAAATTTTTTAAAAATAATATAATCATTATTATTTAATCACCATCTCTTGATTATTGATCTATACTTACTTTTTTTACCACTCTTTTACTTTCCAAAAAAAACAGAAGCATACATAAATTATTCCGTAACATCTGTACAATTTTTGTGACTAGTCTAATTTGTATTTGAAGAACTGTTGTACCATAGACAATATGCATTGCTTCTAATAAAAATATTTAAAACAAACAAAAAAACAACGCACGACGTGCGCATCGTGACGCGCGCATGGCTCGTGGTGCCCCAGGATTTTGGGATTCATAAAATCTTTGCGCACCACCTGCTGACGTACAAGTGGGACAGGCCCTAAAGTTTCTTTTTTTTTTTTTTTAAATATTTTTTTATTAAAGTTAATCAATTACAATGTTTTAAACCACTTTACAAACATCAACTTAATTCAATTTTTATATAACTGAAACATTAATAATACTTATCTTCTATTTTTTTAGAAATAAAGATAGAGAAAGAATAGAGCAGTTATAAATCATTAAGAGTGTGATTAAATAATAATTTGATTATATATAAGAAGGAAAAGAGAAAAGAGAAAAGAAAAAGGTTAACAAAAAAGTGATAAAATATTATATATATATAATGAAAAACAACAGTATGTATTGTTAATAAAACTATTACAAATGATAATATCGATAAGAGTATACTAATCCCAATATGAAAATGAATTATTCTCATCAAATCCCGTAGGGTGTCCGCCGAGCTGTGTTGCCAAGAACAGCTACTTCTCTAAATACTGTATATATGGAGACCATATCTGTTAGAAGGAATTATATTTGTCCAATAGGACAAATCTAATTCTTTCCAAATGTAACGTCTCCAATATCTCTGCTGCCCACATTTTGATTGTGGGGGATAATGTTCCCTTTCAAAATTTCAATATAATTTTTTTCCCAATTATCAAACAGTAATCAAAGAAATTTTTTTGATTTACTGTAAGAATCAAATTTAATTCCGGAATTCCAAATATTATTAACTTTGGCTCAGGGTCCAATTTAACTTTAAGAACTTCAGAAATAACTTTAAAAATTTCTAACCAGTAATAATTCAATTTAGGACATGTAACAAAACTATGTATTAAATTTGCTTCTAAATTCTTACATTTATCACAAATAGAGGAGAGATTAGGAAAAATACTATTTAATTTAGTTTTCGAATAATGTAATCTATATAATACTTTGAATTGTATCAATGTATGCCTGGCGTTTAATGAGCATCGATGTATTCGTTGTAAACTTTCTTCCCAGTTTTCTTTTGTTATAGCTAATCCAATTTCATTTTCCCATGCTTGACGATACGTTTCAGTTATTGGGTTCTCCTTATCCAAAATGATGTTATATATATATAAGCTATTAATTTTTCTGTATTTGGGTGTAAATTAAACAGTTCATCTAACAATCCTGGTTCTTTATTTTTATAATCTTGTGTATTGGATTTAATATAATCTCTAATTTGTAAATACCTAAACAAATGTTGTGGAGATAATCCATAGATATCGTGTAACTCCTGGAATAAAAGAAATTTTCCTTTTCTATAAAGGTGTTCTATCCTTGTAATTCCTAAATCATCCCAGTGTCTAAATCCCCCCATCTAATATAGAAGGTTTAAATAATGGGTTATTCATAATTGGAAGTCTGAGTGAGAGGTTGTCTAAATGTAGAGTTTTAACAATTTGTTTCCAAATACGTCTATTGTTATGAATTATTGGGTTGTCCCTATAAATTTTTTTTTGTACTTCCTTTGGTGCAAAAATAATCGAGCCTACATTGAAAGGTAGACAGTCTTCCTTTTCTATATGTAACCATGTTGGTTCATGATCCATATTTACCCACCAAAAATTCATGTTCTTAATCTGAACAGCCCAAAAATAATATAAAAAATTTGAGGAAGGGCATCCTTGTGATCGAGGCAGTGCAGCGTAGGTTCACGAGATTGATCCCTGGGATGGCGGGACTGTCATATGAGGAAAGATTGAAAAGACTAGGCTTGTATTCACTGGAGTTTAGAAGCATGAAGGGGGGATGTTATAGAAACATATAAAATTATAAAAGGACTGGACAAGCTAGATGCAGGAAAAATGTTCCCAATGTTGGGCGAGTCCAGAACCAGGGGCCACAGTCTTCGAATAAAGGGGAGGCCATTTAAGACTGAGGTGAGAAAATAAATTATTATGCGTAGCCAAGAACATTCATAACACAGTATGTGGATAGTCCAATTCGAGTGGACCAGAATAGTTCAATAGTCTAGTATGCCAATAGTCGAATTCCATACCTGTGTTGGAAAACGAGCCGAGCCAGGTGACTCATTAAACTGTGGACACTGCAAACGTGAGCAGGGAGCAAACTGTTGGAGAACAGGAGAGTATCTAATGTCCGTAAGTTTAAGACGTACGCAGAGAAAATTCAGGAAATTATACGGCGGTTAGCCATACTTCAGTGGTAGGAGAGCTATTTAAGATGATTCTTCGGGAAAGGATTCCCATTTTGGAAAAGAGTGGCTTTATTGGGGACATGGCTTTATACGTGGCAGATGGCATCCTACTTATGTGATCAAGTTTTTTGAGGAGATGACGATCGGTGAGGGTGGTGGTTGTTATTCTACGTGGATTTTAAGAAGGTGTTTGATGGTTACTGTGGTGGACTAATTCAGAAGAATAAGATGTATGGGAATGACAGTGACTTGATTGTATGGATTCCTAAATGAATCACAGTGGATTATGTTGGAAGGACAACATTCAGGATGCAGGCAGATGCCCAGTGGAATTCTGCTGAGATCTCTGTTGGAACGTCTGTTGCTTAAGAGACAGGTAGGGAGTCATTGAGTGATACAGTGTGGAAACGGGCTCTTTAGCCCAACTTCCCCACACTGGCAAACATGTCCTAGCAACACTAGTCCCACCTACCTGCGTTTGGTCCATGTCCCATCCATGTACCTGTCTAACAATTTCTTAAACGTTGGGAGAGTATCAATCTCAACTACCTCTCCTAACAGCTTGTTTCATACAGTCACCCCCTATTGTGTGAAAAAGTTACCCCTCAGATTCCTATTAAATCTTTTCCCCTTCACCTTGAACCTATGCCCCCGGTCCTCGATTCCCCTACTCTGGGCAAGAGATTCTGTGCATCTACCCAATTTATTCCTCATTATTTTATGCCCCTCTATAAGATCACCTTGAGCTCCACGGAATAGAGACCAAACCCACTCAACCTCTCCCTATAGCTCAAACTGTCTAGTCCTGGCACCATCCTCGTAAATCTTCCCTGAACCCTTTTCAAGCTTGACAAAATCTTATCTATAACACGGTGCCCAGAACTGAACATGATGCTCTGCGGACTCATCAACGTCTTGTACAGGGCCTATCCCACTTGGGCGTTATTTGAGCGTCGTTTACGCGACATCATTTATGCGTCATGACGCACGATTTCGGGATTATCAAAATCCTCGCGCACCACCTATATGACGTGCAAATGACGCCCAAGTGGACCAGGCCTTTACAACTGCAATATGACCGCCCAACTTCTATACTCAATACTCTGACTGATGAAGGCCAATGTACCAAAAGCTTTTTTGATCACCTTATCGACCTTTGACTTGACCTTCAAGGAACCATACACCAGGCCTCTCCTCCACAACACTCCCCAGAAACCTACCATTTACTGTGTAGGTCCTGCCTTTGTTAGACGTCCCAAAATGCAACACCTCACATTTCTCTGGATTAACATAGAAACATAGAAAAATAGGTGCAGGAGTAGGCCATTCGGCCCTTCGAGCGTGCACCGCCATTCAATGTGATCATGGCTGATCATCCAACTCAGTATCCCGTACTTGCCTTCTCTCCATACCCCCTGATCTCTTTAGCCACAAGTGCCACATTTAACGCCCTCTTAAATATATCCAATGAACTGGCCTCAACTACCTTCTGTGGCAGAGAATTCCAGATACTCACCACTCTGTGTAAAGAATGTTTTCCTCATCTCGGTCCTAAAGGAATTCCCCCTTATCCTTAGACTGTAACCCCTTGTTCTGGACTCCCCCAACATCGGGAACAATCTTCCAGCATCTAGCTTGTCCAACCCCTTAAGAATTTTGTAAGTTTCTATAAGATCCCCCCTCAATCTTCTAAATTCCAGCGAGTACAAGCCGAGTCTATCCAATCTTTCCTCATATGAAAGTCCTGACATCCCAGGAATCAGTCTGGTGAATCTTCTCTGTACCTCCTCTATGGTAAGGATGTATTTCCTCAGATTTGGAGACCAAAACTGTACGCAATACTCCAGGTGTGGCCTCACCAAAACCCTGTACAACTGCAGTAGAACCTCCCTGCTCCTATACTCAAATCCTTTCGCTATGAATGCTAACATACCATTTGCTTTCTTCATTGCCTGCTGCACCTGCATGCCTACTTTCAATGACTGGTGTACCATGACACCCAGGTCTCATTGCATCTCCCCTTTTCCTAATCTGCCACCATTCAGATAATAGTGAATTCAGATAACACCATTCAGATTAAATTCCATCAACCATTCCTCACCCCACCTGGCCAATCAATCAATATCCTGCTGCAATCTTTCGCAACTATCATCACTATCTGCAAAACCACCCACTTTTGTATCATCACCAAACTTACTAATCTTGCCCTGTATGTTCTCATCCAAATCATTGATGTTGATGATAAACTATAACGGGCCCAGCAACGAACCCTGAGACGCATCACTAGTCACAGGCCTCCAGTCGAAGAAGCAACCGTCCATCATCACTCTCTCCTTCGTTCCATTCACCTATCTCTCCTTGGATCCCTTGCGATCTAACCTTTCATAGCAGCCTACCATGCGGAACCTTGTCGAATGCCTTACTGAAATCTACAGCTCTGCTCTCATCGACCTTTTTGGTCACGTCTTCCAAGAAACAATCAGATTCGTGAGACACGACCTCCCTCGTACAAACCATGCTGAGTATTCCTATTCAGCCCTTGCCCTTCCAAATGCCCATATAACCTATCCCTCAGAATACTCTCTGGTAACGTTCCAACCACTGATATTAAGCCCACCGGCCTATAGTTCCCAGCATTTTCCCTGCAGCCCTTCTTGAATCCAGGCACAATATTTGCCACCCTGCAGTCTTCCGGCTCCTCTCCTGTAATTAAGGACGACTCGTAAATTTCAACCAGGGCTCCTGCAATTCCCTCTCTAGTTTCCTAAAACATCCTCAGATATATATGATCAGGCCCTGGAGATATTTGTCTACCTTCATACACGATGATACCTTCAGTACTTCTTCGACGGTAACAGTGACTGCTCTCAAGACACTTCCGTTGACTGCCCCAAGTTCCTCCGTCCTACTATCTTTCTCCTTATTAAATACAGAGGAGAAATATTCATTGAGGACCTTGCCCATCTCCTGTGGTCCACACAGGGATGACTGCTTTGTTTCCTGAGAGGTCCCATTTTCTCCCTCCAGTTACCCTTTTTTCCCCTTATGTATTTATAAAAAAGTTTGGGATTGTCCTTAATGCTATCATCTAGAGCTATTTCCTACCCCTTTTTTTGCCCGTTTGATATCCTTTAACCGTTTTCTCCTTAGTTTCTGAAAATCCTTCAGGGATACATACATCCCATACATCCTTCTTGTTTTTGACCAATGGCTCAATTCCCCTCGTCAGCCAAGCTTCCTTTTGTTTGCCTGCTTTGCCCTTCACTCTAACAGGGATGTACATATCCTGAGCTTTTGTCAGCACACTTTTAAAAACATCCCACTTGGCTGATGTTCCTTTTCCCTCAAAAAACGTGCTCCAGTCAAGACCTTCTCTCATACCCTCAAAGTTGGCCTTCCCCCAGTTGAGCATTTTCACACATCCCTCTGTCCTTATCCATAAATATCTTAAACCTAATCGAACTGTGGTCACTGGTCCCAAAAGGCTCCTCCACAAACACTTCATTAACTTGCCCGTCCCAATTTCCTAATACTAGATTCAGTGTTGACCTCTCACGTGTGGAGGCCTCTACATACTGCTTAAGAACATTCTCCTGAACACTTTTGAGGACCCCATTTAAATCCTTCACACTATGATTTCCCCAGTCTACATTGGGAAAGTTAAAAACCTCTACTGCAACAACCTTATTTGACCTCCAGCTGTCTGCGATCTCCTGGCGATAGCATACCTGCCCGATAAGTGTCCTGGACGCAATCGAAGATGGATTGGTTAGTAAGTTTGCAGATGACAACAGGGCTGGTGGGGTCTCAGTCTGATGTTATTGATATGGATGAGAGGATTGAAAGCTTTGTGGCCATTTTTGCGGATGATACGAAAATAGGTGGAGGGGCAGATAGTGTAGAGAAAGCAAGGACTCTGCAGATGGACCTGTACAGGTTGGGAGAATGGGCAGAGAAGTGGCAGATGGAATATAGTGCAGCAAAGTGTGGAGTCATGCATTTTAGGAATTAGGGTGTGGACTAGTTTCTAACTGTGGAAAGAATCCAGAAATCAGAGCTGCAAAGGGACTTGGGAGTGCAGGTGCAGGATTCCCAAAAGGTTAATCTGCAAGTCGAAATAGTAGTAAAGAAAACAAACTCAATGCTAGCATTTATTTAAAGAGGGCTTGCATATAAAAACAGGGATGTAATGTTGAGGCTCTATAAGGAGCTGATAATGCCGCATTTGGAATATTGTAATTTGGGGCGCCATATCTGAGGAAGGATGTGCTGGCTCTGGGGAGGGTCCAGAGGAGGTTTACATGAATGGTATTTCTTTAAGTTATTTTTAAGGCAGAGGTAATAGATTATTAATTAGTTCAGGTGTCAGACGTTATGGCAAGAAGACAGGAGAATGGAGTTCGGAGGAAGAGATAGATCAGCCATGATTGAGTGGCCAAATTCTACTCCTATCACTTATGACCTGATGATGGAAAGGCTATCAAGACCTGGTATACAGCAGGACATGGATCAGCTACAGAAATGGGGGGGGGGGGGGGGGGGGGAATATTCGAGATAAAAGCCGAGCAAGGGCTCAGAGGTGTTGTAATTCGCTGATTAGAATTCATGGGGTAAAGAAATAATGACCAGATCCTGCACTGCACCGATGCACAGCGATTTGGGGCCACAGTCCATCTCTCATTGAAAGCATCAATGCAAGTAGATAGAGTGGTAAAGAAAGCAATGGTATGCTTGCCTTCACTGTTGGGGGCACTGAGTATAACACCCGAAGTGCAACATTACAGGACATTGTTGAGGCTGAATCTGGAGTACAAGGTGCTTTTCTGATTGCTCCAATACAGGAAGAATGTGGGTGCTTTGGAAATGGTGCAGAGGCTTTTTACAAGGATAATCCATGGTTTATCCATGGGGTCCTTATCCAGGAGGTGAGCTTGGATAATCTTGGATAGTTTACTTTACAAAAGGCAGTGTGATGAGAGGAGAATTATACAAAATAGTTGTGATTTATTTTTTTCCTGGGATGGAAATATCAAATTCCAGAAATGTAGCTTTGAGGTGACAGGAGCAGAGTTGAAATTGGATGATGCAGGTTTCACAATATTAGGAGATTAAAAAAGAATTGCAAATGGCATTTTTTTTAAACAGGCACAAAGTGCAGGAGTAACTCAGCCAGTCGGGCAGCATCCCTGGAGTTTGCGGGTCTGTTACATTTCTGATGGATAGTTGACATTTCATCTACTTTCTCTTGTGGCTCGTTCCATTTACCCACCACCCTCTGCATAAAAACGGTGCCCGTCGGATTTTGATTAAATCTTTCCCCTTCTTAACAAACTTATGCTCTCTGGTTATGGACTCGCCTTCCTTGGTAGAAGAATCTGTGCATTAAATGCCTCCTTGTTATTTTATCCTCTATAATATTACCCCTCATCCTCTTGCGTTCACGGAATAAAATCCAAGCCTGCCAAAACTCTCTTTATAGCTCGGGCCCCTCGATTCTTTGCAGCTTTCTTATTTGTAAATATTCTCAGCATTTTTTCCAACCGAATCCAACTTGCTTGTCTTTTTTGAGGAATGCTGAAGATAACCATATAACCATATAACAATTACAGCACGGAAACAGGCCATCTCGGCCCTTCAAGTCCGTGCCGAACAACTTTTTTCCCTTAGTCCCACTTGCCTGCACTCATACCATAACCCTCCATACCCTTCTCATCCATATGCCTATCCAATTTATTTTTAAATTATACCAACGAACCTGCCGCCACCACTTCCACTGGAAGCTCATTCCACACCGCTACCACTCTCTGAGTAAAGAAGTTACCCCTAAACTTCTGTCCCTTAATTCTAAAGTCATGTCCTCTTGTTTGAAAGATGATTGTTGACGTGGATGTAGTCTAGCAAGGCACGCATTGCAGGGTAGGTTGACCCTTTAGATTGAGGTGTATGGGATCCATGGTGATTTGGTAGTTTGGATTCTGATCTGGCGTACCCACAAAAAATCGACAGGGGGCTATTAGTTTAGTTTTAGTTTTGCGATACAGTGTGGAAACAGGCACTTCAGCCCACAGGCTGACCAGTGATCCACGCACATTAACACTATCCTGCACACATGAGGGACAATTTTCACAATTATACCCAGCCAATTAACCTACAAACCTATACTCCTTTGGAGTGTGAGAGGAAATTGTATGGAGTATTGCATACAGTTCTGGTCTCCAAATCTGAGGAAGGACATTATTGCCATAGAGGGAGTGCGGAGAAGGTTCACCAGACTGATTCCTGGGATGTCAGGACTGTCTTATGAACAAAGGCTGCATAGACTCGGTTTATACTCTCTAGAATTTAGGAGATTGAGAGGGGATCTTAAAGAAACTTAAAAAAATTCTTAAGGGGTTGGACAGGCTAGATGCAGGAAGATTGTTCCCGATGTTGGGGAGGTCCAGGACAAGGGGTCACAGCTTAAGGATAAGGGGGAAATCCTTTAGGACCGAGATGAGAAGGACTTTTTTCACACAGAGAGTGGTGGGTCTCTGGAACTCTCTGCCACAGAGGGTAGTTGAGGCCAGTTCATTGGCTATATTTAAGAGGGAGTTAGATGTGGCCCTGGTGGCTAAGGGGATCAGAGGGTATGGAGAGAAGGCAGGTACGGGATACTGAGTTGGATGATCAGCCATGATCATATTGAATGGCGGTGCAGGCTCGAAGGGCCGAATGGCCTACTCCTGCACCTATTTTTCTATGTTTCTATGAGAGGAAACCGAACATCTCGGAGAAAACTCACGCAGGTCACGGGGAGAACAGCAGGAGGACCGTAACCGATGGTGTTCCGCAACAATTTGTGCGAAGATAGTGGGATACGAGACAGCATGGCCTTATGGTCAGGCAAAGAAAGGTTGGAGGAGCAGGACAATGCTGTACACCAAGGGTACATGGGGGGCTGGGGGAATGGTGTTAGCAAATAAATAGTGACGGTTAGAGGCATTTAGGAGGCACATGACTGAAGAGATTGCAGCGATATCGATCATGTGCAGTCACAGGAGATTAGAAACATAGAAAATAGGTGCAGGAGTAGGCCTTTCGGCCCTTTGAGCCTGCACCATTCAGTATGATCATGGCTGATCATCCAACTCAGTATCCTGTACCTGCCTTCTCTCTATACCCCCTGATCCCTTTAGCCACAAGGGCCACATCTAACTCCCTCTTAAATATAGCCAATGAACTGGCCTCAACTCCATTCTGTGGCAGAGAATTCCACAGATCTTATCTCGGTCCTAAAAGACTTCCCCCTAATCCTTAAACTGTGACCCCTTGTTCTGGATTAACTTGCGATCTTGTATGACACAGATGTGTGGCAAAGGGGAAACTGCTACACTGTTCCAGGTTGTATGTCAGTAATGGGATGTGTTATTGATAAACACTGGAGATTAGCTCCGTCTCCTGTCTCTCCATCTGTTACTGGAACACACTCTCATTTCCAGGCTGTGGGGGAATGGTCTCACAGATTCTTGCACGGAGGATCTCGTCGCCGCTCTCAGCAGCAAGTGCTCAGTGACTGACGTGGAACTGGGATCAAACTCGTTCTCGGAGCGATCTGTCCCCGCTCTCTGCCGCCTCACACTGACTCTCCCGAGTCTGCAGTGGATCGGGTGAGTGTTTGCCTTAATGTTCAAGAAAACGACAGTGGAGCCAGGGCCTTATTGAACAATTTATTTTCTTCGGTATTCACCATGGAGAAGGATATTGAACTCTGTGAGGCAAGGGAAAAAAGTAGAGTAGCTATGGAAACTATGAGATTCAAAGAGGAGGAAGTACTGACACTTTTGAAAAATATAAAAGAGGATAAGTCTCCAGGTCCTGACAGGATATTCCCTAAGACATTGAGGGAAGTTAGTGTAGAAATAGCAGGAGCTATGACAGAAATATTTCAGATGTCATTAAAAACGGGAATAGTGCCGGAGGATTGGCGTACTGCGCATGTTGTTCCATTGTTTAAAAAGGGTTCAAAGAATAAACCTAGCAATTATAGACCTGTTAGTTTGATGTCAGTGGTGGACAAATTAATGGAAAGGATACTTAGAGATAATATATATATATATAAGCATCTGGATAAACAGGGTCTGATCAAGAACAGTCAACATGGATTTGTGCCTGGAAGGTCATGTTTGACAAACCTCCTTGAATTTTTTGAAGAGGTTACTAGGGAAATTGATGAGGGTAAAGCAGTGGATGTTGTCTATATGGATTTCAGTAAGGCCTTTGACAAGGTTCCCCATGGAAGGTTGGTTAAGAAGGTTCAATCTTTGGGTGTTAATGGCGGAGTAGCAAGATGGATTCAACAGTGGCTGAATGGGAGTTGCCAGAGAGCAATGGTGGATGGTTGTTTGTCAGGTTGGAAGCCGGTGACAAGTGGGGTGCCTCAGGGATCTGTGTTGGGCCCACTGTTGTTTGTCATGTACATCAATGATCTGGATGATGGGGTGGACAATTGGATAAGTATGCAGATTATACTAAGATAGGAGGTACTGTGGATAATGAAGTAGATGTTCAAAGTCTACAGAGAGATTTGGGCCATTTGGAAGAGTGGGCTGAAAGATGGCAGATGGAGTTTAATGCTGATAAGTGTGAGGTGCTACATCTTGGCAGGACAAATCAAAATAGGACGTAAATGGTAGGGAATTGAGGAATGCTGTGGAACAGAGGGATCTAGGAATAACTGTGCATAGTTCCCTGAAGGTGGAATCGCATGTAGATAGGGTGGTAAAGAAAGCTTTTGGTGTGCTGGCCTTTATAAATCAGAGCATTGAATATAGGAGTAGGGAAGTAATGTTAAAATTGTACAAGGCATTGGTAAGACCAATTCTGGAGTATGGTGTACAATTTTGGTCGCCTAATTATAGGAAGGATGTCAACAAAATAGAGAGAGTACAGAGGAGATTTACTAGAATGTTGCCTGGGTTCCAGCAACTAAGTTACAGAGAAAGGTTGAACAAGTTAGGTCTTTATTCTTTGGAGCGCAGAAGGTTAAGGGGGGACTTGATTGAGGTCTTTAAAATGATGAAAGGGATAGACAGAGTTGACGTGGATAAGCTTTTCCCATTGAAGGTAGGAAAGATTCAAACAAGAGGGCATGATATGAGAATTAAGGGACAGAAGTTTAGGGGTAACATGAGGGGGAACTTCTTTACTCAGAGTGGTGGCTGTGTGGAATGATCTTCCTGCAGAAGTGGTGGAGGCAGGATCGATTTTAACATTTAAAAGTAAAGTGAATAGGTATATGGACAGGAAGGGAATGGAGGGGTATGGTCTGAGTGCAGGTAGATGGGACTGGGGGAAAATAAATGGTCGGCACGGACTGGAAGGGCCAAGAAGGCCTGTTTCCGTGCTGTAATTGTTATATGGTTATATGGTTGTTGATGATTTATCTGTGTTGACATCCCAATCTGTGGAATTGTATGTGGAATTCTCTGCTTCAGAGGGCAGTGGAGGCCGGCTCCTGGATACTTTCAAGAGAGCTAGATAGGGCTCTTAAAGATAGCGGAGTCAGGGAATATGGGGAGAAGGCAGGAGCGAGGTACTGATTGGGGATGATCAGCCATGATCACATTGAAAGGCGGTGCTGGCTTGAAGGGCCGAATGGCCTACTCCTGCACCTATTGTCTATTGTCTATCCTAGTTTTATTGGCCCTGTTGTGCAATTTGTTAATTTCCCCATTATTCCTCAATCTGCTTCAGGTTCCGGGGGAATCCGTTCAGTTCGAATGGAGCAAAGCGGCTGCAGGAATGCAGGCCGAAGCTGACCGTGGCGATCTGAACATCGGAATGAATTGACCGACTGTCCAAATAGTGCCAGCACAACAACCTGGCCCCCAACATCAGTAAGACCAAGGAACCGATTGTGGACTTTGGTTGGGGAAGAATGAGGACCCACAATCCTGTTCACATCAATGGGACGATGGTGGAGAGAGGCAAAAACTTCAAATTGCTAGGCGTGCATTTTTCCGAAGAATTTTCCTGGACCCAGCACACTGGTGCAATTATAAAGAAGCCACATCAGCGACTCTACTTCCTGAGAAGATTACGGAGGTGTCGAAGATGATTTTCCTAAACTTCTACAGGTGCACGGTAGTGAGCATTCTGACTTGATGCATCATGGTCTGGTTCGGCAACTTGAACGTCCAGGAGCGAAAAGGACCACGAAAAGTTGTGACCACTGCCCAGTCCATCACCGGCTTTGACCTCCCCACCGTCGAAGTGATCTATCATAGTCGCTGCCTCAAAAAGGCAGCCATAATCATCAAAGTCCCACACCATCCTGGCCACACTCGTTTCACCATTGCCATCAGGAGGAAGGTACAGGAGCCTGAAAACTAACGTCCAGGTTCAAGAACAGCTTCTTCCCGACAGCCATCAGGGTATTAAACACAACAACGAAAAAGCTCTGAACTGCAAAAGAGTATATTATTATTGCACTATATTTGTTATTTATTGAACTTTTTGTTTTCTCTTCCCCCGTTATGTACCATGTTTACATATTCACATATTCTGTTGTGGTGCAGCGTAAGAATTTAATTGTCCCATCCGGGATTTATGACAATAAAACACTCTTGACTCTTGAATAAACATCACCGTCGCTGCAGTGGGAATATTTTTGGTCCATTTTCCAACCTCCTTTATAAAAGTAGCAATGTTACAAAATTTTGAGATTTTAAAAATCAAGTCTGCAATTTATCCCATCAAATAAAGCATAAAAAGAAGTTTAATTTGACACCTAATTCACTTTCATATCTTCAGTATTAAAAAGGTTATGGCCTTTTTCATACACTGAAATTAGCATTTTGTTCCCTATTGCTTACACATTGACTGAACTCAAAAGCTGTGATCGAGGTCAGTCAAAAGCCGATAACTTTCTTAAAAATTAAGCGAACTGAATGAAATTTTCAGTTATTATAGATTGAAGCATTCTGAAACAAATATGAAACAATCTTACTTGGATGACCTGAAATTAAAGCATATAATTAGTTAGTTACCTAATTGTAGCTAATTACAAAATTCAATGACTAGATCTAAACATCTATCCATTTCTTAAGAAAAGGTTAACATTTTTAAATAGCCTAAGTGGCCAAATAACATTCACACAAGAATTCGCAATATAACATGATTTTTAAATCTCATTGTCATGAATTTATAGGCCAAATGGACGGAATTTAGTGTTTAATTCCCGTAAATTAATGGGCATTTTAATCATCTTGCGAGTGATATTTTGTGGAACGCGATCGATTGGAACATTGCGTTTGCGGTGAATTTAAACCCAATATCAGCAGGAAAAACACTGCCGGTTCGTATATTTACATAATCACATTTTCACTGATAAAATTTTGATTAAAGTAATCCTAAGAAGCAAGTTTATATGTAAAATATACGACTTACCTTATGTTTTCTCCCGTACAGGAGATCCGTCCTGGTGTCGGCGTTGGAAGTCGCTTTTTATTTTACTCCAGCACTTAAATTGTCCCGTGGTTTTTTAAAAAGAATTCACAGAACGGCAGTCGGAACAATTATTCAGCAACGGGTAGTAGCCCGAGAAAATATATCTCGGACAGGCAGGAGAAAACACCATTTTAATCCTGCCCCCCCCCCCCCACCCCCCAAAGGCGACAAAGTCGCGGACATGGCCAGTGACAAAACTGCAGCACCGCTGAAGGTAAGTTTTGTAACATACCTGTATCCTTGGAACATGACCCCACAGAGGAGCACCAGGCCTTAATCTCATTACTGATTTAACCACTTCCAGCTCTCTGCCCTCTAAAGCCTCCAACCTTATAGATCCCCAGCCCCGCACGGCCCAATTTAATCTTCTCCCCAAAATCCACATAGAAGAACTGTCCTGGCAGACCCATTGTTTCTGCTTGTTCATATCCCACCAAATTAATTTCCATGTACCTCGACTCCATCCTATCCCCCCCGGTCCAATCCCTCCCTACCTACAGTATGTCCAAGTCACCTCACGCGCCTTTTGTCTCCGTAATGACTTCCATTTCCCAGGCCCCCACTCCCTCATCTTTACTGTGGATGTCCAGTCACTCTATACCTCCAACCCCCACCAGGACGGTCTTAAGGCCCTCCGTTTCTTCCTCAACCGCAGAACCATCCAATTTCAGTCTACCAATACTGTCCTCCACCTAGATGAGTTGGTCCTCATCCTCAACAACTTCTCCTTCAACACCTCCCACTTCTTCCAAATCCAAGGTGTAACAATGGGTCACTCGCATAGGCCCCAGCAATGCCTACCTCTTTGTAGGGTACGTCAAACAATCCCTGTTCCAGGCGTGCACTGGCCCTTTCCCCAAACTCTACCTCCGCCACATTGATGCTGCATTGGTGCTACCTCCTGCATCCATGCAGAACCCATTGACTTCATCAACTTCACCACTAATTTCCATCCTGCACTCAAATTCACTTGGACCATCTCCGACATCTCCCCACCGTATCTAGATCTCACCGTCTCCATCACAGGAAACAGACTATTGACCGACATCTACTACAAACCTACTGACTTCCATAGCTATCTTGACTATCGGAACAATTATTCAGCAACAGGTAGTAGCCCGAGAAAATATATCTCGGACAGGCAGGAGAAAACAACATTTTAAACCCGCCCCCCCTCCCCTCAAAGGCGACAAAGTTGCGTACATGGCCAGTGACAGAACTGCAGCATCGCTGAAGGTAAGTTTTGTAACATACCTATATCCTTGCAACATGACCCCACAGACGAGCACCAGGCCTTAATCTCATTACTGATTTAACCACTTCCAGCTCTCTGCCCTCTAAAGCCTCCAACCTTATAGATCCCCAGCCCCGCACGGCCCGATTTAATCTTCTCCCAAAAATCCACATACAAGAACTGTCCTGGCAGACCCGACTTGACTACACTTCTTCCCACCCTGCTTCCTGTAAATGCTCTATTTCCTACTCCCAATTCCTCCATCTACACCGTATCTGCACGGGGGTTCCGCTCTTCCATTATAGATGAGGCTCTCACTAGGGTCTCCCCAATATCCCGCAGCTCCGCTCTTGCTCCCCCTCCCCTCATTCGTAACAAGGACAGAGTCCCCCTTGTCCTCACCTTTCACCTCTTCAACAGTCGCATACAGCATATAATCCTGCACCATTTTTGCCACCTCCACTGGGATCACACTGCTGGCCACATCTTCCCATCTCCACCCATTTCTGCTTTCCACAGAGACTGTTCCCTCCGAAACTCCCTGGTCACCTCATCCCTTCCCACCCAAACCACCCCCTCCCCAGGAACTTTCCCCTGCAACCGCGGGAGATGCAACACCTGTCCCTTTACCTCCCCCCTCAACTCCATCCAAGGACCCAAACAGTCGTTCCAGGTGAGGCAGAGGTTCACTTGCACCTCCTCATCCGCTGTTTCCGCTGTTCCAGTTGTCCACTTCTCTACATCGGCAAGACCAAGCGCAGGCTCAGCGATCGTTTCGCTGAACACTTCTGCTCAGTCCGTCTTAACCTACCTCATCTCCCGGTAGCTCAGCACTTGAACTCCCCCTCCCATTCCCAATCTGTCCTTTCTGTCCTCCATTGTCAGAGTGAGGCCCAGCTCAAATTGTGGGAACAGCACCTCATATCTCTCTTGGGTAGTTTACACCCCTGCTGTATGAACATTGATTTTTTCAGATAGCCCTTGCTTTCTCTCTCCATACCCTCCCCCTTCCCAGTTCTCCCACTAGTCTTACTATCACCAACTACATTCTATCTTTGTCCCTCCTGACATCAGTCTAAAGAAGGGTCTTCACCCAAAACGTCACCCATTCCTTTTCTCCAGAAATGCTGCATGACCCGCTGAGCTACTCCAGCATTTTGTGTCTACCTTCGATAGATTCTTGACCAGTACAGGTCTCGGGATATGGGGAGAAGGCAGGAGATTGGAGTTAAGAGGTAACGATAGATCAGCCATGATTGAATGGCAGCGTGGAATTGTTGAGCCGAATGGCCTAATTCTACTATAACTTATGACCTTATGACTTCAGGTCCCTTCCCCCCCCCCCCCCCCCCCCCCCAATTCATTCCCATTGATTGCAGGGAATGTCAATGATATCCCTGGCTGGTGAAAAAATAAAGCTGGGAAGGCGGCTCAACCGTGGCTGATGAGAGAAATCAAGGATAGTGTTAAAGCCAAGGAAGAGGCATATACATTGGCCAGAGGAAGCGACAAACCAGAGGACTGGAAGGAATTTAGAACTTAACAGAGGACATATGGGCTAATTAAGAGGGGGGAAAAAGAGCAAGAAAGAATTCTATTGGTATGTAAAAAGGAAAAGATTAGTGAATATGAATGTAGATCCCTTACAGTCAGACAGGTGAATTTGTAATGGAAAACAAGATAGACAAAAAATCTGGAGAAACTTAGCGGGTGAGGCAGCATATGGAGCGATGAAATAGATGACGTTTCAGTTGGAGACCCTTCTTCAGACTTCTCTAGAGATGCTGCCTGACCCGCTCAGTTACTCCAGCATTTTTGTCTACCTTAGATTTTTCCAGCGTCTGCCATTCTTTCTTAAACATGGGAATCAAGGAAATGGCAGAACTGTTAAACGAGTTCTTTGTTTGTGTCTTCCTTCGTGAAGACAGAACCAATCTCCTGGACATATTAGGGGACCGAGGATCTTGTGGGAGGGGGGAACTGAAGGGAATCCACATTAGTCAGAAAATGGTGTTAGGTAAACTGTTGGGACTGAAGGCAGACAAATCCCCAGGGACTGATGGTCTGCATCACAGAGTACTCAAGGAGGTGGCCCTAGAAATCGAGGATGCAGTGGTGATCATTTTCCAATGTTCTCTCGACTCTGGATCAGTTCCTGTGGACTGGAAGGTAGTCAATGTAACCCCACTTTTTAAGAAAGGAGGGAGAGAGAAAATAAGGAATTATTGACCAGTTCCCCTCGGTGGTGGGAAGATGCTGGAGTCAATTATTAAAGATGTTATAACAGCGTATTTGGAAAGCAGTGATGGGATGGTCAGCATGGGTTTATGAAGGGGAAATAATGCTTGACTAATCTTTTGGAATTTTTTGAGGATGTAACAAAGTAGAATGGATAAGGGAGAGATAGCGGATGTGGTGTATCTGGGTTTTCAATAAGCTTTTGAAAAAGTCCCACACAAGATATTAGTGTGCAAAATTAGAGCACTAGGTATTGGGGGTACGGTATTGACATGGATAGAGAACTTCAGCCCAAAACGTTGCCTATTTCTTTCACTGCACAGCTGCATCCGTTGAGTTTCTCCAGCATTTTTGTTTGTCTTGGATAGACAACTGGTTGGCAGACATGAAGCAAAGAGTAGGAATAAACGGGTCTTTTTCAGAATGGCAGGCATTAAGCTAGTGGGATGCCACAAGGCTTGGTGCTGGGATCCCAGTTGTTACATATATATTTTAACAATTTAGACAAGGGAATTAAATGTAACATCTCAGGTTTGTGGATGACACAAAGCTGGGTGGCAGTGTGAGCTGCGGGGACGATGCTATGAGGCTGCAGGGTGAATTATATGGGTTGGGTGAGTGGGTAGAAACATGGCAGTTGCAGTATAATGTGCATAAATATGAGGTTATCCACTTTGATGGCAAGAACAGGAAGGCAATTATGTGAATGGTGTCAGATTAGAAGGGGAGGTGCAACCAGACCTGGGTGTGCTTGTACATCAGTCACGGTAAGTAAACATGCATGTACAGCAGGCAGTGAAGAAAGCCTTGATTGGAAGAGGATTTGAGTTTAGGACCAAGGAGGTCCTACTGCTGTTGTACTGTGCCCTGGTGAGCCGGCACCTGGAGTATTGTGTGCAATTTTGGTCTCTTAATTTGATGAGGGACATTATTGCTGTTGACGGAGTGCATCGTAGGTTCACCAGGTTTATTCCCAGGATGGCAGAACTGATGTATGATGAAAGAATGGGTCGACTGGGCTTGTATTCGCTTGAATTTAGAAAGATGAGAGGGATTCCTATAGAAACATATAAAATTCTTAAGAGGATTGGACAGGCTACATGCAGGAAAATCTTTCCCGATGTTGGGGGAGTCCAGAACCAGGTATCACGGTTTAACAATAAGGGGTCGGCCATTTAGGACTGATATGAGGAAAAGCTTTTTCACCCAGGGAGTTGTGAGTCTGTGAAATCCTCTGCCACTGAAGGCAGTGGAAACTAATTCACTGGATGTTTTCAAGAGAGAGTTAGATTTACCTCTTAGGACGAAGGGAATCAAAGGAAATGGGTGAAAAGCCAGATCGGGGTACTGATTTTGGATGATCAGTCATGATCATATTGAATGGCGTTGCTGGCTCAAAAGGCTGTATGGCCAAAGGGGCTGTCCCACTTGGGCAACCTAATCCGCAAGTTCTGGCGAGTTTTCCCTCGACTCATACTCGCAGCATGGTTGACACAAGGTCGTAGGAGGTCTTTGTAACTCTCTTTCATGCTCGAGAGTAGTTCCCGTTTACTCGAGGCCTCTGCTTGGTAGCGGCGTATTTTTCAACATGTTGAAAAATGCCAGAGTAAAAAAATAAAAAATCAATACTTTTTTTACTCATAGGTTTAGTCATAGTCGGTCGGCATGTTAGTCGTAGGTAATCGAGGGTAGTCGTAGATAATCTTCATCATAGTCGAAGGGAGGTTGAAAGAGGTCGAAGGAGGTCGTCTTCACTCTCCACTATTCGGTGTCCAATTTTCCCCGAAGTTAGTCGAAGCTAGTCTTCAACATAGTCGAAGGAGGCCTTCAAAATGACATTTGTTTCAAACTCTTCCAAACTCGCCAATTAGGTCGCCCATTGGGACAGCCCCTTTACTCCTGCACCTATTATCGCTGTTTCTATGCGTGGGAATAACCAATGGTGGAAGCTAACCCATTGGTTGTCGAGAGGTCGATCAGCTGTGATAATCAACAGTGGAAGTGAACAGTCCTCATGATACGGCGAGGGAGCGGGACGTCGTTCCCAAAGATGCTCCTCTGGTATCTTTGTGTTAAAGAAGGAACTGCAGATGCTGGAGAATCGAGGGTTACACAAAAAGCTGGAGAAACTCAGCGGGTGCAGCAGCATCTAAGGAGCGAAAGAGATAGGCGACGTTTCGGGTCGAGACCCTTCTTCAGACCGGGTCTCGACCCGAAACGTCGCCTATCTCTTTTGTTCCTTAGATGCTGCTGCACCCGCTGAGTTTCTCCAGCTTTTTGTGTAACCTTCTGGTATCTTTGGTCGTTCCCCATTCTTTCCCATTGGTCTTGGGGAACGACCAAAGATACCAGAAGGTTACTCGATCAATGTCAGACCGGGGTACTGATTTTGGATGATCAGTCATGTTCGTTGCTGGCTCAAAAGGCTGTATGGCCAAAGGGGCTATCCCACTTGGGCAACCTAATCCGCAAGTTCTGGCGAGTTTTGCCTCGACTCATACTGGCAGTATGGTTGACACATGGTGTTAGGAGGTCTTTAGGATCAATGGCGAGGATATAACGCCCCCTTACTCTGCCATTGGTTCCAGGGGATGTCAGTCACCGGAGATAACCATTTGCGGAGGTTGGAACTCTCGATGACGAGCGGGGAGGGTCCACCCATTCGATCCCATTGGTGAAAATGGATGTCAATCACCCGCGGATACCCAATAACAGGAGAACCCTCCACATGTCGAAAGGCCTCAATCTTCCCCATTGGTTGCCGGGGAATGCCGATCACCGAGCAATGGCCAATGGCCTGTCCTCCGATGACGGAAGGGAGGGGACGGGGCTCGTCACGAGACAAAACACGTCACCCCCCCGCCCTAACCGCGGATGCAAGCAAAGATTATAGAGGAGCAAGATGCGCCACTCAGTGGCGCAGGCGTAGTATCACATGTGTGGTTGTCGACGCCATATTTGCGGACCAAAGATGGCGTCGATTATGGCGTCTACGGGCTTCCATTGGTCGCGGGGAACATCGATCACCGAGCGATAACCAATGGCGGCGGCGGCGGATCGTCCCGTGACGCGCGGGAGGGGGCGGGACGTGGGCTCGCGCCCAATGCCGCCAACCGTCACTCCCTGCCGACCGCGGGACGCAACTGCCAGCTAACGTGGCGCAGATGGAATAATCTCCACGGAGAAAAGCAAAGCAAAGCAAAGATGCCGTGGGATCTTTGGAGAAAAGTCCGGGCGGGCGGTCGGAGAACCGGCTTCCCCGCCGATCGATGAAGCGGCTCCTGCGGCAGCAACCGTCTGGTGAGGCCCCGAGTTTCTCGAGGGACATTCAAACCCCTCCCTTTGTTCACCACCTCCAGTTTAAATTCCAGTTGGAATATTTTGGAGGACCAAGTAACCAAGAAATGATTGCTGTTGAGAGGATTTTTGAGGGGGGGGGGGGTGGGGAGGGTGATGAGGGGGTTCAGTGTGTGGGGAGGTCTTTTTCCAGTCTCCTCACATGTTACAGACCCAACATGTTTAAGAAGGAACTGCAAAAATCTGTGTACTTAAGGGCCTGTCCCACCAGCATGCAACTCCATGCGATGAGCGCGATCAAACTAGAAGCGGGGACCGCGCGGAGGTCGGGTGATCCCCTGTACAGGGCCGTTCCCACCAGCATGCGCCTGCATGCGGCAAGCGCGACCAAACCGGCAGCGAGGGCCGC
The DNA here is from genome assembly GCA_963514005.1 of Raja brachyura. The sequence continues at coordinate 2,016,243 of OY740823.1, read as the reverse complement.
GCGGAGGTCGGGTGAGTGGCGCAACGCGGCGCAAAGTGAGGCGAACTTGGAGCAAGTCCAAGGTAAGTTCGCCAGGACAGAGAGGGGCACACAGAGAGGGGCACCGAGGCACACACACACACACAGGGCCACGGAGCCACACACATAGAGGGTCACGGAGGCACTTACAAATAGGTTCACGGAGGCACGATGTCCGGGCGGTGTGTAAATGTCGAGGCGGCTGCGAGCCGACAAGCCGTTGCCGCGTGGAATTTTTGGACATAGTCGGTTTTTTGGACATAGTCGGTTAGTCGGAGCCCCGCGCGGTGTCGGGACGAACTCCGCACAATTCCGCACGGCTCCGGCGATCGAAGTGGGACCGGCCCCGCGACGCCGGACGGCTCAAGCGACCACGTTAGGTCGTGCTAATCGCATAGAGTTGCATGCTGGTGGGACAAGCCCTTTACACTCAGACCCAACAATCTGTTTATCACCAGCCAGCGGTCGAGCTACTACCTTACAGCGCCAGAAACCCGGGTTCGATCCTGCACACACTCGGGACAATTTTACATCTATATCAAGCCAATTACTCTACAAAACCTATAAGTCTTTGGAGTGCGGGAGGAAACCAAATATCTTGGAGAAAACCCACGCAGGTCACGGGGAGAACGTGCAAACTCCGCGCAGATAGCACCCGTAGTCGGGATCGAACGAGTCTCTGGCACTGTAAGGGAGAACCTGTACCTCTGCAACACAGTGCAGCCCTTATAACTGTGCCGCTCATATGAACAGACTTTACCGACATTTAAGAACCAGACAGATACATAGGTAGGATAGGTTTGGAGGAATTTGTGCCAAGCGTGGGCTATTGGGACTCGTGTAGTAGCAATGATACAAAATTTTGAGATTTTAAAAATCAAGTCTGCAATTTATCCCATCAGATAAAGCATAAAAAGAAGTTTAATTTGACACCTAATTCACTTTCATATCTTCAGTATTAAGAAGGTTATGGCCATTTTCATACTCGGAAATTAGCATCTTGTTCCCCATTGCCTTTCAATTGACTTAAAAGCTGTGATCTGGAACAGTTAAAAGCCCATAACTTTCTTAAAAATTAATAGAACTCAATGAAATTTTCACTTATTATAGATTGAAGCATTCTGAAATAAATATGAAACAATCTTACTTGGATGACTTGAAATTAAAGCATATAATTAGTTAGTTATCTAATTGTAACTAATTACAAAATTCAATGAGTAGATCTAAACATCTATCCATTTATTAAGAAAAGATAAACTTTTTTTAAATTGCCTAAGTGTCCAAATAACATTCACACAATAATCCACAATATAACATAATTTTTAAATCTCATTTTCATGAATTTCTGGGCCAAATGGAAGGAATTTAGTGTTTGATTCCTGTAAATTAATGGCCATTTAAATCAACTAGCGAGTGGGTTTTAGTGGAATGCGGTGGATTGGAATGTTGCGGTTAGCAGTGACGTCGGGAGGAAAAATACTGTTTGTTCATACATTTTTTTGGACCCCATTTCGCAACATGAAAATGTTATTAAAGCCTCCCGAAAAACCAACTTTTAATATAAAAATAACCTACTTACCTTCTTTTCTCCCCTACGCAAAATCCTTCCGGTTGTCGGCGCTCACGGCTTTTGAAGGTGATTTTTAAATTACTCTAGTTAATAAATAATTTAGAGTAATTTAAAAATACCTTCATTCATGAAATGTCGGAGCGATTTTTCTTCCGCAACGAAATTGCCCGACATTGATCGATTTTTCCTGCCTGTGGAAAAACGGTACTTTAAACCTGCCCCCCTCTGAAAGGTGCCAAAGTCGCGCACACGGGGAGCGGCAGAACTGCAGCATTGCTCAAGGTAAGTTTTGTAACATACCTACTTACAGCGCCAGAAACCCGGGTTCGATCCTGCACACACTCGGGACAATTTTACATCTATATCAAGCCAATTACTCTACAAAACCTGTAAGTCTTTGGAGTGCGGGAGGAAACCAAATATCTTGGAGAAAACCCACGCAGGTCACGGGGAGAACGTGCAAACTCCGCGCAGATAGCACCCGTAGTCGGGATCGAATGAGTCTCTGGCACTGTAAGGGAGAGCCTGTACCTGTGCGACACAGTGCAGCCCTTATAACTGTGCCGCTCATATGAACAGACTTTACCGACATTTAAGAAACAGACAGGTACATAGGTAGGATAGGTTTGGAGGAATTTGTGCCAAGCGTGGGCTTTTGGGACTCGTGTAGCTGGGACATGATGGCCTGTTTGGGCAAGTTGGATCGAAAGGCCTGTTTCCACGCGGTATCACTCTATGAACTAACGGGGTGACTGTGAGTGGTCCATTTCACCCAGCCTGTGTGTCACCTTAGGATGTTGGAAGTGTTCTACAGCTGGTAAGTACTTGTTGATCAAGATCAAAAGAAGTGCAGAAGTTGCAAATCGTAAATGACGTAAAGGCAAACGCTGGAATAGCTCTTCGATCAGACAGCATTTGTGCAAAAGGACCAGCTCTGCTGAAGGGTCTGTATGGGAGGGAACTGCAGATACTGGTTTATACCGAAGACAGACACAAATCCCTCGAGTAACTCAGCGGGACAGGCAGCATCTCTGGATAGAAGGAATAGGTGATCTTTCGGCTCGAGACCCTTCTTCAGACTCTTGGCTCGGGCCGAAACGTCACCCATTCCTTCTATCCAAAGATGTTGCCTGTTTGCTGAGTTACTCCAGCATTTTGTGTCTATCTGTTGAAGGGTCTGCCTTTCACCTGAAATGTTAACTGTTTCTCTCTTCAGATGCTGCCTGACATGCCAGCTTTCCATTTTTGTAAGGTCATAAAGAATAGTACAATTAGACTATTCGGCCCATCAAGTCTAATCCGCTAATCAATTGTGGCTGATCTATCTCGCCTTCCTAACCCTATCTCCTGCCTTCTCCTCATAACCTTAGACACTAGTAGTACTCAAGAATCTATCTATCTCTGCCTTAATGTCCACTGACGGCCTCCACAGACTTCTGTGGCAAAGAATTCCACACATTCACCACCCTGTGACTAAGGAAATTTCTCCTCACCTCCTTCCTAAAAGAACGTCCTTTATTTCTGAGGCTATGACCTCTAGTCCAAGACTCTCCCACTAGTGGAGACATCCTCTCCACGTCCACTCTATCTAAATCTATTCAATATTCTGTATGTTTCAATGAGCCCTCCCCTCATTCTTCTATACTCCAGTGAGTATATGCCCAGTGCTGACAAATACTCATCATTGGTTAACCAGCTAATTCCTGATGTTTCTCATGTTCTTTCATATGAAAAATCTGCTGGTCACTGCTTCTCTGGAGGAAAATGGCAGAGAGCTGGGCTATGCAAGATCCCCCATAACAATGTTAATAATAACTAGATTATATGCTCGATTTAGGAGTGCAAGGTTGTTTAAAAATGTTGGGGAATATTCTGTGTAACTGGCAGTGATAGTGGATTTACTGAATGCACTGAGGTCTGGTGGGGTAAATGTAACATTGAAATTGCTGTTTCATGTTCAGAAAATGATCAGGATTCCATTTTGTTGCAGTGAAGCTCAGAGCAGGGATTGTTGAAATTTTCATTCAGTTTGTTTGTGGTGAGCAACTTCCTCATTTGCCCGGATAACAGCTTGCCTGACAGCTGCAGTTCCTTCCCACACAGTGTGAAAGAATAGATCGGATAGATCCACAGAGTCTCTTGCTTAGAGTAGGTGAATTGAGGACCAGAGGACATAGGTTTAAGGTGAAGGGGAAAAGATTTAGTAGGAATCTGAGGGGTAACTTCTTTCACACAAAGGGTGGTGGAGGTATGGAACGAGGTGCCAGAGGAGATAGATGAGGCAGGGACTATCCCAACATTTAAGAAACAGTTAGACAGGTACATGGATGGGACAGCCTTGGAGGGATATGGGCCAAACGCGGGCAAGTGGGACTAGTGTAGCTGGGACATGTTGGCCGGTGTGAGCAAAGTGCCGAAGGGCCTGTTTCCACACCTATGATTCTGTGGCAAGTGATTGAAATGTCCTTGAGTGAGTCTTTTTGGACCAGCAATTACTGTTCTATTGGCTTTAAGATGGTAAGAAGGGCCAGGTAGGTCCAGGCGGAGTGAGCAAAGGTGTTCAGCGAAACGAAACATCGGCGAGACCAAATGTAGACTGGGCGATCGTTTCGCTGAACATCTTCACTCAGTCTGCCTAAACCTACTTGATCTCTATGTTGCTAAACACTTTAATTCTCCTTCCCTTTCCCACATTGATCTTTCATTGATCCTAGGCCTCCTCCAAGGCCTTTGACAAGGTTCCCCATGGAAGGTTGGTTAAGAAGGTTCAATCTTTGGGTGTTAATGGCGGAGTAGCAAGATGGATTCAACAGTGGCTGAATGGGAGATGCCAGAGAGTAATGGTGGATGGCTGTTTGTCAGGTTGGAAGCCGGTGACCAGTGGGGTGCCTCAGGGATCTGTGTTGGGTCCACTGTTGTTTGTCATGTACATCAATGATCTAGACGATGGGGTAGAAAATTGGATAAGTAAGTATGCAGATGATACTAAGATAGGTGGTGCTGTGGATAATGAAGTAGATTTTCAAAGTCTACAGAGAGATTTGGGCCATTTGGAAGAGTGGGCTGAAAGGTGGCAGATGGAGTTTAATACTGATAAGTGTGAGGTGCTACATCTTGGCAGGACAAATCAAAATAGGACGTACATGGTAAATGGTGGGGAATGGAGGAATGCTGTGGAGCAGAGGGATCTAGGAATAACTGTGCATAGTTCCCTGAAGGTGGTAAAGAAATTGGCGTGCTGGCCTTTATAAATCAGAGCATTGAATATAGGAGTAGGGAAGTAATGTTAAAATTGTACAAAGCATTGGTAAGACCAATTCTGGAGTATGGTGTACAATTTTGGTCGCCTAATTATAGGAAGGATGTCAACAAAATAGAGAGAGTACAGAGGAGATTTACTAGAATGTTGCCTGGGTTCCAGCAACTAAGTTACAGAGAAAGGTTGAACAAGTTAGGTCTTTATTCTTTGGAACGCAGAAGGTTAAAGGGGGACTTGATTGGGGTCTTTAAAATGATGAAAGGGATAGACAGAGTTGATGTGGATAAGCTTTTACCATTGAGGGTAGGGAAGATTCAAACAAGAGAGCATGACATGAGAATTAAGGGACAGAAGTTTAGGGGTAACATGAGGGGGAATTTCTTTACTCAGAGAGTGGTGGCTGTGTGGAATGATCTTCCTGCAGAAGTGGTGGAAGCAGGATCGATTTTAACATTTAAAAGTAAAGTGGATAGGTATATGGACGGGAAGGGAATGGAGGGGTATGGTCTGAGTGCAGGTAGGGGACTAGGGGAAAATAAATGGTCAGCACGGACTGGAAGGGCCGAGAAGGCCTGTTTCCGTGCTGTAATTGTTATATGGTTCTATGGTTATTTGGTTATTGTCAGTGAGACTAAACGCAAATTGGAGGAACAGCATTTTATATTTCGCTTGGGCAGCTTAAAACCCAGTGGTATGAATATTGATTTCTCTAACTTCAAGTAATCCCGGCAGTCCCCCTCCCCCACCCAATTTGCACCAGGTTCCCGTTTTAACCCAACAAACAATGGCCTGTTTCCTTTATCATTGTTCCTGTTTTCCATATCTTTCATTCATTGTTCTATCTCGTTTCACTTTCCCGTGATTTTCAGTCTAAAGAAGGGTCTCAATCCGAAATGTCACCCATTCCTTCTCTCCAGAGATGCTGCCTGTCCCAGCTTTGAGTTACTCCGGCTTTTTGTGTCAATCTTCGGAGGATGTGATGTTAAGCCTGTTATATCCTGTTGCTGTTATTTTCGGTGAGCCACTTCCTCTTGCCCACGTAACAGCCCGCATGAGCTATACTGCCCTAATTTGACATAAGGAAGCAACTGCCAATTTTGTCAAAATTGAGTTATTGCTTGTTTTAGGGTATTTGAGATATGTTCTACACAATGGTGAACAAAATAAGTCTTCTCCGAGTACAATTTGAAAATATTTATACCAGAGAAGTAATTCCATCAATGTGAAAAATACACATCTTCTAGATGAGCTGGGACGCATCCTCAGTGATGTGACCTAGGGCCATCGGGTCTTTCGGGTCTCACAACATCAGACACCCTCGCTCAGGCGACCCAGCCGGTGTTGAGCAGGCCCCGACTTGCGTCCCAGCAACAACCGCCCACGGATCAGCCATCTTAATAACTACTCTGCAGGGGTTGGGAGACTCTAGTGCATGGAAGGACTGGCTCTGTGAGGTGACTCCCGGCCGGGCTCCTCCTGCGTCTCACCAGGTTCAAGGCCTGTGCGTTGCACCCGCTTCTCCTTCTCCGAGCATTTCATTCTCGCCTGATGGATGTTTAGGCCACGATGGTTCATTAGGCCTTTCCGTAGCTTTGTTAGGTGTCTTTCTCACGAAAGACACAGACTGGGGTGCTAACCCAGCCTTTCCCAGGTGCCGTCTTTCCGTGCCGCCAACTGTCTCTCCAGTAGTCACCAGACTATTTTTGGTTGTCACCCAGTCTATTCCTAGGTGCCACTGGCTGAGCCAGACTTCAATGTGAAAAATATACATCTTCTTGATGAGCTGGGACGCATCCTCGGTGATGTGACCTGGGGTCATCGGGTGTTTCGGGTCTCACAACGTCAGACACCCTCGCTGTGCGACCCAGCCAGGGTTGATCAGGCCCCGACTTGCGTCCCAACAGCAACCGCCCTTAGTTATATCGTTCAAGAGATTGCATCCTCCAGCCACTTAGGAGAAAGCATGGGATTAGGAGTTGTCGTCTTACGCATGTGAGCTCTCCAAGAGACTTTCCAGGCTTCCACAAAGATAAATGATCATTACACAGTCTTTTGATTAATAGTTTCTTTATTGTTGAAGAAAAACAGTAAGATATTCATCCAACCTTCTTCTTTGATCGTACTTTAATCTTTGTCAAACTTCAGCACGTCGCTTAGAAACATTAGAAAACTACACATGTAGGAAAGCTCCTCGTGGGCGATAGATATTCCTTCTTGCCATGCTGGCTCCTAAATTAAACTAAAAAGCTAACAGCTTCTGCGCAAAAAAAACCCCAGCAGCAAACATGCTGCAAATCCCACCAACATAATTACAGGCTAACTAAATTTAAAGGCAAATGCCATAATTATGACATAAAATTAGGCCAAAATGGCCACTGCACGTAGTTTTAATACTTTAAAAAAGAAAGCAGTGAATTGTATTCATACATATTCATGTGAATGTTAATGAGTGGGTGTTCAATATAAGCAGGGAATGCTGTGTATCAAATCTTTCTATCGTGTTCCAGGCATCCAGTGTGTAAGTCTTTCATTCTGCCATCCGGAATATAATAACTAACATGGCTGCCCGCATGCTATTAGGTGGTAGTGTGGAAGCCTGACATGGATTATGGATCAGGTCCGCAGCAAAACCAGACATGGATCATGGATCAGGTCCGCAGCAAAACCAGACATGGATCATGGATCAGGTCCGCAGCAAAACCAGACATGGATCAAATCAGAAATACTGTTTGATTTACAGTGTGAACGGGTGATCGGTGGTTGGCATGTACTCGGTGGTCCGAAGGGCATGTTTCCGCGTTGAACCTCTAAAGTAAGCTAGTGTGAATGGGAGTTTGCTGGTCGCTGCAGACTCGGTGGGCGTAGGGCCTGTTTCAGCGCTGTCTCTCTAAACTAAACGAGTGCGAACGGGTGATCGCTGGTCAGCACGGACTCGGTGGGCCGAAGAGCCTGTTTCAGTGCTGTATCTCTAAACTAAACTAGTGTGGACGGGTGATCGCTGGTCGGCGCGGAACCGGTGGGCCGAAAGGCCTGTTGCTGCGCAGTAGCTCTGAACTCAACAACAAATGAATAGAGGGAAGAGAGAGCAGGGAGAGACAGAAGTTGAGATAGGGAGAGGGAGATAGCAGGGGAAGGGAGTGAATGAGAGAGTGGAGAGAGAGGGGGGGAGAGTTGGTGCCTTACAGCACCAGAGACCTGGGTCCCTGATTCGATCCTGCAACGGGTACTGTCTGTAAACTCTGGCTTAAGAAACTCTCTTCTCATCTCCTTTCTAACGAAGGTCCTTTTATTCTGAGGCTGTGGCCTCCGGCCTGAGACTCTTCCAATTGTGGAAACATACTCTCCGCTATAAATTTTATCGAGTCCTTTGACTATTCGGTAAAGCTTCAATGAGGTACCCCATCATCCTTCTAAACTCCAGCCAGTACAGGTCCAGTGCCGTCAAACGCTCATCTCACGTTAACCCACTCGTGTATCTCTGAGTTTAGACAGGTACATGGATATGTCAGATTTGGAGGGATATTGGCCAAACGAGGGTAGGTGAGACTCGTACATATGGGGCATGTTGGTCCGAGTGGACTTGGGCTGAAGGGCCTGTTTCCGTGGTGGATCTCTAAAGTAAAATTATTTCTGCCCCTCTCTCTTCCACTCGCTCCTCCCCTCTCTTTCCCTCGTCCTTTCTCTTTCCCCTCTCTTTCCCTTCCCTCTCTCTTTCCCTTCCCCTCTCGCCTTCTTTCCCTCTCTCACTATGTATCGCTCTCTCTTCCCGTCTCTCTCTCCCTCTCCCCATCACTCTTCCCCCTCTCTCTTGCACTCTTATCCGATCTCTACCTCCCACTTTCCCGCTTCTCGCTCCCTCTCTCTGCCTCTCTCCCTCTCCGTCTCTCGCTCTCTATCTCCCTCTGTCTCCCTCCCCTCTCCCTCTTTTTCTTTCTCTCTCTCACACACCTCTCTCTCCCTGTTTCCCTCTCCCCATCTCACAGAGAGCTGAAAGAAAAACACGTTTCCTCATTTTCAAGACAACGCATTTCTGTCAGTTGCTTCCTTTTGTCAAAGTAGGGCAGTATAGGGAGTGTCACACATTTTTATCGCTCTCTGACCACAGTTACTCAGCAGGGAGTGTGATCTTGGGAGCAGGTGCGGCAGAATGATAGCATGAGGACTTTGAGGATTTGTTGTAAGGAGTCCATTTTGAACGTGTTTAGTTTAGAGATACAGCGCGGAAAGGGCTTTTTGGCCCACCGAGTCCGCACTGACCAGCGATCTTTGCACACTAGCACTATCCTACACACACTAGGGACATTTTTACGTTGTTTTTGGAGTGTGGGAGGAAACTGAAGATCTCGGAGAAAATCCCATGCGGTCACGGGGAGAATGTACAAACTCTGTATCGGCAGCACACATAGTCGGAATCGAACCCACGTCTCTGGCGCTGTAAGACATCGTGTCGCAACCCCTAATAAAGAGGTGAGTCATTTTGAATAAAGAAGTGAGGTCCAACGGGTAGGGGCAGTGGGGTGTGTGAGTAGAACTATGACTTTTGACTAAATCCATTGACCACTTCAGGATAATGGATAAGTGTATTTTGCAACCAGTTAATAATTTTTGGGTATCAAAATTGAAAAAAGAACAGCATTTGTGGAAAATCGGAAAAAGAAAATATCTAAGGTAAGGTAACGCCTATCTAAGGTGAGAGGCAGGCCAATTTAAAGCTAATAAAGGCAGTTTAAAGGTAACCAACTATTGGATTGGTTGCAGGATCAAATTAGTTAATTGAGTAGTAAGTAAAAATAAGGCAAGGTGAAGCAGAGTGGTTGTGATGGGTGAGAGGCTGTGTTGAGGGTAAGTGCTGTGGAGCGGTAAAGTCAAGGTCTTTGGCTCAGGCAAGGGGGCTCTCAGCAGCAGATAGTCAGAGTGATACAGTGTGGAAACAGGCCCTTTGGCCTGACTTGCCCACACAGGCCAACACGTCCCAGCTACACTAGTCCCACCTGCCCATGTGTGGTCCGTATCCCTTCAGACTTGTCCCATCATATACAGTGGCTTGCAAAAGTATTCATACCCCTTGAACTTTTCCACATTTTGTCACGTTACAACCACAAACGTAAATGTATTTTATTGGGGTTTTATGTGATAGACCAACACAAAGTGGCACATAATTGTGAAGTGGAAGGAAAATGATACATGGTTTTCAAATTTTTTTACAAATAAAAAACTGAAAAGTGTGGCGTGCAAAAGTATTCAGCCCTCTTTACTCTGATACCCCTAAATAAAATCCAGTGCAACCAATTGCCTTCAGAAGTCACCTAATTAGTAAATAGAGTCCAGTTGTGTGTAATCTAATCTCAGTATAAATACCGCTGTTCTGTGAAGGAATGTGGACCAAGCACAGGCAACTGGGACTAGTGTAGTTGGGACATCGTTGACTGGTGTGGGTGAGATGGGCTGATGGGCCTGTTTCCACATTGTATCACTCTATGACTCCAACAGTCTATGTAATTCAGAGCTTATTTGAAGTTGTAGTGTTTAATAGCCGAATGGAAGAAACTGTCCCTGAACCTGGACATTACAGTTTTCAGGCTCCTGTACCTTCTTCCTGATGGCAAGGCTGAAATGAGTGTGTGGCCAGGGTGATGTGGGCCCTGATGATGTAGGTATGTTACAAAACTTACCTTTAGCGGTGCTGCAGTTCTGCCGCTGGCCGTGTGCGCGACTTTGGCGCCTTTAAGGGGGGAGCGGGGTTGAAACGCGGTTTTCCCCTTGCAATCCGGAGCTTTATTTTCTCGGTGTGCGATCTATTTTTGAAGATTCGTTCTGACTGCCGGTTAGTCCGTTTTTAAAAATAAATCGTCTGACTATTTAATTGCTGCAGTAAAATAAAAATTAGCTCCCAATGCCATGAACGCCAACAACGGGGACCGAATTTACGTAGGGGACAGGTAAGTGAAAGCTGTTTATTTTTTCATATAAACTTGCTTTTTTAGGGGACTTTAATCAATATTTCATGTTGCGAAACGGCGATTTAGCCCCCATATGAACTGTCAGAATTTTTCCTGCTGATATGGGGTTTAAATTCACCGCTACCGCAACGTTCCAATACAGCGCGTTCCATAAAATCCCACTCGCAAGCTGTTTAAAATGCCCATTGATTTACAGGCATTAAACACTGAATTCCTTCAATTTGGCCTATAAATTAATGACAATTAGATTTAAAAATCATGTTTTATTGTGAATTATTGTGTGACTGTTAATTGGACACTTAGGCTTTACATTTTTTAAAATTTTTTCTTAAGAAATTAATAAATGTTTAGATCTAGTAATTGAATTTTGTAATTGGCTACAATTGGGTAACTAACTAATTATATGCTTTCATTTCAGGTCATCCAAGTAAGATTGTTTCATATTTGTTTCAGAATACTTCAATCTATAACAACTGAAAATTTCTTTCAGTTCTCTTAAATTTTAAGGAAGTTATGGGCTTTTGACTGTCCTTGATCACAACTTTTGTGACAAGTCAATAGAAAAGCAATGGGGAACAAGATGCTAATTTCCGAGTATGAAAATGGCCCTAACTTTTTTAATACTGAAGATATGAAAGTGAATTAGGTGTCAAATTAAACTTCTTTTTATGCTTTATCTGATGGGATAAATTGCAGACTTGATTTTTTAAATCTCAAAATTTTGTAACATTGCTAGATGTTGCTGGCTGCCTTTTTGAGGAAGCGACTCCGGTAAATCCCTTCGCTGTTGGAGACGTCAGAAACCATGATGGACTGGGCAGTGTTCGCAACTTTTTGCAGTCTTCTTTGCTCCTGGGCATTCAATTTGCTGAACCAGGCCGTGGTGCAACCAGTGAATCTGTTTGTCAACCAGTTTAACGCGATAAAATACAAGCAGCAGTCTTTTATGCTGATATTTCTTCCTGATGGCAGAGGTGAAATGAGTGTGTGGCCAGGGTGGTGTAGGTCTCTGATGATGCTGGCTGCCTTTTTGAGGCAGCGACTGCGGTAGTGTTCTGGATGGACTGGATAGTGTTCACAACTGTTGCAATCTTCTTCGCTCCTGGGCATTCAAGCGATCCAGGTTGTGATGCAACCAGTCAATGTGCTCTCTACTGTGCCCCTGTAGAAGTTCATGAGAATCTTCTCTGACATACCGATTCTCCGTAATCTTCTCGGGAAGTAGAGGGGCTTTATTTATAATTGCATCAGTATGCTGTACCCAGAGAGAGAGAGTCAGGACCATTGGATCTAACAACGTGTATGCTGGTTCATAATGTTTTCCTTGATATTCAATTCCTGCCTGAAGCTTCTGTTAACATTGTGTATTACAGAGCCAGAGAGTTTGGGAAAGCCGGTCGTCATCATGGATGAAACTGACGATTTGGACTGTGGTCCAATGACCTCCACATCAAGGGAAAAAGGAGGTTTGTGGAGCCTTCTGTGAAATGCCTTTCAGGCCTTTGAGCCTCAGATGGTAAAGATGATTGTTTAAAATGGCAGCAGGATCTTGAATGATTGGCCAGGTGGGCTGAGGAATTGTTGATGGAATTTAATGGAGAGAAATGAGAGGCGTAGCATTTTGGGAAGTCTAACATGGAAATGGCCCACACAGTGAATGGTAGGGCTGTGGGGAGTGTGGTAGATCCGAGGGTTCGAGGAGTGCAGGTGCACGGTTCCTTGAAGGTCGAGTCATAGAAAAATACAACATAGGTGCAGGAGTAGGCCATTTGGCCCTTAGAGCCAATGTGATCATGGCTGATCATCCAACATCAAGACCCTGTTCCTGCTTTCTCCCCAAATCCCTCGATTCCATTAGCCCTGAGAGCTCAATCTAACTATCTCTTGAAAACATCCAGTGAATTGGCCTCCACTGCCTTCTATTACAGAGAATTCCACAGATTCACAACTCTCTGTGAAAGGGTTTTCCTTCCCTTGGTCCGAAATGGCCTATCACTTATTCATAAACTGTGACCCCTGGTTGTGGACTCCCCCAACAAAAGGGAACATTTTTCCTGCATCTAGCCTAACCAATCCCTTGAGAACGTAATATGTTTCTATAAGATTCCCTCTCATCCTTCTAAATTCCAGTGACTATAAGCCCAGTCGATCCATTCTTTCATCATATGTCAGTCCCGCCATCCCGGGAATTAACTCGCTGAACCTACGCTGCACTCCCTCAGTAGCAAGAATGTCCTTCCTCAAATTATGAGACCAGAACTGCACATAATACTCCAGGTGTGGCCCTGCACAACTGCAGAAGGACCTCCTAGCTCCTATACTCAAACCTTCTCGCTATGAAGTCCAACATGCCATTTGCTTTCTTCACTGCCTGCTGTACCTGCATGCTTACTTTCAGTGATTGGTGTACATGGATTCCCATGCTTTGTTGCACCTCCCCTTTTCTTAATCTGACAACATTCAGATAATAATCTGTCGTCTTGTTCTTGCCACCAAAGTGGATAACCTCAGATTTATCCACATTATACTGCATCTGCCATACATCTGCCCACACCCAACTTATCCATGTCACCCCGCAGCCTCATAGCATCCTCCTCGTAGCTCACCCTGCCACCCAGCATTGTGTCATCCGCATACTTGGAGATGTTACATTTAATTCCCACGTCTAAATCGTTAATATAAATTGTAAATAACGGGTACCTTGTGGCACCCCACTAGTAACTGCCTGCCGTTCTGAAAAGGGCCCGTCAATTCCTACTCTTTGCTTCCTGTCTGCCAACCAGTTCCCTATCCATGTCAATACCCTACCCCCAATTCAGGCACGTGCCGTGAGTAATTACTCAGGGTAGGCACTCAGTCCGTTTAAAAAAAAAAACGCGCATGCGCAGATTGTTCTCCCCGTTAAATAAATAAATAAATAAATAACTGGATAAAACCAGTGAAATTTCAATTTGCCCAAGGCTTCCTAGTCCTAGACCAATTGGGGGAACGGTTCCTTTCACGGCGTGTGGAGAGTCTGTGCCAGGGGTAAAGTTGTGGGGAGGGCACTAGTGTTGAGAAGGAGGGAGTCGGGGATACTGCCAGTAACTCACTCACCGCTACGGCAGCTCTCCGGGCGCGAAGCCACGCACTGTAGCTGGGGATAGAAGCAGCTCGGGGAGCGGCCACCGGGACCCGACAGCTGATCTGGCCGCCACTTCAGCGCCTTCTGCCGGCCCGCTCACCTTTGGCAGTGCTCGCCGTCGGAACACCTGTCACCTGCCGTTCGCCGACTTCGCTCATGTCGGCGACTTCCTGCAAATCCTTAAATTCCCACAGCCGAGTAACCTCAATCGTGCTGTCGGAATTTAAGGACATGAGTGAGGCAAGCGAGTGGCAGGAGAGAGGTTTTTAGACGGAGAGTAGCCAGAGGTGAGACGGGGACCGGCAGAAGGAGCTAAGGTGGCGGCTGGTTCTGCTGTGTGGCCCGGCGGCCGCTCAGCCACCCGAGCTACTTCTCTATCTCTCCCCCCCCTACCCGGCCTCAGAGCGGTGGCATTCCACGCCTTTGTGCAAGGAGCGTTGCAAGTGGATGCTCCCGACCCCTCATTCATAACATTCGTGCCCTCCCTTGTAACTTTACCCCGGGCCAGACTCCCCAAACGCTGTGAAAGGTGCTCTCCCCCACACCCCGGGAAATACGGTATTAAAAAAAAAATCACAAAATGTACTTACCACATCATTGGTACACGACAATCCATGGTTGAAAACCCCGCCAAGAAACTTGTGCTGCGCATGCACAGTAGACTGATGCGCATGCGCAGTACAGCAAAGGCAGAATTTCTGCTGCCTTCAGCTCCGCTTGAAAGTGACGGCTTCAGGCAGCGCTGACGGCACGTGGGCTGCCCAGAGCTTCCCGTGTTACAAGCGCTGCGGATGAAAGGCACGGAGAATTATGCCTACCTAGGAGATCGATCTCTTAGATAGGCATAATTCTCCCATGCCTTTACTATTTATATTTAAAAATTGCCATTTCATAATTTTAGTCAGGGTAGGCAGTGCCTACCCTGACGGCACGTGCCTGCCCCAATATCATGAGCTCTAATTTTGCACACTAATCTCTTGTGTGGGACCTTGTCAAAGACTTTTTGAAAGTCAAGATACACCACATCCACTGGCTCTCCTTATCCATTCTACTTGTTACATCCTCAAAAAATTGCAGAAGATTAGCCGAGTTTTCCCCTTCATAAATCCATGCTGACTTTGACCGATCCTGTCACAGCTTTCCAAATCCCCTGCTATTACATCTTTAATAATCTTCCCCACGGCCGATGTAAGGCTAACTGGTCTATGATTCCCTGTTTTCTCTCCCTCCTTTCTTAAAAATTGGGGTTACATTAGCACCCCTCCAGTCCACAGGAACTGATCCATAGTCTATAGAACATTGGCAAATGATCACCAATGCGTCCACAATTTCTACGGGCCGCCTCCTTGAGTACCCTGGGATGCAGACTGTCAAGCCCTGGGGATTTATCTGCCTTCAGTCCCACCAGTTTCCTAACACCATTTTCTGACTAATGTGGATTCCCTTCAGTTCCTCCCTCCCACTAGATCAGGGGTGTTTAAACTATGGCCCACGGGCCACATCCTGCCCACCACAAGATTTTTTCCGGCCCGCAGTAAGCTCTTAACACATTCCGTGCGGCGGGCTATTTGGTGGGTTCTGTGGTAGCGCGGGGCAAGTTTGCCGTAAGCCAGGGGTCGGCAACTTTGTTCTGCCTAGGGGCCAGGACCCATGTCTGTGAGCGGATGGTGGGCCACATTTTATCACCTCCAAAGTGCTGCAGTGGTTACAGATCGGTGGAAGGAGAGATTTTGCGAGCTGGCTTTACGGTGTGGAGCGGAGTGGTGCAGGATACAGTCGGGTCTGTGCTGGTGTCAAGCCTTCCTTCCCTGGCTGTGCCTTCAGTGTCACGCTGGGGATCAGCTCGGCAGCTGACAGAAACCCGAGAAGGAGGGGAGGGTGAAGAAGTTGTTTCAAACAAATTCCCCCTCCTCCCCCACCTCGCCCCGCGAGAAGCCGGAGACTCCCGCCTGGAGAAGCGAGTGGTAGCAACCCTCCGGCCACCGTGCGAATCCCGCAACCGCTGTTGCCTTCGGTGTCTCACACACTCAGACCTCATTACACAGACACACATGCCACACGCACAGGGCTGGCTACTGCTGCCCGAAGCAGGAGCCCACCTCCCAGGAAAAGCACTTGTGATTCCCGAGGCGGACCACCTCGGGTGGACGGAACTTCGGGAGGGTTGTGTTTACAACGAGAACTGGAGGATCTCCCCACCACTCACACGGGCCCTACCCCAGTCGGCAGCACAACCACTGTCAAAATCAAAAAAGCAGTTCCATCCTTCCCATTAATGTGGTTGCATAAAACTTTATGATTTTGTTGGTTAACCTTGATTGATGGTTACAAGCTTTGTTTTGAATTTCTTTCATTTGTTTTACTTGAGTTCTTTTCTGAGTTCATCAAGTTTATAAAACTGACATTTAATTGGTTTTTCCTATGGCCCGCAAAAATGTGCCAAATATATAATGTGGCCCTTGTTCTGAAATGTTTGGAGGCCCTTGCACTAGATTTTCGGTCCCCCAGAATTTTTCTGGGAGAATGTTTGTGTCTTCCTTATTAAAGACGGAACCAAAGGACTTGTTTAACTAGTGTGCCATTTCCTTGTTTGCCATTATAAATTCACCTGTTTCTGACTGAGGGACCTACACTTGTCCTCGATAATCTTTTCCTCTTCACATATCCAAAGAAGTTATTACAGTCAGTTTTTATATTCCCCGCCAGCTTTCTTTCATATTTCCCCCCCCCCCTCTTAATTAACCCCTTTGTCCACCTCTATTGAATTCTAAATATCTCCCAGTCTTCTGGTTTGCTGCTTCCTCTGGGCCAATTTATTCCTCTTCCTTGGATTTAACACTATCTTTAATTTACAGTGGCTTGCAAAAGTTTTCATACCCCTTGAACCTTTCCACATTTTGTCATGTTAAAACCACAAACGTAACTATTTTATTGGGATTTTATGTGATAGACCAACACAAAGTGGTGCATAATTGTGAAGTGGAAGGAAAATGATACATGGTTTCCAAATTTTATTACAAATAAAAAGCTGAAAAGTGTGGCGTGCAAAAGTATTCTGCCCCCCCCCCCCCACCCCACCCACCCCCGAGTCAATACTTTGTAGAATCACCTTTCGCTGCAATTATAGCTGCAAGTCTTTTGGGGTATGTCTCTACCAGCTTTGCACATTTAGAGACTGAAATTTGTGCCCATTCCTCTTTGCAAAATAGCTCAAGCTCAGTCAGATTGGATGGATAGCGTCTGTGAACAGCAATTTTCAAGTCTTGCCAGAGATTCTCAATTGGATTTAGGTCTGGACTTTGACTGGGCCATTCGAACACATGAATATGCTTTGATCTAAACCATTCCATTGTAGCTGTGACTGTATGTTTAGGGTCATTGTCCTGCTGGAAGGTGAACCTCCACCCCAGTCTCAAGTCTTTTGCAGACTCTAACAGGTTTTCTTCCAAGATTGCCCTGTATTTGGCTCCATTCATCTTCCCATCAACTCTGACCAGCTTCCCTGTCCCTGCTGAAGAAAAGCATCCCCACAGCATGATGCTGCCACCACCATGTTTCACAGTGGGGATGGTGTGTTCAGGGTGATGTGCAGTGTTAGTTTTCCGCCACACGTAGCGTTTTGCATTTAGGCCAAAAACTTCAATTTTGGTCTCATCAGACGAGAGCACCTTCCTCCACATGTTTGCTGTGTCCCCCACATGACTTGTGGCAAACTGCAAACGGGACTTCTTATGGCTTTGTTTCAACAATGGCTTTCTTCTTGCCACTCTTCCATAAAGGCCCGATTTGTGGAGTGCACGACTAATAGTTGGCCTGTGGACAGATTCTCCCACCTGAGCTGTGGATCTCTGCAGCTCCTCCAGAGTTACCATGGACCTCTTGGCTGCTTCTCTGATCAATGCTCTCCTTGCCCGGCCTGTCAGTTTAGGTGGACGGCCATGTCTTGGTAGGTTTGCAGTTGTGCCATACTCTTTCCATTTTCAGATGATGGATTGAACAGTGCTCTGTGAAATGTTCAAAGCTTGGGATATTTTTTTATAACCTAACCGGCTTTAAACTTCTCCACAACTTTATCCCTGGCTTGTCTGGTGTGTTCCTTGGGCTTCATGATGCTGTTTGTTCACTAATGTTCTCTAACAAACCTCTGAGGCCTTCACAGAACAGCTGTATTTATACTGGGATTAGATTACACACAAGTGGACTCTATTTACTAATTAGGTGACTTCTGAAGGCAATTGGTTGCACTGGATTTTATTTAGGGGTATCAGAGTAAAGGGGGCTGAATACTTTTGCACGCCACACTTTTCAGTTTTTTATTTGTAAAAAAATTTGAAAACCGTGTATCATTATCCTTCCACTTCACAATTATGCGCCACTTTGTGTTGGCCTATCACATAAAATCCCAATAAAATACATTTACGTTTGTGGTTGTAACGTGACAAAATGTGGAAAAGTTCAAGGGGTATGAAAACGTTTGCAAGCCGCTGTACCTCGTTAGCCTCGGTTGAACTGCCTTCCCCGTTTTCTTTTTTCGCCAAACACGGGTGAACAATTTTTGTAGTACATCCATGCGATCTTTAAACCTTTACCATTGCATCTCCACCATCAACCTTTAGTATAATTTACCAGTCTATCCTCCTAGCCAATTCCCATCTCATACCGTCAGAGTCTCCTTTCTTGAAGTTCAGGACCCTAGTCTCTGAAGTGACCGTGTCACTCTCCATCTTAATGCAGAATTCCACCATATTATCGTCAATGTTGCTCAAGGGCTTAGCTCAACGATTGCTAGCTAATCCTTCCTCATTACACAATAGCCAGTCTCGGATGGCCTGCCCTCTAGTTGGTTCATCCAGGGCTCGAAATTAGCGGTTGCCATTGACCACAGAAAGTGCCGCCGGGCTACCTAAACACCGAGTCATTTTGCCCGGCTTGCCACCCAAATACTGGTTTCTACCGGTAGACGCAAAAAACTGGAGTAACTCCACAGGTCAGGCAGCATCGCTGGCGAATAGGAACTGACGTCTCATGTCGGCGGGAGCTGAACATCCAGGGATATTCAATATTCAGGAGGAATAGAGAGAAAGGAAAAGGAGGTGGGGTAGCGTTGCTGGTTAGAGGAGATTAACGCAATGGGAAGGAAGGACATTAGCTTGGAGGATGTGGAATCAGTATGGGTAGAGCTGCGAAATACTAAGGGGAAGAAAACGCTGGTGGGTGTTGTGTACAGGCCACCTAACAGTAGTGGTGAAGGTGGGGATGGTATCAAACAGGAAATTAGAAATGCGTGCGACAAAGGCAAAACAGTTGTAATGGGTGACTTCAATCTACATACAGATTGGGTGAATCAAATTGGCAGGGGTGCTGAGGAAGAGGATTTTTTGGAATGTATGCGGGATAGTTATCTAAATCAACATGTAGAGGAACCAACGAGAGAGCAGGCTATTTTAGACTGGGTTTTGAGTAATGAGGGAGGGGTAGTTAGCAGTCTTATTGTATGTGCCCCCTTGGGCAAGAGTAACCATAATATGGTTGAGTTCTTCATTAGGATGGAGAGTGACATTGTTAATTCTGAAACAATGGTTTTGAACTTAAAGAAAGGTAACTTTGAGGGTATGAGACGTGAATTGGCCAAGATTGACTGGCAATTAATTCTAAAAGGGTTGACGGTGGATATGCGATGGAAGACATTTAAAGATTGCATGGATAAACTACAAAAATTGTTCATCCCAGTTTGGCAAAATAATAAATCAGGGAAGGTAGTGCATCCGTGGATAACAAGGGATAGTACCAAAGCAAAGGATGATGCGTGCAAAGTAGCCGGAAAAAGCGGCATACCAGAGAACTGGGAGAAATTCAGAGACCAGCAGAGGAGGACAAAGGGCTTGATTAGGAAAGGAAAAATAGATTATGAAAGAAACCTAGCAGGAAGTTAGTTTTCTCCCCTCCATGACCATCTCCAGGAGGAAGCCCAGGACTGAAAGGTTGGATTCGGAATGGGAGGGGGAGTTGAAGTGCTGTGCCATTGGGAGAGCAGGTTGGTTATAGCGAACTGAGTGGAGGTGTTGTGCGAAGCGATCGCCAAGCCTGCGCTTGGTCTCACCGAGGTTGATCATATGCTGAATAACCATATTTTTGTTTGGGAGTGGAAACAGATAATAGAAATTGCATTCATTGCAACGTGTAAAAAGAGATGAGATACTGTATTGTAATTTTGCTGCATGTCATTGTGGTATATCATGTCTTGATTGGTGAATATGTTTAGTTTGTGACTTTATATGAAGCAGAAATAACATGTGAATGCTTCATTGACCATAATTCCGACTGGTAACTATGCAAGCACATTCGTCCAAGCACATTGTCCCACGCGTCATGCAAGCCATTTTAAATTACCACCGAAACTGTAATTTGGCAACCTAAAAAGCTGCCGAGGTTGCCCGCCTGGCAACAGGGGGAAAAAGGTTAAGCGAGAGCCCCGAGTCCTCCCTCATTCTTCTAAACTGCAGCAGATTCAGGCCCAGTGCCATCAAACACTCATCATGTATTTACCCATTCGTTCCTGGGATAATTCGGGTACTGAGTGATGGGCAAGGCAAGATTAGAAGAGGAGAGAATGTAAGGCTTTGGTCAGGAAAAAAAGAGGCATGAGACCGGTATAGGAAGCTGGCATTGTGTACCCCTGGAAAAGATGGGATCTCGGTGGGGCCTCGTAGCCGACAGAGCCTCGTGGCGGTTGATGACGGCGCGGAGGAGAATAATGGATGACCCGGCGTGGGGGGACCACCGTGAGGGAGGGGAAGAACAAGGAAGAATGGAGGACCTGCCGTGGGGGGGGGGGGGACGACCCAAAATGTTGCCTATTCCGTTTCTCCAGAGATGCTGTCTGACCCGCTGAGTTACTCCAGCTTTTTGTGTCTACTGTTTAAACCAGCATATGCAGTTCCTTCCTACACATTTGGGCAGGCTAGAAGACTGAAGGGTGATCTTGTGGCGGTGTATAAAATCATGAGGGGAACAGAGGGGATGGATGCAGAGTTTTTTTCTCCGGGGTGAGGGAAATCAAGAACTAAAGGACAGAGGTTTAAGGTGAGATGGAAAGATTTAATGGGAACTTTAATGGGAACTTTAAGGGGTACCATTTTCACACAGGGCGATTGGTATATGGATCAAGATGCCAGAGGAGGTTACAGTGGCGCAGCGGTAGAGTTGCTGCCTGATAGAGAATGCAACGCCAGAGACCCATGTTCGATCCCGAATACGGCTGCTGTCTGTACGGAGTTTGTACATTCTCCCCGTGACTTGCGTGGGTTTTCTCTGAGATCTTACGTTTCCTCCCACACTCTAAAGACGTGCAGGTTTGCAGGTTAATTGGCTTGGTAAATATACTTTTTAAAAATTATCCCTAGTGGTGTGGGATCGTGTTGATGTGCGGGGATTGCTGGTTGGCGTCAACCCGATGAGCCGAAGGGCCTGTTACCGTGCTGCACCTCTAAACTAAACTAAATTGAGGTGGTTGAAATGGCTACAATAAAAAAACATTTAAAATATATTTGGAAATGTACATGGGCAGGAAAGGTTCAGAGAGATATGGCCCAAACACGGACAAATGGGACATTTCGGGTCGAGACCCTTCTTCAGACTGATGTCGGGAGGGGTGGGGGGGCAGGGGAAAGAAAGGAAGAGGTGGAGACAGGAAGCTATGGGAGAGCTGGGAATGGGAGGGGAAGGAGGGCGAAAGGAGGAACTACCTCAAATTGGAGAAGCCATTGTTCATACCGCTGGGGTGTAAACTACCCAAGCGAAATATGAGGTGCTGTTCCACCAATTTGCGGTGGGCCTCACTCTGGCCATGGAGGAAGCACAGGACTGAAAGGTCGGATTCGGAATGGGAGGGGGAGTTGAACTGCTGTGCCATCGGGAGAGATTGACATTTTGGTTAGTGTTGATGAGTTAGTCTAAAGGGCCTATTTATGTCATAAATGATAGGAGCAGAATAAGACAATTCGGCCCATCAAGTCTACTCTACGATTCAATCATGGCCGTTCTATCTCTCCTTCTTAACCCCATTCTCCTACCTTCTCCCCATAACCTCTGACACCCATCTCAGTGACGGGATGGTGCGAAGAGCCTATTTCTGCTCTATCTCTGTGGGCACTCCCTCTCCAAGATGGTGCCCAACCCAGGCAACATTTTGCATGCTAGCCACAGAAGCAGATCTGTAAACTCGTATTGCAGTCGCTCCACACTCTTAAATCTTTACTGCCTTTCCCTTGCACTAAACGTGATTCCCTTATCATGTATCTGTATTCTGTAAATGGCTCAATTGTAATCATATGCTATCTGCTCACTGGATAACACGCAACCAAAGCTATTCATTCTACCTCGCTACACGTGACAATAAACTAAACTGAACTGACAATAAGCGAGTTCGGTATTCTGACTGCGCATGCACAAGTCATGGGTCGCTCGGGATATAAACTCTCGGCAGCCGTGCCGCTGCATGGATGCAGACCTTCGTCCTGTCCCTAACCAGTCGCCGCTGGGCCGTCCCTGTCTGCTCCCAAGTGTCCCGGCTGAGGACGTGAGGGGGGAGGGGAGCCTGCTCCAGCTCGGCTCTGCGCTTCCCGCCGGGGGGGATCCTGCTCAAGCTCGGCTCTGCGTTTCCCGCCGGGCCGTTACAGCGGCGGCCCAGGCCTGCTGGCGACGCGG
This sequence comes from Raja brachyura, assembly GCA_963514005.1. The sequence continues at coordinate 1,993,606 of OY740823.1, read as the reverse complement.
AAAAGTAGCGCCAACTCCAGCTCAATCCCGCCGGCAGGACAGGCAGTCGAGCTGGGCCCGGCGGCTCCCCTCCGCGTCCGCGGACCTCTGGAAAGAAGATCCTCCTTCAGACTTCCTACACATTAGATTTTTGCGCCGTGGTTGGGATGGATGGGAGCGGGGATTTCCACAGGCGCAAAGGACAAATGACCTAAAGTTTGCGTTGAGTGAATTGAGTGTTCTTACCGTCCTCGCCGTACACCGGCGTTTTGGTGAGAGTGGTGGGATCCCATCTTCAACTCGGCCAACGTCGATCACATTATTCGGACAGGCAGCGGGGGATCAGGAGTTGATGTGACGTATCGGCGATGCTCTGGAATCCTAGCCGGCCTCTGCCGAGCAGCGGGGTCGAGGAGTCAGCGCCCGACCCAGGAAGTAGAGGCGTCGGTTCTTCCAGCAGCGTGTGTAAAGGCACCAGCTACCGTGGGCCGCTCACCTGTCGGGCACTGACTCCTCGATTCTGCTGCTCGACGGCGACCGACTAGGGATGAGCTGAAGATGGGGGGTGGGAGATAGCAACCGTCACGTGGTCCGCACTGTTTCGACGAATGCAATCAACCTGGCGTGCACAATCAAATAAGATCAAATAGAACAAGTTGTCCGACAGCTTTAGGCTGTGCACGCCATGCGCAAGAAGAAGAAGCTGAAGATGGGATCCAAGCACTCTCACAAAACGGCGGTGTACAACGAGGGCGGTAAGAGCACTCAGTTAACTCAACGCAAACTCAGTTAACGTAGGTCATTTGTTGCTTGCGCCCACGGAAATCTCCAGCGTGGTCGAGACAAGGGGGCTCTGAAGTTGCATTCTCTCGATTGAGGACATTTTCTCAACTCTCCTGGAGGCAACGACCCATGGCTTTACCAGTGGTTGTCTGTCTAACTGAAATCTCTCTCTTGTCGCCCCATGATTATTTGCATTTTTCCGAATACTGAACTCTCTTATTACTCACTTTCTCCAACTCACCGAGAACCAAAACTCAATTGCTGCAAACTTGTCTGAATCGTGAGGGAAGGAATTGCAGATGTTGGTTTAAATCAAAGATAGACTCAAAATGTTGGAGTAACTCAGTGGGCCAGGCAGCATATCTGGATAGAAAGACTGGGTAACATCTGAAGAAGGGTCTTTACCTGAAACGTCACCTATTGTGTCTAATTTTTCAGAATGCATGGTTTTCTAAATTTGAAATTGCTTTAACTGACAATTCATGATTTTTCTTCCAGATGGGAAATTAACTTTTATGGGCAAGGTTTTCAAAAAGTACCGGCCACGCAGCACATTAATTAAAGAGGAGCAGTGCATATCACCAACACGGAAGCAAGTTCTGATTGAGTTCAGCGTCCCTATAGAATGTGAACTGGCGGTTGAGGAAAATGAACTACCTCAATCTGGAGATAGTTGCATGGGAGATACGGTTCTGCGGCCTGGAGCTGATAGAAGTCGAGAAATCCCTCCGGTCCAAGTTTCATCAGGCAAGGAGTCGCCAATTCACGGCCAAGCAAGAGGTGAGTGCATTGCAAGGAGGGGTGGGGGCTGTAGAGTGGGGAAGGGAGAGAGAAAGTGAAAAGCTGGCCTGGAGGTACGAGACCAGAGAAGAAATTTCGACGGCACCATGAAATGGACGCAGCGGTAGAGTTGCTGCCTCGCGGACCTTGCAGCACCAGAGACCCGGGTTCGATCCCGACTGCGGGTGCTGTCTGTACGGAGTTGGTACGTTCTCCCTGTGACCTGCGCGGCTTTCTCCAAGATCTTCGGTTCCCTCCCACACTCCAAAGACGTATAGTCTTGCAGGTTATTTAGCTTTGTAGAATTGTAAAATTGTCCCGAGTGGGTGTAGGATAGTGTAAATGTGCAGGGATCACTGGTTGGTGTTAACCCGGTGGGACGAAGGGCCTGTTCCCGTGCTGTATGTCAAAGCTAAACTAAATAGGGTGGGTGGGAGTGGCTAGGTGGGAGGGTTCTTCCTTGAGCTCCAATAATTTAGTTTAATTGAGAGATACAGCAGGGAAACAGACCATTCGGCCCACCGAGTCCACACAAACCAGCAATCACCGCACATTCACACTATTGACAATGTACAACTGTACCAAGCCAATTAACCTACAAACCCGTACGTCGCATTGGAGTGTGGGAGGAAACCACAGGAGCATCCAGAGAAAGCCCACGCAGGTCACGGGGAGAACGTACAAACTCCGTACAGACAACACCCGCAGGCAGGATCGAAGCTGGGACTCTGGCGCTGGAAGGCACCAACTCTTATCACCGTGCCGTCCAATTCTACCAGTGGATGGGTGTAATGGGATAGGTGAGAGAATGGAAACATCATACCAGCTCTGAGAATTTTTAGGAAGTGTATTCGAGGAAAGGCCGCACAGATGAAGGGAGTATTTACCGGTGATGTTGCTGAAAGAGAGTGGGTATTTGGAGAGATCCTGTCCCTACTATACATTCAGAAACCAGAGAGAACATTTCCAGTTGTGTAGCAGAGCTTTAAAATGTGCATAGTTATCGAATCAGAGGAGGAGGAGTGTTATTCAGACTAGGTTTGTGAACAGTAAGTAAGTTTGAAGATGATAGAAATGTTTGTGGATTTGTACAGACTCAGGAAGACTGTCAGAAATAGAATGGTGGCGCAGTGTGGAGTTGCTGCCTTGCGGCGCTTACATCGCCAGAGACCCATGTTCGAACCCGACTATGTTCGATCCCGACTTTGGGTGCTGTTTGTTGTATGTTTTTGCCGCGACCTGTGTGGGTATTCTGCAAGATCTTCGGTTTCTTCCCCCACACTCAAGATGTACTCGTCTGTAGGTGAATTGGCTGGGTATGAGTGTAAATTGTTCCTAGTGTGTGTGTGGGATAGTGTGTGGGATCGCTGGTCGGCATGGACTCCGTGGGCCGAAGGGTGTGCTTCCTCTCTGTATCTCAAAACTAAAGGAAACATTAGAGATCAGCAGGAAATACGGTCAGACTGGCAGATGGACTGACTCCGAAGAAGAGTGAGGGTTTGCACTTTGAGCGGTCAAATGTAAGAGGAAAATACAGGAATGGTTGATGTGCAGAAGGCTGGTGGAATTGAAGGCCACAGCTCCCTGAACGTTGTATACGGTGGATGGGGTGAGAAATAGACATGGCGTGTTTGCCTTCAGCGGGCAGGACGTTGAGTGTACAAACTGGCAAGTCGTGTTACGATTGTGCGAACATTTAGTCAGGCCACATGTGGAGTACTGGGTACGGTTCTGGTTGCCTCATGACAGGAAGGATGTGGACGCATTGGAGAGGGTGCGGAGTTTTCAACAGGATGTGGTCTGGATTACAGAGTGCGATTATCAGGAGAGGTTGGACATCTATGGATTGTTTTCCCTGGAGCATTGAAGGCTGCGATCATGTTCATAAAGTGATAGAGGCAGAATTAGGCCATTCGGCCCATCAAGTCTACTACGCCATTCAATTGAGGTTGATCTATCTTTATCTCTTAACCCCATTCTCCTGCCTTCTCCCCATAAACTCTGGAACCCATACCAATCGGGAATCTATCTCTGTTTAAAAATACCCACACCATCCAGGACAAGGCAAACCACTTGCCTGACAGCCCAAGAATCACTGGAATAAATGGGCCAATTTTGGAAAAGCAATCAATAACTAGGCTGGTATCCCAAAGACCAATGGCGGGTTTGCACTTTTTACAATCCGCATTCATGACTTGAATGAAGGGAGTAATGCATCTATATTTGCTGATGACACAGACATAGGATAGTACGATACGAAATAACTTTATTTATCACAGGAAGGAAATTGGTCTGCCAACAGTCATAAAACACATAAGATACATGAAACATGAAAGTAAATTGAGGAATGGAAAGTCCAAGATTGGGGCTGTGGAAAGATTGAAAAGTTCTGTGCTGCAGCCTGGTGGAACCAGTCTGTTGCTGAAGGCGCTTCTCAGGTTGACCAGTGTGCCATGGAAAGGGTGAGCTGTATTGGCCAAGATGCTCCAGGATGCTCCACACATCCTCCCCTCCATGACCATCTCCAGTGAATCCAACCCCACCCCCAGGACGGAGCCAGCCTTCCTGATGTGCAGAGCACAGAGTAGGAAGGAACTGCAGATGCTGGTTTAAACCAAAAAGGGGGGCAAAAAGCTGGAGTAACGCAGCATCTCTGGAAAAAGCAACAGGTGACGTTTCGTTTGAGACCAGACTGAGAGTCAGGGGAAGGAGAAATGAGAGATATAGAACAAATAAATGAAAGATATCCAAAAATATAATGCTTATCAAGGAAGCAGGCCATTGTTGGCTGTGGGCTAGGCGAAAACGAGTTACAATGAGACTCTCTGCGAGTTGATTTTGAAGCTAGTTCGACGGGTGGGGGAGCAATGGTGTGTCTAGTTGAGCCTCATTGTCTGTAATTCGTTTTCACCGAGCCCATTGCTAACAATGGCCTGTTTCCTTTATCATAGTTACATTTTTGCATATCTTTCATTAATTTGTTCTATGTCACCACCTATAATCGCTCGTTTCCCTTTCCCCTGACTCTGTCATAGAAACATAGAAAATAGGTGCAGGAGGAGGCCATTCGGCCCTTCGAGTCAGCACCACCATTCTTCGTGATCATGGCTGATCGTCCACTATAAATGCCCGTGGCTGCCTTCTCCCCATATCCCTTGACTCTACTAGCCCCTAGAGCTCTATCCAACTCTCTCTTAAATCCATCCAGTGATTTGGCCTCCACTGCCCTCTGTGGCAGGGAATTCCATAAATTCACAACTCTCTGCGTAAAAAAGTTTTTTCTCAGCTCAGTCTTAAATGACCTCCCCTTTATTCTAAGACTGTGGCCCCTGGTTCTGGACTCACCCAACATTGGGAACATTCAAAACAGGATATTGAACCCATGCAGTCACGGGGAGAACGTAGAGCTCTGTACGGACTGCACCCGTGGTCAGGATCGTACCCAGGTCTCTGGCGCTATAAGGTCGCGACTCTACCGCTCTGCTGCCATTGCTGATTCAGTTCAATTTTGGTCAATGCTGACATTCCGCCACACCAATCCATTCCAGCTCTACCCAATCTGCCTGCTCCCAACCCCAACATCAGCAGTTTGATGGTAGTCAATAGTCGCTCACAAGGCGATCTTTTCTTTCTTTCTAAGCTTAATCTTTGTCGAGTCTTCCCAATAATATTCTATTTACCGGAAAGCTATGGTAGCGTTCCGGGGAGTGTTGCAGAGCAGAGGGATCTAGGAGTGCAGGTGCATAGTTCCTTGAAGGTGGCCGCAGGTCGATCGGATGGTCAAAAGGCTTTTGCCACATTATCCATCAGCCAGAGTATTGAGTATAGATATTGGGAGGTCATCTTGCAGTTGTATAAGACATTGGTGAGGCCGCATTTGGAGTATTATGTTCAGTTCTGGGCACTGTTGAAGGAAAGACGTCATGCTGGAAAGGATACAGAGAAGATTTATGAGGATTTGCCAGGTTTAGAGGGTCTGTTATCGGCAGGGGTTGAGTAGGCTGGGACTCCATTCCCTGGAGGGAAGTAGGATGAGGGGTGATCTTATAGGGGGGGTGTATTAGGCCATGAGAGGAATAGATCGCTTAGATGTACAGAGATCCTTTCCCAGAGTAGGTGAATCAAGGACCAGAGGACATAGGTTTAATGTGAAGGGGAAAAGATTTAATAGGAAACTGAGGGGTAACTTTTTCACACAAAGGATGGTGGTGGGTGTACGGAACAAGCTGCCTCATGAGGTAGTTGAGGCAGGGACTATCCTAACATTTAAGGAACAGTTAGACAGATACATGGACAGGATGGGTTTGGAGGGATACTGGCAGGTGGGACTAGTGTAGCTGGGACTTGTTGGCCGGTGTGGGCAAGTTGGGCTGAAGGGCCTGGTTTCATGCTATATCAATCTACGACTCCACTACAGAGCCTCAGAATTTGGGAACGCCCATCGACACCATGGCTGAAGTTACAAACAAGACCGGGACCCCCGGGACCTCCACATCAAGAGAGAACACGGGTATGTTGCAGAAATCTTTAAACTATAAATGTTGTCCTGATTTCTCCTCTGGATCTGATAGTCATAGAGTGTGGAAACAGGCACTTCGGCCCAACTTGCCCACACCGGCCAACATGGCCCAGCTACACTAGTCCTATCTGCCTACATGTGGTCCATATCCCTCCAAATCTGTCTGATCCATCTCATTGTACTGCTACATGGTCGTCCTGTTGAACTTCATTGTATGTAACTAGGTTTCACCAAGCCCACTGACTGAAGATGGGTCTCGACCTGAAACTTAAGGGCCTGTCCCACCAGCATGCAACTCTATGAGATGAACGCGATCAAACTAGAAGTGGGGGCCGCGCGGAGGTTGGGTGATCCCCTGTACAGGGCCGTTCCCCACCAGCATGCGCCTGCATGCGGCAAGCGCAACCAAACCGGCAGTAGGGGCCGCGCGGAGGTCGGGTGAGTGGTGCAATGCGGCGCAAAGTGAGGCGAACTTGGAGCGAATTCCAAGGTAAGTTCGCCAGGACAGAGAGGGGGCACCGAGGCACACACACATACAGGGCCACGGAGCCACACACATAGAGGGTCACAGAGGCACTTACAAATAGGTTCACGGAGGCACGATGTCGGGGCGGTGTGTGAATGTCGAGGCGACTGCGAGCCGACAAGCCGTTGCCGCGCGGAATTTTTGGACATAGTCGCTTTTTCGGAGCCCCGCGCGGTGTCGGGACGAACTCCACACAATTCCGCACGGCTCCAGCGATCGAAGTGGGACCGGCCCCGCAACGCCGGACGGCTCAAGCGACCACGTTAGGTCGTGCTAATCGCATAGAGTTGCATGCTGGTGGGACAGGCCCTTTAACCTATTCATTCTCTCCAGAGATGCTGACTCCGCTGAGTTATTCTGCCATTTTGTGTCGATCTTCGGTTTAAACCATCATCTGCAGGTCCTTCCTACACGCATCCTCTAAGTCCATGGACCTGTCAAAATGTTGCTTGCCATTCTGTGAATTAACACATTTAAAACATGTTGAGTATGCTATATTAAGAAATAATCCAAGAGAACATAGTTTAACAGAGACAAGGGGACAAGCACAATTTGTGTTGCCACCCAGGGTATTGAAGATGGTGGGGAGGGGAGGTAAGATGTGTTAGGGATCTAGTCGTTATGTTGGAGGTCCAGTATATTTCACTCCATTTCTAATCACGGTGCACGGTGGCACAGCGGTAGAGTTGCTGCCTTGCCCGGTAGAGACACTTGTTCGATCGTGACTATGGGTGGTGTCTGTGGTAAAATGTTTAGACATAGATCAGATTCTTGTTTAGATAAGGGTTATGGAGTGAAGGAAGATAGGAGAATGGGATTGAGAGGGAAAGCTAGATGTCAGAATTGAATGGCGGAGTAGACTGAATGGGACGAATGGCCATGTTCTGCTCCCACAACTTATGGAACTTATGAAAATTGTAAGTTGTCCCTAGTGTGTGTAGGATAGTGTTAGTGTGTGGAATCGGTGGGCCGAAGGGCCTGTTTTCATGCTGTATCTCTAAACAAAACTAAATCATGATGGTAGTGAAAATGTTGCTGAACTGAAGGAGAAAGGCATTATTATGGAGAGCGAATGGTGAGTATAGTTTAGTTGGTTTAATTGTCATTTTCCGAGGTACAGTGAAAAGCTTTTGTTGCGTGCTAACCAGTCAGCATAAAGACAATACATGATTACAATCGATCCATTCACAGTATATAGATACATGATATGGGAATAACGTTTAGTGCGAGGTAAAGCCAGCAAAGTCCGATCAAAGATAGTCCAGGGTCATCAAAGAAGTACATGGTAGTTCAGCACTGTTCTCTGGTTGTGGTAAGATATTACAGTTGCCTGATAACAGCTGGGAAGAAACTGTCCCTGAATCTGGAGGTGTGCATTGTCACACGTCTGTACCTTTTGCCTGTTGGGAGAGGAGAGAAGAGGGAGTGCCCAGGTTGCGACTCATCCTTGATTATGCTGCTGGACTTGCCAACACAGCGTGAGGTGTAAATGGAGTCAAATGGAAGGGAGAGTGGTCCTTTGGGTATGAGGCGAGGGTTGAGACACATGAACCTACAAAGCTTTGTTTTTCATTTATGTTCAAACATGCAGAGTCTGCAGGAGCTGAGCTCTTGAAACAGTGTGACGATTACCAACTGTTCCAGTTGACTAACTTCTACCGAGAAAGACTGAAACCTGCGATGGAACAAGGCGTTGAAGAACTCAGCTTCGTCATGACAGAGGAGGGATATTTCAATGAACTAGAACATGAGGTGAGTGGGAGGAACACAGTGAGTCCTGTTTATGGTCACAGAACTGGGTGGCATGGTGGCACAGCGGTAGAGTTGCCTCCTTGCAGTGCTAGCGATCTTGACCAAGGGTACTGTCTGTTCAGCGATTGTCCATTAGGTCATAAGTGATAGGCGTAGAATTAGGCAATTCGTCCCATCAAGTCTACTCTGCCAGTCAATCATGGCTGATCTATCGCTCCCTCTTAACCCCATTCTCCTGTCTTCTCCCCATAACCCCTAACAGTCGTACAAATCAAAAATTTATCTATCTCTGCCTTAAAAAGGTGAATGTGGAGAGGATGTTTCCACTGGTGTGAGAGTCTAGGACCAGAAGTCATAGCCTCAGAATTAAAGGTCGCTATTTTAGAAAGGAGCTGAGGAGGAACTTCTTTACTTGGAGAGGGTTGTTAATCTGGAATTAATTGCCAAAGAAGGCTGTGGAGGCCATGTCAGTGGATATTTTTAAGGCAGAGATAGAAATGTTTTTGATTAGAATGGGTGTCGAGGGTTATGGGGAGGCGGGAAAATGGGATGAGGAGGCGGATGAGAAGGCAAAAATCAGCCATGATTGAATGGCGGTGGGCACAATTAGCCGAATGGCCTAATTCTACCCCTTTAATTTTTGAAATGCTGGAGTAACTCAGTGGGACAGGCAGCATCTCACAAAATATCCACTGTTTTTCCACAGAAAGTCTCTGAGCTGGTGGAGAAGGGAAATCGGGCAGAGAGTTCCAAGCTCTTCCTCAGTCTGGTGATGGAAAAAGGCTCGAGGTCCCGGAGAATGATGTGGGAATCCTTTGTGAAACTGCGCGACGAGTTCCATAAACTCGACAAAATATTAAAAGAAATCCAGGAGCTTGGTACGGTAAAGCAAAACCTTCAACAGAAAATCACATAAAAATACTCTGGACTCATCATTAGCAATCAAATTTGATTTCATGAAATCTTGTTCATTTAAACAGGTCCTAATCCATACGAATACATGAACATCGCAAAAGATCTGTGTGTTCTATCGTCACAACTGATGGGTGAGTGAAAATGAACAATTTACAAAATTACCGGACAGAAGGGCGGCACGGTAGCGCAGCGGTAGAGTTACAGTGCTTACAGTGTCAGAGACCGGGTTCGATCCCGGCTATGGGTGTTGTGTTGCCTCTATAGAGTTTGTACGTTCTCCCCGTGACCTGCACGGTTTTCTCCGAGATATTCGGTTTCCTCCCACACTCTAAAGGTGCACAGGTTTGTAGGTTAATTGGCTTGGCGTAAATTGTCGCTCATGCACGAGTAGGATAGTGTTAGTATGCGGGGATCGCTGGTTGGTGCGGTCTTGGTGGGCCGAAGGGCCTGTTTCCACGCTGTATCTCTAAACTAAAACTAATGCTAATGCAAATCCATTATATATCCCAGCTTTCGTCAACTGGATTTCCAGCTGTTACCAAACTCTGAACAAATAACTGAGTTCAATATCTATTCTATCTACAAAAGGACACAACATGTGCAGGGAAGGAACTGCAGATTTCCTGTTTTAACTGAAGATAGACACAATGTGCTGGGGTAACTCAACAGGTTAGGTAGCATGTCTGGAGAACATGGATAGATGATGTTTCGGGTCGAGACCCTTCTTCAGCACCTGTAGTCTGAATTGAAATGGGTTGCACTGTAAGGCAGCAACTCTACCGCTGCGCCACTGTGCCGCTCAAGACATTTACGAACGTTCCATGGATAATTTCTAAGGTCAAGTTCCAAATCAGCCAGTTCCTGTCACTTCATGCAAATGTCTAAATTGAAAATTTCATCCAAATCAATGGTGAGCTCCTTACGAAGGCCTCCACATCTGACAGGGTGCAGACACAAAGGGATCAATTCATAAGTTCAAATAGTTAGTTCATAAGTTATAGGAGCACAATTAAGCCATTCATAGAAACATAGAAATTAGGTGCAGGAGTAGACTATTCGGCCCTTCGAGCCAGCACCGCCATTCAATATGATCATGGCTGATCATCCAACTCAGTATACCGTACCTGCCTTCTCTCCATACCTTCTGATCCCCTTAGCCACAAGGGCCACATCTAACTCCCTCTTAAATATAGCCAATGAACTGGCCTCAACTACCCTCTGTGGCAGAGAGTTCCAGAGACCCACCACTCTCTGTGTGAAAAAAATCCTTCTCATCTCGGTCCTAAAGGATTTCCCCCTTATCGTTAAGCTGTGACCCCTTGTCCCGGACCTCCCCAACATCGGGAACAATCTTCCTGCATTTAGCCTGTCCAACCCCTTAAGGATTTTGTAAGTTTCTATAAGATCGCCTCTCAATCTCCTAAATTCTAGAGAGTATAAACCGAGTCTATGCAGTCTTTGTTCATAACACAGTCCTGACATCCCAGGAATCAATCTGGTGAACCTTCTCTGCACTCCCTCTATGGCAATAATGTCCTTCCTCAGATTTGGAGACCAGAACTGTACGCAATACTCCAGGTGTGGTCTCACCAAGACCCTATACAACTGAAGTAGAACCTCCCTGCTCCTATACTCAAATCTTTTTGCTATGAAAGCTAACATACCATTCGCTTTCTTCACTGCCTGCTGCACCTGCATGCCTACTTTCAATGACTGGTGTACCATGACACCCAGGTCGCGCTGCATCTCCCCTTTTCCTAATCGGCCTCCATTTAGATAATAGTCTGTTTTCCTATTTTTGCCACCAAAGTGGATAACCTCACATTTATCCACATTATACTGCATCTGCCAAACATTTGCCCACTCACCCAGCCTATCCAAGTCACCTTGCAGTCTCCTAGCATCCTTCTCACAGCTAACACTGCCCCCCAGCTTAGTGTCATCCGCAAACTTGGAGATATTGCCTTCAATCCCCTCATCCAGATCATTAATGTATATTGTAAATAGCTGGGGTCCCAGCACTGAGCCTTGCGGTACCCCACTAGTCAGTGCCTGCCATTGTGAAAACGACCTGTTTACTCCTACTCTTTGCTCAATCATGGCCTCTCAACCCCATTCTCCTGCTTTCTCCCCACAACACATGACACGAACAAATCAAGAATATATCAATTTCCGCTATCAATCCCTGCTTCTGTGGCATTGAATTCCACAGATTCACCACCCTCTGACTAAAGAAATTGCTTGTCATCTCCTTTCTAAAGGTACGTTCTTTTTATTTTGAGGCTATGACCTCAGGTGCAAGACTCTCCTACTAGTGGAAAACTCCTTTTCACATACACTCTATCCAGGCCTTTTATTGTTCGGTACGTTTCAATGAGGTCCTCCCTCATCCTTCTAAACTGCAGCGGGTTCAGCGAGTAGAGGCCCAGTGCCGTTAAACGCTCGTCATATGTTAACCCAATCTTTCCTGGGGTTAATAATAATAATAATTTGGGAAGTCTAATATGGGTAGGACCTACCCAGTGAACGGTAGGGCTATAGGGAGTGTTGTGGAACAGAGGGATCTAAGAGTGGACGTTCATGGTTCCTTGAAGGTGGAGTCGCAGGCAGATCGGTGGTTAAAAAGGCTTTTGGCACATTGGCCATCATCAGTCAGACTATTGAATATAGAAGTTGGGTGGTCATGTTGCAGTTGTATAAGACTTTGGTGAGGCCGTATTTTGAGTATTGCATTCAGTTCTGGGCACCATGCTATGGGAATGATGATGTCAAGCTGGAACGGACACGGAGTCTCTTGCCCAGAGTAGGTGAATCGGGGACCAGAAGACATAGGTTTAAGGTGAAGGGGATATGATTAAATAGGAATCTGTGGGGTAACTTTTTCACACAAAGGATAGTGTATGTATGGAACAAGCTGCCAGAGGAGGTGGTTGAGGCTGGGGCCACGCCAACATTTAAGACACAGTTAGACAGGTACATTGCTAGGACAGATGTGGAGGGATATGGATCAAACGCGGGTAGGTGGCAAGAGTGTGGCTGGGACATGTTGGCCGATGTGGGCAAGTTGAGGTGAAGAGCCTGTTTCCACACTGTATCACTCTATGACTCTATGTGAATCCTGAGTTTTGAGCTGAACCATCTAACATTTGAATCTTTTTTTGTCTGTTTCCGTGGAAGATGTTCAACAGAAGCACAAGGAGTCCCTGCGAGCACTTACTGAAACACTGAGCGTGAACACTATGGTGATGAAGAAGGGGAAGGTTGAGGTTTTCCAGCTAGTTGATCGATACGCTGAGCTCACGGTCATCTCCACTGTTCGAGATCGGAGACTAGTGGAACATGAGCTGCTGGCAAGAGGCCGGGACCACGAGGAGTGGAGAGAGAAATGCCTCCGGAAAGAGTTGGAAAAAATCCGGACTGACCAATTGTTCCAGAGTAGCTTTTCCCGGAGGAAATCCAAATTGGGAAGATCGGCCGTGGTAGCCGGAGTCGCGGGGATCGGAAAAACGACAATGGTGCAAAAGATTGTTTATGACTGGGCCACGGGGAAAATATACCAACGCTTCCAGTTTGTCTTCAGTTTCAAGTTCCGGGATTTAAACGCCATCAACTGCAGTATAAACCTGAGGGAATTGATTCTGGATCAGTATCCCTACTTTGGGAATATACTGGGAGAGGTCTTGAAGAACCCAGAGGGATTGCTGTTTATATTCGATAGTTTGGATGAATTCAACGGCAGAATCGATGTTGCTGACAGCGGGAGAGGCACTGAATCTCAGCACAAGTGCCCAGATCCCGAATTCCGGTGTGAGGTATCTGACATTGTGTCCAGTCTAATCCAGCACCAGCTTCTCCCAGGGTGTTCAGTGCTCGTCACCACCCGCCCCACTGTGTTACATTCGCTGGAAAAAGCGGAGATCAGCGTCTGGGCTGAAATCCTGGGATTAGTCGGCGAGGAACGGAAGGACTATTTCACCCGGTTTTTTGGTGATCAGGCAGTGGCAGCAGCTGTTTTCAGACACGTGGAGGAGAACAACATCCTGTCCACCATGAGCTACAACCCCTCCTACTGCTCGATCCTCTGTATGGCACTGGGCCCCTTCTTTGCGCAAAGACGCCGGGACCCGCAGCGAGTCCCTAAGACCATCACCCAACTGTACTCCTACCACATTTGCAACATCTTGAAAAACCACGGGCGTGAGATTGGGAGCCCCCGTGAGGTGTTACTGAGGCTCGGCCAGATGGCCTTCGCAGGAGTGGCCGAGAAAAAGATTGTGTTCACGGATGGAGATTTGATCAAGTACAACCTGCAGCCTTCCCAGTTCCTGTCCGGGTTCCTGGTGGAATTTCTGGAGCGAGAGGATTGTGCCCGGAGCGTGGTGTACACCTTTCCGCACCTCACCATCCAAGAGTTTGTAGCCGCACTGGCACAATTCCTAATTCAGCAACCCGGGGATATCCTGAAACTCCTCACTGAAGCCCACAGCACGACAGACGGACGATTTGAGGTATTTCTCCGTTTTGTCGCTGGTCTCTCCTCCCCAATGTCAACTTGGGGTTTGACGGAATTACTGGGACCATTTCCCCACCAAATAATCTGCCGGGTGATTGACTGGGTGAAGGAGGAGGTTAAACGGCAGGCTGGGAACACATGGAGCGAGGTTGGTAAAAGGAGCTTCCTGAACACGCTGCACTACCTGTTTGAGTCTCACAATCCCGCACTGGCTCAGAAAGCTCTGGAATCGGTGGAAATTATTTCGTTGCGACGATTGCATCTGACCCCGATTGACTGCGCCGTCGTGTCTCATGTCATTAAACACTCTGATATGATCAAACACCTTGATCTCTGGAGCTGCTTCATTCAGTGCGAAGGACTCCAGCGGCTCGGACCGGAGCTGCACAAGTGTCGGGAATTGGGGTAACTGTTCTATTTGTCTCAGAGGCGGAATCACAAGTTCACTTGTTATAGGAGTAGAATTTGGTCATTCGGCCCATCATGTCTACTCCGTCATTCAATCAAGGCTGATCCCTGCCTCCTAATCCCATTTTCCTGCCTTCTCCCCATAACCCTTGACACCCATTCAAATCAAGAATTTGTCTATCTCTGCCTTTAAGATATCCACTGATGGCCTCTGTGGTGATGAGCTCCACAGATTGTTAAAGAAGGAACTGCAGATGCTGGAGAATCGAGGGTTACACAAAAAGCTGGAGAAACTCAGCGGGTGCAGCAGCATCTAAGGAGCGAAGGAGATAGGCGACGTTTCGGGTCGAGCTCCACAGATTAATCACCCTGAGACTAAAGAAGTTCCTCCTCACCTCCTTTCTAAAAGAATGCCCTTTAATTCTGAGGCTAAGACTTCTGGTCCTAGCCTCTTCCACCAGTGGAAACATCCTTTCCACATCAACTCTACACCTATCATCATTCTGTACGTTTCAATGAGGTCCTCCCCTCAACCTTCTAAATTCCAGCAAGTACAGGCCCAGTGCTAACCCACTCATTCCTGGAATCATTCTTGTAATTTGTTTCTGTTTTTGTCTCTGTTTTTGTATTCTAGTCCTCTTGGCATCAATGCTAGCATTGAATGTGCCTTCCTTACTACCAATTTGACTTGCAAATTAAGTGTTTGGGAGTCCTGCACCAGCTCCCCCAAGTCCCGATTCACCTCCGACTTCTGGATTCTCTCTCCATTTAGAAAATAATCAACGCCTTTATTAACCATATAACCATATAACAATTACAGCACGGAAACAGGCCTTCTCGGCCCTTCCAGTCCGTGCTGACCATTTATTTTCCCCTAGTCCCATCTACCTGCACTCAGACCATACCCCTCCATTCGCTTCCCGTCCATATACCTGTCCACTTTACTTTTAACTGTTAAAATCGATCCTGCCTCCACCACTTCTGCAGGAAGATCATTCCACACAGCCACCACTCTCTGAGTAAAGATGTTCCCCCTCATGTTACCCCTAAACTTCTGTCCCTTAATTCTCATGTCATGCCCTCTTGTTTGAATCTTTCCTACCCTCAATGGGAAAAGCTTATCCACGTCAACTCTGTCTATCCCTTTCATCATTTTAAAGACCTCAATCAAGTCCCCCCTTAACCTTCTGCGCTCCAAAGAATAAAGACCTAACTTGTTCAACCTTTCTCTGTAACTTAGTTGCTGGAACCCAGGCAACATTCTAGTAAGTCTCCTCTGTACTCTCTCTATTTTGTTGACATCCCTCCTATATACTTCCTATACATTTATTCTTATTATCAAAATGCATGACACCGTACTTTTCATCTGCCACTGATCTTCCCACTCTCCTAACCTATTCCACGTCCTTCTGCAGAGTCCTTGCTTCCTCTACACTGCCTGCTCCTCCACCTATCTTAGCATCAACTGCAAACTTGGCCACAAAGCCTTCAAACCCCTTGTCCAAATCATTAATATACAACGTGAAGAGAAGCGGCCCCCAGCTCAGCTCTCATCTTCCCTAGCTGCCTGACGTGCAACACCTTATCGAATGCCTTCTGAAAATCTAGGGAAACAACATCTACAGCCTCCCCTCTGTCCCACTATTAACTTCCTCAAAGAACTCCAGCACATTCATCAGGCAAGAACTTCCCTTCACAAAGTCATGCTGATTTCAGCCTCTTTTATCATGAACTTTTAAGTACTGCGTAACCTCATCCTTTATAATTGACTCTAAAATCTTACCAATCATGAAATAGTTCCAAGTTCCTTTTAGTTCTGCAGGATTTCACATCCACTGTCCCCACCACCTTCCGCCCCACTGTCGTGCTTGGGGTACGCCGCAGTGTCCTCCTCCACTCTCCCCGTCCCCTCTCCCACTTCTATCCCCTCTGCCCCCAAACCCACTCTCACCTGCCCAAAATCTTTGGTTTTTCCTCCCATACTCCAAAGACTAGGTAATTGACTTGGTATCATTGTAAATTGTCCCTGGTGTGTGCAGGATAGTGTTAGTGTGCGGGAATCGCTGGTCGGTGCGGACTCGGTGGGTTGAAGGGCCTGTTTCCACGCTATTCTTCTAAACTAAACTAGAGACAGTTTACATTTATACCAAGCCAATTCTCCATCAATTTAGTTTAGTTTAGACAGAAGGGCGTGGAAACAGGTTTTTCGACCCACTAAGTCCGCACCGACCAGCGATCCCCATAAACCAACGCTATCCTACACACACGAGGAACAATTTTACATTTACACCAAGCCGATTAACCTACAAACCTGTACGTCTTTGGATAGTGGGAAGAAACCAAAGATCTCTGAGAAAACCCACGCAGGTCACAGGGAGAATATACAAACCCGTAGTCAGGATCGAACTTGGGTCTCTGGCGCTGTAAGGCAGCAAATCTACCGCTGCGCCACTGTGCCGCCCCAGTATGTGGGATAGTGTTAGTGTGCGGAGATCGCTGGTTGGTGCAGACCCGTTGGTTTGAAGGGCTGTGCTGCATCTCTTAATTAAACTAAAACTAAACCTGGATTTGCATGAGTTTGTTTCTCACTCTCTGTCTCTGTTTAGTCTGGACAGTAACAACCTGGGTGATCCTGGAGTGAAACTGATATCTGTGGCTCTGCGGAACCCAGCCTGTAAAATACAGAAACTGGGGTAAGTACCAAACTGCGAGAGATTGTGTTGACGGTCACTTGGTGCCTGACGCTAGATATTAATATGTTCAGTAATTGTGGAGGAAGGAATTTTTCCTTTAGCAGTAAGAATCACAGAGGGGGATCAGCAAGAGAGGATGTTGCAGAACTTTTGTCGGAGAGAGGAGAATTTCTTCAAAATTCAGTAATTGTGTTACTGATGAAGCCAAAACGTATTATTGCCATATGTCCCAGATAGAACAATGACATTCTTACTTGCAGCAGCACAACAGGATACATAAACATAGTAATAAAGAAGAAAAACAGTTCAGTGTGTGTAAATATACACATACCCACAAATATACAGACCATATATTTTGTTTTGAGGCCTTCGAAGGTGGGGAACTCCAGGGATTTGCACTGTCTCCTGTCTCCCTGTGTCCCTCACCCTTTCCCTCTCTTCTCTAGGCTGGGTTATAACGATCTCTCGGAGTCTGGTGCCGAGAATCTTGCCTCTGCCCTGAGTGCAAACCGCTCACTGACAGATCTCAACCTGAGTAGTAATAAACTGGGAGATTCTGGAGTGAAACTAATATCCGCAGCTTTGAGACACCCGGACTGTAAAATACAGATACTGCGGTAAGTAACCCTTTGAAAGTGTGCAATTTTATTTACAGTAATTTCCAATTCCCGATTGTATACCCCTTCCATGCCTCACATCATTTTATACTCCCAGAAGTACTGGAGGACAGAGGATCTAAGGGGGTAGAAGAACTGAAAGAAATTGTCATCAGGCGAGAAATAGTATTGGGTAGGATAATGGGGCTGAAGGATGATAAATTCCCTCGGCCTGGTGGTCTGCATCCCAGGGTACTCAGGAAGGTGGCTCTAGAAATAGTGGACGCATTGGTGATCATTTTCCAATGTTCATTAGATTCAGGATCAGTTCCTGTGGATTGGAGGATAGCTAATGTTATCCCACCTTTCAAGAAAGGAGTGAGAGAGAAAACGGAATTAGTCAGTTCAGTTAGCCTGACTTCGGTGGTGGGAAGGATGCAGCAGTCAATTATTAAAGAGGTAATAATGGGGCATTTGGATAGCAGTAAAAGGATTAGTCCAAGTCAGCATGGATTTATGAAAGGAAAATCATGCTTGACTAATCTTCTGGAACTTTTTGAGGATGTGACAAGTAAAATGGATGAAGGGGAGCCAGTGGATGTAGTGTATCTAGACGTTCAGAAAGCCTTTGATAAAGTCCCGCACGGGAGACTGGTGACTAAAAGTATAGCACATGGTATTGGGGGTAGGGTACTGACATGGATAGAAATTTGGTTGGCAGACAGGAAGCAAAGAGTAGGAGTGAACAGGTCCTTTTCAGAATAGCAGGCAGTGGCGAGTGGAGTGCCGCAAGGCTCGGTGTTGGGGCCGCAACTGTTTACCTTATATTATTGATTAAGAAGAGGGATTTAGGAGCAACACTAGCAAGTTTGTGTATGACACAAAGCTGGGTGGCAGTGTGAACTGTGAAGAGGATGTTAGGAGGTTGCAGGGTGACCTGTACAAGTTGAGTGAGTGGGCAGATGCGTGTCAGATGCAGTATAATATAGAAACATGTGAGGTTATCCACTTTGGTGGCAAAAACAAGGCAGATTATTATTACAAAGGGGTTAGGTTAGGTAAGGGGGAGGTACAGCGAGACCTGGGTGTCCTTGTACACCAGTCACTGAAAGTTGGTGTGTAGGTACAGCAGGCAGTCAAGAAAGCTAATGGAATGTTGGCCTTCATTACAAGAGGATTTCAGGATAGGAGTGAAGAGGTTCTTCTGCAGTTGTATAGGGCTCTGGTCAGACCACATCTGGAGTATTGTGTACAGTTTTGGTCTCCTAATTTTGGTCTCCTTGTGATAGAGGTAGTGCAGCGTAGGTTCACGAGATTAATCCCTGGGATGGCGGGACTGTCATATGAGGAAAATACTAGGCTTGTATTCACTGGAGTTTAGAGGGATGAGGGGGGATCTTATAGACACATATAAAGGATTGGACAACCTAGATGCAGGAAAAATGGTCCCAAAGTTGGGCGAGTCCAGAACCAGGGGCCACGGTCTTAGAGTAAAGGGGAGGCCATTTAAGACTGAGGTGAGAAAAAACATTTTCACCTAGAGAGTTGTGAATTTGTGGAATTCCCTGCCATTGAGGGCAGTGAAGGCCAAATCACTGGATGGATTCAAGAGAGAGTTAGATAGAGCTCTAGGGGCTAGTGGAATCAAGGGATATGGAGAGAAGGCAGGCATGGGTTATTGATTGGGGACGATCAACCATGATCACAATGAATTGCGGTCATGGCCTCCTCCTGCACCTATTTTCTAAGTTTCCATATACTTAAGGTCAAAAGTGATAGAATTAGGCCATTTGGCCCATCAAATCCATCATTCAAATATGGCTAATCTATCTGCTCCTCCTAAACCCGTTCTCCTGCCTTTCCCCATAACCTCTGCCACCCGTACGAATCAAGAGTTTATCTCTGCCTTAAGAATATCCATTGACTTGCCTTCTGTGGCAAAGAATTCCACAGAATCACTGCCCTCTGACTAAAGAAATTCCTTCTCACCTCCTTCCTAAAAGAACATTCTTTATTTCTGATGCAATGAACTCTCGTCCGAGACTCCCCCACCAGTGGGAACATCCTCTCCACATCCACCCTATCCAAGCCTTCCATCATGTCTCCCCTCAGCCTCTGACATTCCAGAGAAAACAGCAAGTTTAAATGACCTCTTTGTAGCTGAAACCCCCAAATCCAGACAACATATTGGCAAACCTCCACAACACCATCTCAAGTCTCCACATCCTTTCCGTAATGGGGCAACCAGAACAGCACACAATACACCAAATACAACCCAGCCAAACTCTTATAGAGTCATAGAGTGATACAGTGTGGAAACAGGCCCAACTTGCCCTTACTGACTAACATGTTCCAGCTACACTAGTCCCACCTGCCCCTGTTTGGTCCATATCCTTCCAAACCTGTCCCCTTCCTGTCTAACTGTTTCTTAAATGTTGGGGTAATTTTGGCCTCAACTACCTCCTCTGGCAGCTTGTTCCATACACCACCACCCTTTGTGCGAAAAAGTTACCCCTCGGATTCCTATTAAATCTTTCCCCATCACCTTAAACCTATGGCCTCTGGTCCTCGATTCACCGACTCGGTGCAAGAGATTCTGTGGATCCTTCCGATCTATTCTACTCATGACTTTATACACCTCAAAAGATCATTGCTCTGCTCCTGCGCGCCAAGGAATAGATTCCAACCCTACCCAACCTCTCTCTACAGCTCAGACCATCTAGCCCTGGCAACATCCATGTAAATCTTCCCTGTGCCCTTACCAGCTTAACGACATCTTTCCTATAACATGGTGCCCAGAGATGAGCGCATAGAAACATATAAATTAGGTGCAGGAGTAGGCCATTCGGCCCTTCGAGCCTGCACCGCCATTCAATATGATCATGGCTGATCATCCAACTCAGTATCCCGTACCTGCCTTCTCTCCATACCCTCTGATCCCCTTAGCCACAAGGGCCACATCTAACTCCCTCTTAAATATAGCCAATGAACTGGCCTCAACTACCCTCTGTGGCAGAGAGTTCCAGAGACCCACCGCTCTCTGTGTGAAAAATGTCCTTCTCATCTTGGTCGTAAAGGATTTCCCCCTTATCCTTAAGCTGTGACCCCTTGTCCTGGACCTCCCCAACATCGGGAAGAATCTTCCTGCATCTAGCCTGTCAAACCCCTTAAGAATTTTGTAAGTTTCTATAAGATCCCCTCTCAATCTCCTAAATTCTAGAAAGTATAAACCGAGTCTATGCAGTCTTTGTTCATAACACAGTCCTGACATCCCAGGAATCAGTCTGGTGAACCTTCTCTGCACTCCCTCTATGGCAATAATGTCCTTCCTCAGATTTGGAGACCAGAACTGTACGCAATACTCCAGGTGTGGTCTCACCAAGACCCTATACAACTGAAGTAGAACCTCCCTGCTTCTATACTCAAATCCTTTTGCTATGAAAGCTAACATACCATTCGCTTTCTACACTGCCTGCTGCACCTGCATGCCTGCTTTCAATGACTGGTGTACCATGACACCCAGGTCGCGCTGCATCTCCCCTTTTCCTAATCCATTTAGATAATAGTCTGTTTTCCTATTTTTGCCACCAAAGTGGATAACCTCACATTTATCCACATTATACATTATACTGCACCTGCCAAACGTTTGCCCACTCACCCAGCCTATCCAAGTCACCTTGCAGTCTCCTAGCATCCTCCTCACAGCTAACACTGCCCCCCAGCTTAAGGTCATCCGCAAACTTGGTGATATTGCCTTCAATTCCCTCATCCAGATCATTAATGTATATTGTAAATAGCTGGGGTCCCAGCACTGAGCCTTGCGGTACCCCACTAGTCACTGCCTGCCATTGTGAAAAGGACCCATTTACTCCTACTCTTTGCTTCCTGTTTGCCAGCCAGTTCTCTATCCACATCAGCACAATACTCTAAATGCGGCCTCACCAACGTCTTATATAACAGCAACATGACCTCCCATCTTCTATATTCGATGCTTTGACTGATGAAGGCTAATGTGCAAAACGCCTTTTTGACCCCCTGCGACTCCACCTTCAAGGAACCATGCACCTGCATTCCTGGATCCCTCTGATCTACAACATCCCCGAGGGCTCTACCATTCACTGGGTAGGTCCTGCCCATGTTAGACTTTTCAAAATGCCACACCTCACATTTCTCTGCATTAAATTCCATCATGCGCTGCATAATAATTTTGTGACTCTTATACACAATGCTGCCTTTACCACCCTATCTACTTTTGCTGCCACCTTCAGTGGGCTATGGAATGGGATGTAAACATCCTTCTGCACATTAATGCTATTCAGGGTCTTGCCATTAACCGTATACTCTCCCCTTACGCTCAACCTCCCAAAATGCAACACCTCACTCTTGCTATAATTAACCTCTATCTGTCACACTGAACTTTTGAGGTGCAATATTGCAGGTAGCTCTAAGAATAAAGGGTGGCACGGTGGAGTGGCGGTAGAGTTGCTGCCTTGCAGCACCTGCAGTGGCTGAGCCCCGGGTTCGATCCCGACCACGGGTGCTATCTGCGGAGTTTGTACATTCTTCCCGTGACCGCCCGCAGGGGTTTTCTCCAAAACCTCCCACACTCCAAAGACGTCCAGGTTTTTTGGATAATTGACTTGGTATTAAAAATGTCCATTGTCCCTAGTGTGTGTAGGGTAGTGTTAATGTGCGGGGATCGCTGGTCGGCGCGGACTCGATGATCCGATGGGCTTGTTTCCGCGCTGTATCTCCAAACTAAACTGAGCTAATCTTGATCCTTATTCTAGTCCTGCTTACTGACACGTAGTGGAGATGTTGCAAGGGAAATCTTTGTGATAGTGCAGCCTGTACAGCTGGTGAGAAACTGTTTGAACTGGATTGGATTTATAGCAGAAAAGCTTCCATTTCACATTAATTAACACCACTGTTCTCTGAAAGAAAGTGGAAGCTGCAGTCATGTTCATATAAGTGCACCAACCAGCAGCTACTCAAAAAAGTGTACGTCTTTGCAATATGGGAGGAAACAGGAGCACCCGGAGACTGTACAAATTCCGTACAGACAGCACCCGCAGTCAGAATCGAACCCAGGTCTCTGGCGCTGCAAGGCAGCAGCTCTACCTCTGTGCCACCAATCTGCCTCAGTGTGTAGGATAGTGGTAGTGTGCGGGAATCGCTGGTCGGTGCAGACTCGCTGGGCCGAAGGGCCTGTTTCCACACCGTACAAGTAAAGTAAACCAAACTAAATCTCACTCTTGCTCGGATTAACCTCTATCTGTCTCGCTGAACATTTGACGTGCAAGATTGCAGGTACCTCTAAGAATAATTGGGTCATCGTTGGTGATGGGTTTTTATCTGTCCTTGGCCTCCAGGCTGGATGATGTCGGACTCACACATTCTGGTATTGAGGACCTCGTCTCCGTTCTCAGTACAAACTGCTCGCTGACGATCTTGGAGCTGTGCAGCAATAATTTGGGGGGTTCCGGCGTGAAACTGGCATGTGAGGCCCTGAGAAACCCGGACTGTAAAATACGAAGACTGGGGTAAGTCCCAAACTGAGAGGGTGCTTACAGGAACTTGGAGTCATAGAGTGAAAACAGGCACTTCGGCCCAACCTGCCCACACTGGCCAACATGTCCCAGCTACACTAGTCCCCCCTGCTCAGGTTTCGCCCATATCCATCCAGAGCTTATAGAACATAAGGCACTGTGAACAAATGTGGGCCCTATATCCAGGCATGAGATTTCTCTGTGGATTTCTGCGGATTTTGAAATTTGGCAAGCAAAGATCATAGAGCTCAGCTGTATAAGCTCCATGATCTTTGGTCCTGAGGCTTTGCCGCTGCTGAGGCCTCATCGCTGTCGATGCCCCACTTACGCCTCCGTGGTGCCGACCCGGGCGCCGTTGGCCACTTCGTCCGACCCGGGCTTCTACCCGCACGGCCCCAACCCGGGCTTCTCCGCGGCGATCCGGGAGGCATCGATAAAGTCTTGATAAAGGCCTCTGGCCGCATTCCCAGTTGACAGCCACGGGCCGTCGGGATGCCTTCTGGCTGCGCAATACAATGTGTTGTTGCATTTCCAACTTGGTCTCACCATTGAGTCAGCAATTAGCATTCCTTAATAGTCACTGACTTGCAAAATCTGGCAATCAGAAAATATCCAGCAATCAAAAGAAGATAAAAGATTA
This sequence comes from Raja brachyura, assembly GCA_963514005.1. The sequence goes on along the minus strand of OY740823.1, from coordinate 1,969,953 downwards.
TTCGGTTGTTTTTTTTATTTTTTAAAAATAATTTGACCATAGATTTAAAGGAATTAAATCTTTTTAATTTTTTAAATTTGGGAAGTGTTATTTTCAAATAATGTCTTAAATTCCAGGTTGAGATGTTAATATTTTGTCCACTGCACTTAATTTGACTGAATAGCTATGTAGCACAATATGATCATCTTTGAAGTAGATGGATCATCATTTTCATCCTAACTGTTACGAGTTGGATTTAAAATTCATTTAGCGTTTAAGTACAATGGTAAAGGATACTTCTCTCTATTTAGAATAAACAAGCAAGGAACAGGTATCATGTTACAAGTAGGTGTAATAAGAATATTTTCAATGCGACTTAAGTGTAAACAAGCAAGGAGTTGCTGTCATTTTAAGGTATGATAATCACAAACTTTCTGTGTAAGTTATGAAATGACAAGCAAGTAAAATGTGTTATATTTAAGGTACAATTAAAAAAAAATGACAGTATAATTTAAGAGTGAACAAGCAAGAAAGTGTCGTTTCAAGGTACAATTATCAAAAAAAGGCCGGATATAGGGGGCGCTGCCCCCTTTTACCCCCGCCTGGGATGTTGCTCCTTGGAACCCCATCTCTCTTCCTCTTTTTTCAGTTTTTTCCTCTCATGCCTGTATATCTGAGGAAGGATGTACTGGCTCTTGAGAGGGTCCTGGGGACATTTCACGAGAATGATTCCAGGAATAAATGGGTTAGCATATGATGAGCGCTTGACAGCACTGGGCCGGTACTCGCTGGAGTTTAAAAGGTTGAGGGGGGCCTCATTGAAGCATGCAGAATAATGAAAGGCATAGATACAGTGGATGTGGAAAGGATGTTTCCACTAGTGGGGTAGTCTTAAGACCAGAGGTCGCAGCATCAGAATTAAAGGGTGTACCATTAGGAAAGAGATGAGAAGGAACGTCTTTAGTCAGAGGGTAGTTATTCTGTGGAACACTGCCACAGTGGGGCCAAGTCAGTGGATATTTCTAAGGCAGAGATAGACAAATTCTTGATTAGAATGGGTGTCAAGTGTTATGGGGAGAAGGCAGGAAAATTGGATTAGGAGGCAGTGATCAGCCATGATTGAATGGCGGAGTAGCCTTGATGGGCCGAATGGCATAATTCTACTCGTATAACTTGTGAAACCTGTCCTATCCATGTACCTGTCCAACTGTTTCTTAAATATTGGGATAGGCCCAGCCTCAACTACCTCCTCTGGCAGCCTGTTCCATACACCCACCAACCTTTCTTTGTAAAAGTTACCCCTCCGATTCCTATTCAATCTTTTCCCTTTCACCTTAAACCAATGTCCTCTGGTCCTCAATTCAACTACTCTGTGCAAGAGACACTGCACCTACCTAATCTATTCCTCTCATGAATTTATACACCTCTATAAGATCACACCTCATCCTCCTGCATTTCAAGGAATAGAGTCCCAGCCTGCTCGACTTCTCCCAATAGCTCAGACCTTCTAGCCCTGGAAACATCCTCATAAAATGTCTCTGTACCCTTGTACCAGTGCCCAACACTACACATGAATGTGATCAGCATTAAGCATAGAAGTTGGGAGGTCATGTTGCAATCGTGTAAGACGTCGGTGAGGGCCCGTTTCGAGTATTGTGTTCAGTTCTGGGTACCATGTTGTAGAAAAGATGTCAAGCTGGAAAGGATGCATAGAAGATTTACTGAGGATGCTGCCAGGACACGAGGGCATGAGCCATAGGGAATCGTTGAACAGGCAATTGTATTCCTTGGAGCGCAGGAGAATGGGGCCATCTTGTAGAACTGTGCAAAATCATAAGAGGAATAGATCGGGGAGACGTACAGTCACTTATCCTGAGTAGGGGAATCGCAAACCAGAAGACATGGATTTAAGATGAGGTGGGGGAAGATTTAATAGGAATCTGAGGGGCAACTTGTTCATGCAAAGAGTGGTAGGTGCAGGAACGATCAGTCGGAGGAGGTAGTTGAGGTAGGTACTATCGCAATTTTTTTGAAACATTTAGACAGGTACCTGGATAGGACAGGTTTGGTGGGATATGGACCAAACGTGGGCAGGTGAGACTAGTGTGGATGGGTGCTGCAGCATCTAAGGAGCGAAGGAGATAGGCGACGTTTCAGGTCGAGACCCTTCTTCAGACGGTCTGAAGAAGGGTCTCGACCCGAAACGTCGCCTATCTCCTTCGCTCCTTAGATGCTGCTGCACCCGCTGGGTTTCTCCAGCTTTTTGTGTACCCTCGATTCTCCAGCATCTGCAGTTCCATCTTTAACACTAGTGTGGATGGGCTATGTTGGCTAATGTGGGCAAGTTGGTCTGAAGGACCTGTTTTCACGATGTAAGGGTAGCACAGTGGCGCAGCGGTGGAGTTGCTTCAATAGACAATAGGTGCAGGAGTAGACCATTTGGCCCTTCGAGCCAGCACCGCCATTCAATGTGATCATGGCTGATCATCCCCATTCAGTACCCCGTTCCTGCCTTCTCCCCATATCCCCTGATTCTGCTATTTTTAAGAGCCCTATCTAGCTCTCTCTTGAAAGCATCCACAGGACATGCCTCCACCGCCCTCTGAGGCAGAGAGTTCCACAGACCCGCCACTCTCAGTGAGAAAAAGTGTTTCCTCGTCTCCGTTCTTAATGGCTTATTCCTTATTCTTAAACTGTGGCCCTGGTTCTGGACTCCCCCAACATTGGGAACATGTTTCTTGCCTCTAGTGTGTCCAAACCCTTAACAATCTTATATGTTTCAATGAGATATCTTCTCATCCTTCTAAACTCCAGAGTGCACAAGCCCAGCTGCTCCATTCTCTCTGCATATGATAGTCCCACCATCCCAAGAATTGACCTTGTAAACTAATGCTGCACTCCTTCAATAGTAAGAATGTCCTTCCTCAAATTAGGGTCCAAAACTGCACACAATACTCCAGGTGTGGTCTCACTAGGGTCTCATTTCCTAATAGTGCCAGAGACCCATGTTCGATCCCGTCTGGGGGTGCTGTCTTTACGGAGTTTGTACATTCTCCCCGTGAACACGTGGGTTTTCTCCGAGATCTTCGGTTTCCTCCCACTCTCCAAAGACGTACAGGTTTGTAAGTTAATTGGCCTGGTATAAATGTGTAAAAAATAAAGCTGTCCCTCGTGTGTGTGTGTGTGTGTGTGGGATAGTGCTAATGTGTGGCGATTGTCTGTTAGCAGGGACTCGGTGGGCCGAAGGGGCCTGTTGCCCCGCTGTATCTCTAAACTCCAATAAACTGGCAGAAGCGAAAGCTATGAAAACAAGAATGAGCAATATACGTGGGAGGGGAGAATTGCGTGTTCAAGGCAGGGCACAGGGAAGAGGGGGTGGGGTGGTGGCCTGAAACATCTCTAAATTTTTTTTAAAAAGGATGACTTTAACTCTGTAATTGTGTCGCTGATAAACACTGGGGATTTGCGTCACCTGTGTGTCCATCACCGTCACCCTCTCTCTTTTTCTCTCTGATCTCCAGGCTGTGGAATGTCGGTCTCACAGATTCTGATATCGAGGATCTCGTCTCTTCTCCCACAACAAACCAGTCGCTGACAGAGCTGAACCTGGGGAGAAATGTCTTGACAGACCGCTCTCTCCCCGCTCTCCGTTGCCTCATACTGTCACTCCCGAGTCTGGCATGGATAGAGTGAGTGTTTGTGTTAATGTCTCGTCAAGAGTGTTTTATTGTCATATGTCACGGTTTGAGTCGAGAAGTTGGGAGGACATGTTGCATTTCATAAGGTCATATGTGATAGGAGTAGAATTGGGTCATTCAACCCATCAAGTCTGCTCTGCCATTCACTCATAGCTAATTTATCCAACACCATTCTCCTGCCTTCTCCCCATAACCTCCCCCACCTGTACTAATCAAGAATCTATCTATCTCTGCATGAAAAATATCCACCAACTTGGCCTCCACAGCCTTCTGTGGCAAAGAATTCCACCGATTCACCACCCACTGACCAAAGAAATTTCTCCTCAACTCCTTCCGAAAAGAACGTCCTTTAATTCTGAGACTATGACCTCTAGTCCTAGACTCTCTCACTAGAGGAAACATCCTCTCCGCAACCACTATCCAAGCCTTTCACTATTCTGTGCGTTTCAATGAGGTCCCTCATCTAAACTCCAGTGAGTACAGGCCCAGTGCCGACAAACGCTCATCATAGTTGTAGAAGATGTTGGTTAGGCCTGTGTTGCCTTTGGTTTGGAAATGCTAAAGCTGTGTTGCCTTTCCTAATTAAAATTGCCTTGCCTAATTAAAGTTGCCTTGCCTTCTATATATAATTAAAAGTGTAATCCTGACCACTTCCTGTTTGCGCTTTATATCGATTTTAGAGAAAGCACTACTACGTATGGCTGCGATTTTTGACCATATAACTCATAGTCCACCTCCGCTCATCAGGTGCCGAGGATATTTCCCTTTGATGAAAAATGAAAGAGTTATTAGTGTTTAAAAAATGTTGAAATTCTCTCTCCTGTCAATCACGCCATGAAGGCTGCGCCCCTTCTGGTGGGGTGGGGGGGGGGAGGGACTATAAAAGCCAGCATCGTGGGCGTGGCTCAGTCTCTGCAAGATGGAGGAGGGAGAGGTCATGACATACTGTCTTTAGTGTCCTTGCATCCTGCTTGAAATGGTATGAAACTGCACAAATTTGGTGGCCTCGCACCCTGCTTGAAATGAAAAGGAATAGTCATGAATCAACTGCCAGCCCACCAGCCGTGAGTGAGTGAGCTGCCAGCATAACAGGCTTCAGTGACTGAGCCACCAGCCCAAGAATCCATTTGGCCCACAATGTCCATACTTGCCCTCTGGTAACCAGTCCCTTCAGCCCCTACTAGCCCTCCAGAAAGCCCCCCCCTCCCCCCCCCCCCCCGTCCACCTATATTGGAATTGGTGGAGAGGTGGAATATTGCGTTGGGGGACCAGCCCTCCTGTGTGATGCTGGGACCCAACAGGTCCCACTTAGTCTAGTACATAACTAAAACTGTGATCTGGTGCTCTTCCGGTTTGCGCGGTCTTTGTACTTGCGCAAAAGCGGTACGCGAGAGCGCTACAATTTGTCTGCTCACTCGCCGTTCTGAGTTGGTGAGGTTTAAAAATCTTAAACTCCCCCCCCCCCCCCCCCCCCCCCCCCTCCACCAACCCTCGACAGGCCCTGCCTGAAGCCGTCCCCTTCCACCGGCTACAGAACGCTGCCGCCGGCCCCCTCCTGATGCCGTCGCCAGCTGCAGGACACCCCCCCCCCCCCCCCCCACCACTGACACCAGACAGCTCCCGCCTGAAGACGTCCCCTCCCCCGGCTGCAGGATGCTCCTCAGCCCCTCCCACTGGCCCCCCGCCTGAAGCCACCCCCTTCCCCCACCTACAGGATGCTTCCCCCCACTGGCCCCCGCGTGAACCGTCCTCGTCCCAAGGCTGCAGGACGCTCCCCACCGGTCCCCGCGTAACACCCGTGGGGAGTGGCTGCGGCAGTCTACGGCAGCCCTCTCTTCTAACCCCACCAACGCCCGACAGGCCCTGCCTGAAGCTGTTCCCAGCCACCGGCTACAGAACGCTCCCGCCTGAAGCCATCCCCCTCCCCCACCTGCAGGATGCTTCCCCCCCCCACTGGCCCCCGCCTGAAACTGTCCCCGTCCCCAGCTGCAGGATGCTACCCCCCATGGCCCCTGACAGCACCTGCCTGAAGCCAACCCCCGTCTGCAGGATGCTCCCTCCCCTCCCCCCCCACCAGCCTTCGACAGCCCCCGCCTAATGAAGCCGCCCCACTCCGCCGGCTGCAGGACGCTCCCCCACAATCCCACCAAACCCCGACAGCCCCCGCCTGAAGCCGCCCCTCACCCTCCCCCGGCTGCAAGACGCTCACCCACCGGCCCCTGACTGCCCCCTCCTGAAGCTGTCCCCCTCCCTTGCTACAGGACCCTCCTCCCCCACCTGTCACCGCCTGAAGCCGTCCCGTCCCCAGCTGCAGGACTCTTTCCCCCCCCCCCCCCCTCACCGGCCCCTGTCTGAAGCCATCCCCAGCTGCAGTAGCAGAGGGTAGGCCACAGCAGCGGCAGGGGTATGCAGCGGTAGGCCACGGCAGCCTTCTCCCCTCTCCCCCGCTTCCCCAGCATCAGGGACATCACAACGGAAACCTATATACATATATAGGTGCGTGTGTGTATATATATATATATATATATATGTGTGTGCATATATATATTTAGAGACACACACAGACACGCTGTGTAAACATAGAAACATAGAAATTAGGTGCAGGAGTAGGCCATTCGGCCCTTCGAGCCTGCACCGCCATTCAATATGATCATGGCTGATCATCCAACTCAGTATCCCGTACCTGCCTTCTCTCCATACCCTCTGATCCCCTTAGCCACAAGAGCCACATCTAACTCCCTCTTAAATATAGCCAATGAACTGGCCTCAACTACCCTCTGTGGCAGAGAGTTCCAGAGACCCACCACTCTCTGTGTGAAAAAAGTCCTTCTCATCTCGGTCCTAAAGGATTTCCCCCTTATCCTTAAGCTGTGACCCCTTGTCCTGGACCTCCCCAACATCGGGAACAATATGTGTAAATATACATATGCACAGATAATAATAGTGCAATAATTATTTGAGGTTGTTGCCGAATGGCTGTAGTGAAGATTGATCCTGAATCTGGATGTTGCAGCTTTCAGGCTCCTGTACCTTCTGTGGGTCCTGATGATTCTGGCTGCCTTTTTGAGTATCTCCTCCGGTAAATCCCTTTGATGTTGCGGAGGTTCGGAAACCATGACGGACTGGGCAGTGTTCACAACTTTTTGCTGCCTTCTTTGCTCCTGGGCATTCAGTTTGCTGAACCAGGCCGTGATGCAACCAGTGTAACGCGATAAAATACAGGCGGCAGCTTTTCTGACGATATTTGTTTGTTAAGCAGCATAGTGGCGCTGCAAAAGAGATGCTGCCTTACAGCGCCGGAGACCTGGGGTTTGATCCTGACTACAAATGTTGTCTGTAGGGAGTCTGTAGGTTCTCGTGCTCGTGTTTCCTCCAACATTTCAAAGACTTGTAGGTTTATGTCGTGGCCTCTGCAAATTGTCATAGCCTTGGAGTGATACAGCGTGGAAAAAGGCCCTTCGACACAACTTGCCAACATGTCGTAGCTACACTAGTCCCACCTGCCGCATTCGCTCCATATCGCTCCAAACCTGTCCTATCAAAGTCAAAGTCAAAAGAGTTTATTGTCATGTGTCCCTAACAGGACAATGAAAATCTTTTGTTGCATAGCACTGTCTATCCATGTCTATCCATGTACCTGTCTAACTGCTCCTTAAATGTTGGGATAGTCCCAGCCTCAACTACCTCCTCTGGCAGCTCGTTCCGTACACCCACCATCCCCGTGTGAAAAGGTTACCCCTCAGATTCCTTTTAAATCCTTTCCCCTTCACGTTGAACTTATGTCCTCTGGTCCTCGATTCACCTACTCTGGGCAAGAGACTCCATCCGATCTATTTCTCTCATGATTTTGTATGCCACTAAGATCACCCACATCCTCTTGCCCTCCAGGGAATAGATCCCTGGTAGGATATGGAAGGGGAACTGTGTAACAAAAGAGTGAAGAAGGGTCTTGACCCGAAACATCACCCATTCCTTCTCCCCAGATATAACCATATAATAACCATATAACAATTACAGCACGGAAACATGCCTTCTCAGCCCTTCCAGTCCGTGCCGACCATTTATTTTCCCCTAGTCCTATCTACCTGCACTCAGACCATACTCCTCCATTCCCTTCCCGTCCATATACCTATCCACTTTACTTTTAAATGTTAAAATCGATCCTGCCTCCACCGCTTTTGCTGGAATATCATTCCACACAGCCACCACTCTCTGAGTAAAGAAGTTCCCCCTCATGTTACCCCTAAACTTAATTCCCTTAATTCTCATGTCATGCCCTCTTGTTTAAATTTTCCCTACCCTCAATGGGAAAAGCTTATCCACGTCAACTCTGTCTATCCCTTTCATCATTTTAAAGACCTCAATCAAGTCCCCCCTTAACCTTCTGCGCTCCAAAGAATAAAGACCTAACTTGTTCAACCTTTCTCTGTAACTTAGTTGCTGGAACCCAGGCAACATTCTAGTAAATATGCTGCTTATCCCGCTGAGTCACTCCAGCTTTTTGCGTTTATCCCTGATAGGATAGAGCTATTCTGCTTGTTCAAGTTGAAGTTCACAATTGGTATAGTGAAATTTGAGTTACCATACAGCCATATGAATAAGAAGAACACAATACACAATAGAGTTTAACATAAACATCCACCACAGTGGAATCAACATTTCCCACTGTGATGGAAGGCAATAAAGTTTAGTCATCTTTCTCTGTTGGCCTTTGAACCCTCCGCAGTCGCTGCTACATACTGGCCCTCTCGCCGGGATGATCGAAACTCCAACGTTGGGACGGAGGGACACATTCTCCAGCTTGGAGTTCCCAAATCGGTCGCTTCTTATTGGAGACCACGATTTCCGAGACCACAGGCCCCGCTCAACGGATATCCAACGCTGGCGATCCCCGGCAAGGGATCACCCTGCTCCGCGATGTTAAAGGCAGCGCCGCACCTGCGGCGAGAAGCTCCACAGACCGCTGCCCCACAATGTTAAATTCAGCAGGCCCAACAATCCGAAGCTCCAACACTGGCGATCCCTGGCAAGGGTTCGCCTCGCTCCGCAATGGCAATTCCAGGCTGCGCCCGCTGCTCAAGCTCTGGGCCGGTCTCCGGTAGGAAAGGCTGCGCCAATCCAGTTGGTAGGCCACAAGGGAGGGGGGGGGGGGGGGAGCGAAGATGTAAAGACGCATCTCCTCCCAGGTAAGTGACTGAGAAACGGTTTCCCCCTATTCCTCCTCACCACCCCCCACATAAGGCATCTCAAAATTTTGTAACAATGCTACTGTATCTCTAAACCTTGAAAGGGTTGTTGAAATGTTAACCCCATCCTTATTATTGACACTAATCTGTTTATTTCCTTTTTATTCCTCCATCTGTTTCAGCCTTGGGTCGAATTCATTCAGTTCAGACGGACAGAATCAGCTGAGGACTCTGGAGCAAACCAGGCCCGGACTGATTATAAACTGTGAAAATCACAATGAGTAAACCAGGGGTCGGCAACCTACGGCCCACGGGCCGGATTCGGCCTGGAACCCGAAAGCATCCGGCCCCGACTGGTGGACACAGTTCCACTGATGTATGAATGCAGTTGCAGCGGCTGCGGTGCCTGGTGCTCAGCGCACCCCAGAACCATCTATCTCCGCTCTTCACCCGGGGGAAGGTCAGGGCCAGGGCCTTCCTCAAAGATGGCGACGTTGCTGGCCGTTGGTTCGTGTGGATGGGGCGGACAGGAATCCAGCGGTAAATGGATCGGACTAGACATTGGAGAAGGAGGTGGGGAGGGAGGGGATGGGGGAAAGGGAGAGAGGTGTAGAGGGAATGGGGGAAAGGGAAGGAGGAAGGAGAGGTAGGGGGGGTGGGGAGGAGAAGGTAGGAGAGGATTGGGATGAGAGGAGAGGGGAGAGGGAGGAGATAAGGGGGATGTGAGTGGAGAGGGGGGGAGAGAGAGTGAAGGGGGGAAGAGAGGGTAACAAAAGGTCTGCATGAAGTTTAGGACAGAGAGGGTTGAGCGTAGTTTCAACACCAGTGTCTCAAACTAACTGCTATGTTCAGTAGATATAATATTGCTTAAATGTATAACTATGTAAATGTTTAGTTAGTATGTATTATTATTACCTCCATTTATTAACTATGGCGATAGATGTGACCCGCCATCCGCTCACAGACATGGGTCCTGGCCCCTATGCAGAACAAAGTTGCCGTCCCAAGGTGTAAAGGTTTCCACCGAGTGGATGTGAATGTTTAAGGCTGATAAACATTTCCCGCCTTCCCCGGGAAATGACAATTTTAGGTAACTAACTGGGAAGATAGATGGAATATAGTGTAGCAAAGTGTGGAGTCATGAATTTTGGTAGTAGGAATAAAGGCGTAGACTATTTTCTAAACAGGGAGAGAATGCAGAAATTGGAGGTGCAAAGGGAGTTGGGAATGCTGGTGCAACATTCCCAAGAAGTTCATCTGCGAGTCGAATCGGTGGTAAAAAGCACAAATGTGATGCTAGCATTTATTTCAAGAGGGCGAGAAGACAAAAACAGGGATGCAATGCTTCGGCTCTATAAGGCGCTGGACAGGCTGCATTTGGAATATTGTGAACAATCATGGGCACCATATCTGAGGAACGATGTGCTAACTTTGGCGAAGGTCCAGAGGAGGGTTTCCAAGAATGATCCCTGGAATGAGTACGTTAACATACGATGAGCGTTTGACAGCACTGGACTGATATATTCGCTAGAGTTTGGAAAAATGAGGGGGGGCCTCTTTGAAATGACATGAATAGTGAAAGATTTGAATAGTGAAAAGCTTCCACAAGTGAGAGAGTTGTGGATTGGAGGTCATGGCTTCAGAATTAAAGCACGTTCTTTTCGGAAGGAGATGATGAGAAATTTATTTAGTCAGAGGGTAGTGAATCTGTGGAATTCTTTGCCATATTTCAGGCAGAGATCGGTAGATTCTTGATTAGTACACCTACTCCTTTTCTCTCGAGATGCTGCCTGTCCCACTGAGTTACTCCAGCTTTTTGTGTCTATCTTTGGTTTGAACCAGCATCTGCAGTTCTACACAATTCTTCCTACACGCAAGGCAACAGGTACTGTTGCATCAGACATCTATCACAGTGAGAATTTAGTGAACAGTAATAGACACAAAATGCTGGAGAGAAAGCAAATATAAATTGTCGTTTGAGACAGTAAGACTGGTCAGAGAAATGGGAAAGGGGAGGGAGGGAAAGGTTACTTGAATTTAGAGGTCAATGTTCATACCACTGGGGTGGAAGCTGCCAAGGCAAAATATGAGGTGCTGTTCCTCCTGACAGAAAGGTCAGTGTGGGAATGGGAAGGGGTATTAAAGTGTTTAGCAACCGGGAGGTAAGGTAGGTTGAGGCGGACTGAGCGGAGGTGTTCAGCGAAACGATCGCCGAGCCTGCACTTGGTCTTGCCGATGATATGTAGTTATTAAATGTGGTCTCTCAGATTCTTGCCAAAGGGCTATCAGACTCTGTTAAGCTGGCATCACTGGCTCAAGCTCATCAATTTTGTTGTCATTTAAACTAAAATGTTGTAAATAGATTGTGAATAAATGAGTAATGAATTGTCACAGTTTAAAATGTTATTGTGTTATCATCTTCCTTAGTGGGACATGCAAACCCCTACTCTGAATAATGCTTTTTATTTACATGGGGCACTAGGGATGAATTTATGGACCAAAGGGGCAGTGATTTAAGGTGAAGGGGAAATGATTTAATAGGAATCTGAGGGGTAACTTTTTCAAACAAAACGTGGTGGGTATATGGAACAAGCTGCCAGAGGAGGTAGTTGAGGCAGAAACTATCCCAACATTTAAGAGACAGTCAGACTGGTACATGGATAAGACAAGTTTGGAAGGATATAGGCCAAACATGGGCAGGTGGGATTAGTGTAGCTGGGGCATGTGGGGCCGAAGGGCCTGTTTCAACATTGTATCACTCTGTGACTCTATCTTGTATCCTACATTTGTAATGGACAGATTGGGCTGAAGGGCTTGTATCCTATGACTCTACGATGCTAAACCTAATAAGCCGTTGTCAATTCCTGACCTGGTTCTGAGCTCGGGTCATTTAGAAGCATGACCCACACGGCATTACAACAGGTCCAGATACACTGTAAAAGCGACCCAGAGTGTCCATCACTGGCTCTACAACTCCATTACTGGGCAGCACAGTGGGGCAGTCATAGAATTGTTGCCTTGCAGCCCCAGAGACCCAGGTTCGATCCTGACTTTCAGAGTTTCGACATCTCCCTGTGACGACATGGGTTCTCTCCTGTGCTCTCTCCCACATTCCAAAGACGTGCAGTTTGTAGGTTAAACGGCTTCTATAATGTCCCCTAGTGTACAGTGGTTGCAAGGACTCGGTGGGCAGAAGGGCTTGATTCCATGATGCATCTCTAAATTTACGAATAAAGTGATTAATTAATTTCTAAATGGGGTGAGAATCCAGGAATCACAGGTGTAAAGGGACTTCAGAGTGCTGGTGCAGGATTCCCATAATGTTAATCTGCAAGTTGATTCAGTAGTAAAGAAAGCAAATGCAATGCTAGCATTTAATTTGGAGAGGGCTTGTATACAAAAACAGGGATATAATGCTGAGGGTCGATAAGGCGCTGTTCAGGCAATATCTGAGGAAGGATGGCCTGGCTCTGGAGAGGGTCCAGAGGAGAGTTTACAAGTATCAACCCAGGAATGTGTAGGTTAACAAATGATGAGTGTTTGGCGGCATTGGGCCTGTATATGCTGCGGTTTAGAATAATTGGGGGAGCTCATTGAAACGTACAGAATAGTGAACGGCTTGGAGTGAGTGGATGAGGAGAGGAGTCATGGCCTCAAATTTTAAGGAGATTAGTCTTTTGCCAGAGGGTGGCGAATCTTTATCATTCTTCCAGAATTTCCCCTAATATCCTCCCCTCCTCCAATCCCTCCCTCACCTCCCTTTCAATTCCCTCCCTCCATAACTCCTCTCCCCTGCCTACTCCCTCCTATTCCTCTATCCCCCACTCCTATCCCGCCCACTATCCCTCCTGACCACCCCTACTGCCCTCCTCTCCCTCTTCCCCACTCCCTACCTCCTCTCCCTCTATCCCCCACTCCCCACCAACCCCCACCCCCCCCCCACTATTCCTCCTCACCTCCCCAACTGTTCTCCTCTCGCATTATTCCCCCCCCCCCCCCCCCTCATCTCCCTCTATTCCCCCTCCTCCCTCACCAGACATGAGATGGGAAGAAACTGAAGAAAAGAGGAAGAGATAGATCTCTGCAGAATTTGAAATTGGGCAGGCCCAACGCCGCCTCGAGGCCCCATCGCCGCGAGTCCTCACCACCGCCGTGACCCGTTCGTCACGAGGCCTCACCACCGCAGTCTCGATGCCTCACGTTTTTTGTGCAAATAGAAAAACCATGCAAACTGGAAGAGCACAAGATCAGTTTGTTATGTATAGATAGATAGGCAGCAAGATAGGGTTGTTGCCTCCCAGCGCTAGAGACCCGAGTTTGATCCAGACTACAGGTGCTTGTCTGTATGGAGTTTTGACCTTAGTCATACAGCGATACCGTGTGGAACAGGCTCTTCAGCCCAACTCGCCCACACCGGCCAACATGCCCCAGCTACACTAATCCCACTTGCCTGCGCTTGGTCCATATCCCTCCAAACCTGTCCTAACCCGTCTAACTGTTTCTTAAATGATGGGATAGTCCCAGCATCAACTACCTCCTCTGGCAGCTCGTTCTATTCACCCACCTCCCTTTGTGTGAAAACGTTACCCCCTCAGATTGCTTTTAAATGTTTTCCCTTCACCTTCAACCTATGTCCTCTGATACTCAATTTCCCTTATCTCTGCATCTATCCAATCTATTCCGCATGATTTTGTATACCTCTATACAAGTGGTGGGTCTCTGGAACTCTCTGCCACAGAGGGTAGTTGAGGCCAGTTCATTGGCTATATTTAAGAGGGGGTTAGATGTGGCCCTTGTGGCTAAGGGGATCAGAGGGTATGGGGAGAAGGCAGGTACGGGATACTGAGTTGGATGATCAGCCATGATCATATTGAATGGCGGTGCAGGCTCGAAGGGCCGAATGGCCTACTCCTGCACCTAATTTCTATGTTTCCATACGATCTCTCCTCATCCTCCTGTGCTCCATGGAATTGAGACCCAGCCTACTCAACCTCTCCCTATAGCTCACACCCTCTAGTCTGGACAACATCCTCTTAAAGATTTTCTGCACTCTTTCAAGCTTGACATATCCTTTAACATGGTGCCCAAAACTGAACACAATGTTCTAAATGCAGACTCACCAACGTCTTATACAACTGCAACATGGCCTCCCATCTTCTATACTCAATACTCTGACTGACGAAGGCCAAAGTGCCAAAAGCCTTCTTGACCTTATCTACCTGCGACTCGACCTTCAAGGAACCATGCACCTGTACGCCTAAATCCTTCTGCTCAGCAACACTACCCAGAGTGTTGTGACATAGTCTACCATTTACTATGTAGGTCCAGCCCTTGTTCGATGTCCCAAAATCCAACACCTCACACTTCTCTGTATTAAATTTGATCAACCATTCCTCCACTCACCTGACTAATCGATCCAGATCCTGCTGCAATCGTTCACAACCAACTTCACTATCTGCCAAACCACTAACTTTTGTATCATCAGCAAACTTACTAATCTTGCCCTGTATGTTCTGATCCAAATCATTGATGTAGATGACAAACAGTAATGGGCCCAGCACCAAACCCTGAGGCGCACCACTAGTCACAGGCTGACAAAAGTGCTGGAGAAACTCAGCGGGTGCAGCAGCATCTATGGAGCGAAGGAAATAGGCAACGTTTTGGGCCGAAACCCTTCTTCAGACCAAAACCCCATCAGTCTGAAGAAGGGTTTTGGCCCGAAATGTTGCCAATTTCCTTCGCTCCTTAGATGCTGCTGCACCCGCTGAGTTTCTCCAGCATTTTTGCCTACCTTCGATTTTCCAGCATCTGCAGATCCTTCTTAAACACTAGTCATAAGCTTCCAGTCAGAGAAGCAACCTTCCACCATCACACTCTGCTTCCTCCCATGGAGCCATTCAGCTATCTCTCATTGGATCCCATGCGATCTAACCTTCCAGAGCAGTCTGCCATGTGATACCTGGTTGAACGCCTCATTGAAGTCCATGAACACAGCTTCAACAGCTCTGCCCTCATCAACTTTTTTGGTCACATCTTCAAAAAAAAATCAATCAGATTTGTGAGACGCGACCTCCCATGTACAAACCATGCTGACTACCCCTAATCAGCCTGGCCCATCAAAATGCCTGTATCTCCTATCTCCCAGTATCTCCCAGCTGCCTAGACCTGTCCCATGCATCCTTCTTGTTTTTGACTAACGTCTCAATTCCCTCGTCAGCAAAGCTTCCTTACGTTTGCACTTCACATCCCGAGCTTTCTTCAGTACACTTTTAAAAACATCATATTTGGATGGTTCCTTTCCTTTCTAATAACCTGCTTCAGTCAACTTGAGCGAGACCTTCTCTCGTACCCTCAAAGTTGGCCTTACGCCAGTTGAACATTTTAACACGTGGACCCTCTCCGTCCCGATCCGTAACCATCTTAAACCTAATCGAACAGTGGTCACTGGTCCCAAAAGGTGCCTCCACACACACTTCATTAACTTGCCCTTCCCAATACTAGATCCAGCGTTGTCCTCTCATGTGTGGGGGCCTCCACATACTGCTTAAAAAAACTCTCCTGAACACTTTTGATGAATTGCGCCTCATTTGGACTGATCACACTATGATTTTTCCAGTCTATATTGGGAAAGTTAAAACCCCAAACTACAACAACCTTATTTGACCTGCAGCTGTCTGCAATCTCCCAGCACATTTGTTCTAATTCCTGTTGACTACCCGGGGGTCTGTAGTACATCCCCAACAAGGTGATCATCCCTTTATTGTTGTTAAAGAAGGAACTGCAGATGCTGGAGAATCGAGGGTTACACAAAAAGCTGGAGAAACTCAGCGGGTGCAGCAGCATCTAATGAGCGAAGGAGATAGGCGACGTTTCGGGTCGAGACCCTTCTTCAGACGCTTTATTGTTGCTCAGCTCCACTCACATAGCCTCACCAGATGAACCGTCCGCAATGTCACCTCTGAACACAGCTGTGACTGTTTCCTTAACCAACAATGCAACCCCCACCCCCCCCCCCCCCTCCTCTTTTTCCCTCCCCACTGTCTCTCCTGAAGCTCCTGTACCCGGAACATAGAAACATAGAAAGACATAGAAAAATATGTGCAGGAGTAGGCCATTCGGCCCTTCGAGCCTGCACCGCCATTCAATGTGATCATGGCTGATCATCCAACTCAGTATCCCGTACCTGCCTTCTCTCCATACCCCCTGATCCCTTTAGCCACAAGTGCCACATCTAACGCCCTCTTAAATATAGCCAATGAACTGGCCTCAACTACCTTCTGTGGCAGAGAATTCCAGAGACTCACCACTCTCTGTGTAAAGAATGTTTTCCTCATCTCGGTCCTAAAGGAATTCCCCCTTATCCTTAGACTGTGACCCCTTGTTCTGGACTCCCCCAACACTGGGAACAATCTTCCAGCATCTAGCTTGTCCAACCCCTTAAGAATTTTGTAAGTTTCTATAAGATCCCCCCTCAATCTTCTAAGAGCTGCCAGTCCTGCCCCTCCCTTAACCAAGCTTCAGTCATGGCTACAACGTCCCAGCCTCTCGTATTCGTACCTACCCATGCCCTGAAGTAATCTGCTTACCCGTCAGGCCCCTTGCATTAAAATGCATGCAATTTAAACCAACCCTCCTTCCTGGCTCTCTGCCTTTCACCTGCCTATGCTGTCCACTTACCTTTCCCACACCATCCTCCATACCAATTTCTAGACTCTCACGTGCCTCTGGACGAGATCCCACCCCCCCTGCGAATCTATTTGAAACCCTCCCGTGTAGCATTAGCACACTTTCGCGCTAGGATGTTGGTCCCCCTCTAGTTTAGGTGCAACCCGTCCCTTTTATCCAGCTCACCCCTCCCCGGAAGAAATCCCAATGATCCAGAAATCTAAATCACTGCCCCCTGCACCAACTCCTCAGCTGCACATTAATTTCCCCTATCTTCCTATTATTAACCTTCACTAGCACGAGGTACTGGAAGCAATCCTGGGATCTCGACCCAGCAGGTCCTTTTTTTTAGTCTTTTACGCAATTCCAAAAATTAGTGATGCAGAACCTCCTACCTCTTCCGACCTACATCATTTGTGCCAACATGCACCACAACCTCCGGCTGCTCCCCCTCACTCTTCAGGATGCCGTGCAGCCGCTCCGATACGTCCTGGTCCCTGGCACCAGGGAGGCAACACACCATCCTGGAGTCTCGCCTGCTTCCGCAAAATCTCCTGTCCGCTCCTCTGATGGAGTCTCCCACCATTATGGCTCTGCCGCCTTCTTCTTCTTTTGTGTGCTGTGCACAGCCTAAAGTTGTAGGACAACTTGTTCTATTTGATCTTCTGTTTGTGCACTTCGAGTTGATTGCATTAGTCGAAACTGGGCGGACCACGTGAAGGTTGCAATCTTCCACCCCATGGCTCTCACTCTTCCCCATTGAGCCTCGGACCCTGGGTTGGAATCACGGCCCTGGCTACCACTAAATTTTGTCGTGTCATCCGCAACCAAGAAGGGGTACCCGTTTTCAGTAAGTTCAGCCACCAGAGTCTCCTGCACTCCACGTTTATTCCTCTTTCTCACAGTCACCTACCTTCAGGCACCTGTTTTTGCCACCTTTGGGTAGACTATTATCTGAATGGTGGCAGATTAGGAAAAGGGGAGATGCAACGAGACCTGGGTGTCATGGCACATCAATCATTGAAAGTAGGCATGTTGGTGCAGCAGGCAGTGAAGAAAACAAACGGTATGTTATTATTCATAGCGAAAGGATTTGAGTATAGGAGCAGGGAGGTTCTACTACCGTTGTACAGGGTTTTGGTGAGACCACACCTGGAGTATTGTGTACAGTTTTGGTCTCCAAACCTGAGGAAAGACGTTCTTGCCATAAAGGGGGTACAGAAAAGATTCACCAGACTGATTCGTGGATGTCAGGACTTTCATGTGAGGAAAGATTGGATAGACTCGGCTTGTACTCACTAGAATTTAGAAGACAGAGGGGGGATCTTATAGAAACTTACAAAATTAGGGGGTTGGACAGGCTAGACGCAGGAAGATTGTTCCCGATGTTGGGGAGGTCCAGGACAAGGGGTCACAGTCTGAGGATAAGGGGCAATTCCTTTAGGACCGAGATGAGGAAAACATTTTTCACACAGAGTGGTGAGTCTCTGGAATTCTCTGCCACAGAAGGTAGTTGAGGCCAGTTCATTGGCTATATTTAAGAGGGAGTTAGATGTGGCCCTTGTGGCTAAAGGGATCAGGGGGTATGGAGAGAAGGCAGGTACAGGATACTGAGTTGGATGATCAGCCATGATCATATTGAATGGCAGTGCAGGCTCGAAGAGCCGAATGGCCTACTCCTGCACCTATTTTCTCTGAGTCTATATTTCTATCACTCTTCCTGTATCCTTGGTGTGACAACTTCACCGGGGTCTCCAGTTTCCTCCCAAACTCCAACGAGGTACAGGTTTGTTGGTTAATTGGCTTGGTATAAATGTAAGTTGTGCATAGTAGGATAGCAGGGATCGCTGGTCGTGGGCCGAATGGCCTGTTTCCGCGTTGTATCTCCAAACTAAACGAAGCGTGATTAGAAATGTTGTACATTACACTAAAATGGTGGGTGTCATAGAGAGTGAAGATGGATACCGAAAATTACAATGGGATGTCGATCACCTGGGCATGGGTGAATGGCAAATGGAGTTTAGCTCAAGTTGGATTTCGGAAAAAAAAACGTGGTGTGATCTTCACAGTGAAAGGTCGGACGTGGGTCGTGTTGTGGAGCAGGGGAATGCAGGAATACACGCTTCCCTGAAAGTTGCCTCCAAGGTGCACCGGGTCGTGATGAAGCCTCTTGTCGGTCAGATTATTGAGTATTGCTGTAGTCGGTCAGTAGTCTTGCTACGTCGCAGAACACATTCGCTGTCCGCCTGGGCCTACCGGATCTCCCGGTTACCAAACATTTTTATTACCGTACCCATTACCTCACTGATCTTTCCGTCCCAGGCCTCCTCCATTGTCAGAGTGAGGGCAAACGCAAATTGGAGCAACAGTATCTCATATTTAGCTTTGGCAGCTAACAACCCAGTGGTATGATTATTCACAGGTTCACAAGATACAGGAATATAATTAGGCCATTCGGCCTATCGAGTCTACTCCGCCATTCACTCATAACTGATCTTTGCCACCTAATCCTAGTTTCCTGCCCATACACTTTGATTCCCGTTCCAATAAAGAGTTTGTCTATCTCTGCCTTGAATATTGATTTCTCCAACTTCAAGTAACCCGTGCATTCCCTCTCTCTCCACCCCCCCCCTCCCCCCCACCCAAGTAACACCAGCGTCTCCTTCTCACCTAGCAAACAGCGAACAATGGCCTGTTTCCTTTATCGTTGTTACTTTTCTACATATAACCATATAACAATTACAGCACGGAAACAGGCCATCTCGGCCCTTCAAGTCCGTGCCGAACAACTTTTTTCCCTTAGTCCCACCTGCCTGCACTCATACCATAACCCTCCATACCCTTCTCATCCATATGCCTATCCAATTTATTTTTAAATGATACCAACGAACCTGCCGCCACCACTTCCACTGGAAACTCATTCCACACCGCTACCACTCTCTGTCATTCACTTGTTCTATATCCCTCCACATCACCGTCTGTATCTCTCTTTTCCCTTTCCCCGACTCGTCTGATGAAAGGTTTCGACCCGAAACGTCACCCATTCCTTCTCTCCAGAGATGCTGCCTGGCACGCTGAGTTACTGCTGGGTCTATCTTCGGTTTAATCCACCATCTGCTGTTCCTCCCTATACTTCGGTATGGAAGTTGGGATGCCACGTTACAGCTATTTAAGACATTGGTAAAACAACGGACAACTACAAAGCTATTTTAAGGAGATATTCTCCCTCTCTCTCTCTCTCTCTCTCTCTCTCTCTCTCTCTCTCTCTCTCTCTCTCTCTCTCTCTCGACAGACAGACAGACAGACAGACAGACAGACAGACAGACAGACAGACAGACAGACAGACAGACAGACAGACAGACAGACAGACAGACAGACAGACAGACAGACAGACGGACAGACGGATCGAACACGGGAAGCTGACATGGACCTTACATTGATGTACAAAATTGTGAGGCGACGGATTGGGCGAATATAGAGTCTCCTTCCCTCGGTTTTCGAGTTTGAAATTGGTGAACAGAAGATTAAGGATCGGGAAGGAAGAATTAAAATGATGCTGGGCAGCTGTATCACTCAGAGGGTGGCAGGTGTGTGGAACCAGTGGCAGGTTATTGAGAAACACAGGAGAGTAGCCTTTGGCGATATTTTTGTTTCTTCTAAAGCTACACGCGAAGTCCCGGAGAACCTCTGTGTCAATGTTGTTCCTTTGTTTAAGGAAGAAAGAACTTTAGGACCGAGATGAGAAGGACTTTTTTTCACACAGAGAGTGGTGGGTCTCTGGAACTCTCTGCCACAGAGGGTAGTTGAGACCAGTTCATTGGCTATATTTAAGAGGGAGTTGGATGTGGCGCTTGTGACTAAGGGGATCAGAGGGTATGGAGAGAAGGCAGGTACGGGATACTGAGTTGGATGATCAGCCATGATCATATTGAATGGCGGTGCAGGCTCGAAGGGCCGAATGGCCTACTCCTGCAGCTAATTTCCATGTTTCTATGTTTTCTCACAACCTTCGCCGCCTTTGTTAATAAAAATCATTTCCATCTCTGCCTTACAAGTCCAAAATCAGCCTCCACAGCCGTGGCAATGAATTCTCTAGATTATTTCGCCTCTGTAAAATAACGTCCTGCTAATCTGGAATTTGAAGGCACGTCCTCTAATTCTGTGTCTGTGCCCTCTAGTCCTGGGGTAACAACGCCTCAGGATTACACCTTTGTTTTTGTATTCTATGGGAAAAATACTGACCTTTCGTGAATTCGCCAGTGGCATTGTTCTTGCCCGGTAAGAGGCCCATGTAGTTCCTCCCGTGCGTAGACTATCGGCATCATGAGGTATTATTTTATGCCTTTCATGTGCCACTGTGCAAAAGGAGAGCAAAAGAGCGGGAGGCAGGGTCAGTGGTTTCAATTCAGACTGATACTCCCATGAGGGGTTTCGATCTGATACATCGATCATCCTTTTGCTTCAGCGGATACTGCTCGTTGATTTCTTGTCAAGGAAGTCTACCCATTGCAACAAAGAGGGAAAGGCACTGCGCATTTACATAGAAACATAGAAATTAGGTGCAGGAGTAGGCCATTCGGCCCTTCGAGCCTGCACCGCCATTCAATATGATCATGGCTGATCATCCAACTCAGCATCCCGTACCTGCCTTCTCTCCATACCATCTGATCCCCTTAGCCACAAGGGCCACATCCAACTCCGTCTTAAATATAGCCAATGAACTGGCCTCAACTACCCTCTGTGGCAGAGAGTTCCAGAGACCCACCACTCTCTGTGTGAAAAAATTCCTTCTCATCTCGGTCCTAAAGGATTTCCCCCTTATCCTTAAGCTGTGACCCCTTGTCCTGGACCTCCCCAACATCGGGAACAATCTTCCTGCATCTAGCCTGTCCAACCCCTTAAGAATCTTGTAAGTTTCTATAAGATCCCCTCTCAATCTCCTAAATTCTAGAGAGTATAAACCGAGTCTATGCAGTCTTTGTTCATAAGACAGTCCTGACATCCCAGGAATCAGTCTGGTGAACCTTCTCTGCACTCCCTCTATGGCAATAATGTCCTTCCTCAAATTTGGAGACCATTTCGGAGCCGCAATCAACCGAAATCTGCAGCTGCACCAACTATTCAAGGAGTCCGACCCCAGCGGGCGTCCTTCTGTATTGTGATCGTACGTGGTAGAAAACTACAATGACAACTTCACGGCATGCAGCTGCTGGTGTCACGTGAAGCACACCATTAACACAGTGCCTCAATTCTATTCCGCAGTTGAAGACGATACCAATAATGCATGACCACTATGGAGAAGTGGTTCTGTTTATCAGTGGTTCAGACACCGTGCAATTATGAACAATCATTCTCACTGTTCACGGGCAAAATCAACGAATAACCGACAAAATAGAACGAATTGAGTTGCTTTTAGCCTGCGCGGGTCACAATTTATTGTAAACTAGAATCTAAAGGCCGAGTGATTTCATGAAAGTAAACATGAAATGTTACATCACTGATCTTACATTGCTATAACATTGTTGGTGATTTCTAACAATACAGATTGAATTTAATACGGATTGCCAATAATAAACATTATCATTGGAAGAGCGAGATAAAATAGATAATAGACAATGGGCAATAGGTGCAGGAGTAGGCCATTCGGCCCTTCGAGCCAACACCGTCATTCAATTTGATCATGGCTGATCATCCTCAATCAGTACCCCGTTCCTGCCTTCTCACCATATCCCCTGGCTCCGCTATCTTTGAGAGCCCGATCAAGCTCCCACTCTAAATTATCCAGAGAACCGGCCTCTGAGGCAGAGAATCCCACAGACTCACCACTCTCTGTGTGAAAAAAAGTGTTTTCTCGTCTCCGTTCCAAATGCTTTACTCCTTATTCTTACGCTGCGGCCCCTGGTTCTGGACTCCCCCAACATCGGGAACACGTTTCTTGCTTCTAGTGTCCAAACCCTTAATAATCTTATATTTCTGTAGATTGATGTTGCAAGTTAACCAATCACACATAAGCCAGCATCACTAACTCCACCCCACTGTAACACATATACCAACACTTGTTTCCGGCACTTCCAGTGTGAGCAGCTAGGATGTACTGACAACCGACCATCCTTTATGATGCTACATTTCAATGCTGATTAAAAATGTATTTGAATCACGTACTGTGTCTGGTACTTGTCTGCAGTTTCAATAAGATCCCCTCCCATCCTTTTAAACTCCTGAGTATAGAAGCCTAGACGCTCGATTCTCTCAGCACATGGCAGTCCCGCCATCCCGGGAATTAACCTTGTAAACCATTTTCCCGTTGGCGGCGCCTTTTGGCTACGGTTCGCCAGCAGTCCGTCTGTCTTTTTTCTTTCTGTTTTTAGTCTTGGTAGGAGTATGTTTCTTTTTTTTTTTTTTGTGTATATGTGTGTGTGTGTGTGGGGGGGGGGGGGGGGCGGGTGTAGGAAACTTTTTTAAACGTTTTAATCTCTTCCTTGAATGGGGACGCGATTTTTTCCTTGTGTCTCCGTACCGCTGGGGCCCAACATCGTCGAGCGGGCGGCCTCCAACCGGAATTGACCTGAAGGCTCCAGCCGTAGAGCCTGTGGACTTAACGGCCTGTCCCACTTGGACGTAATTTGTGCCTCATTTACGCGTCATATAGAAAATTGATCGCACGCTGACGTCCCGACGTCACACGTGTATGGCGTGGTGACGCATGGTTACGTCACCGTGAGTAAACGGTCCAAAAACACGCGACGCCGTGTGACGCCCATATGCAGTCGGCACGCCTTTTACACGTCATGTAACCTCTAACCTCGTCCACACAGACCTCTTCCTGGGTTTCTTGCTCGCCTTTCTTGTACTCCTGCCTGGCTGATCTGTAAGTATGAGGGCTGCTGCTAACAGAAGTCTCTGTTGTTGCTGTAGCAATGAAATCTGTAGTTCTTCCATGATGGTCATGATGCAGAATAGGGAAGCAAGGTATTCTAAAGATGTCACGCACACCAGACGGTTGTGCTGAGGCATGATGACGCATGATGACGTGTGATTTGCGCCCGACCGTCGCGCGCCGGTCACTTGGCGCGCAAATGATGCCCAAGTGAGACTTACCATCGCGGAGCTGTCTGACTCGGCGGCTGTGGTGGCACTGCAGCTGCGACCCGACTTCGGTGCGTCTGCCGCAGGCCCTGAGGACGGTAAAATCGGGAGCTCGCAGATCCCTGGTAGGAGATCGATTTTCGGGAGCTCCCGCAATGGCAACTTCGCCCGCCCCGAATCACGACGGTTGAATCGGCCCGAACATTGCCTTACATTGCCCAGTGCAGCTTAATCGGCTGCGGGATTTACCATCGCCCGCCGGGAGCTTCAACATCAAGAGCCTCGATCGCCTTGACGTAGCAGTTTGACTGCCTGGCCGCGGGAGAAGAACAGGGCAGAGATAAGAATTTTGCCTTCAATCACAGTGAGGAGATCCACTGTGATGGATGGTTATGTGGAACTGTGTTAATTGTTTGTTTTTTTCCCGCTGTTATGACTGCAAGGAACGAAATTTCATTCAAATCTTTGTTTGTTTGAATGACAATAAAGGCATTCTATTCTATTCTACGCTGCACTCCCTCAATAGCAAGAATGTCCTTCCTCAAATTAGGGGAACAAAACTGCACACAATATTCCAGCTGTGGTCCCACTAGGGCCCTATACAACTGCAGAAGGACATATTTGCTCCGATACTCAATTCCTCTTGTTATAAAGGCCAACATGTCATTCGTTTTCTTCACTGCCTGCTGTACCTACATACTTACTTTCATTGGTTGATGAACAAGGACCTCCCAGATCCCGTTGTAATTCCCCTTTTCCCAACTTGACACCATTAGATAGGAATCTGCCTTCCCGTTTTTGCTACCAAAATGGATAACCTCACATTTATCCACATTAAACTCCATCTGCCATGCATCTGCCCACTAACCCAACATGTCCAAGTAACCCCGCATTCTCATAGCATCCACCTCACAGTTCACACTGCCACCCAGCTTTATGTCATCTGCGAATTTACTAGTGTTACTTTGAATCCCTTCATCTAAATCATTGATATATGTTGTTAATAGCCGCGGTCCCAGTACCGACCCTTATGTTCAAGTTCAAGTTCAAGTGAGTTTATTGTCATGTGTCCCTGATAGGACAATGACATTCTTGCTTTGCTTCAGCACAACAGAACATAGTAGGCATTGACTACAAAACAGATCAGTGCGTCCACATACAATTATATAAGTAGATACACACATGAATGAATAAACTGATAAAGTGCAAATAACAGACAATGGATTATTAATGTTCAGAGTTTTGTCCGAGCCAGGTTTAAGAACCTGATGGCTGTGGGGAAGTAGCTATTCCTGAACCTGGTCGTTGCAGTCTTCAGGCTCCTGTACCTTCTACCTGAAGGCAGCAGGGAGATGAGTGTGTGGCCAGGATGGTGTGGGTCCTTGATGATGCTGCCAGCCTTTTTGAGGCAGCGACTGCGATAAATCCCCTCGATCGAAGGAAGGTCAGAGTCATGATGGACTGGGCAGTGTTTACTACTTTTTGGAGTCTTTTCCTCTCCAGGGCGCTCAGGTTGCCCAACCAAGTCACGATGCAACCGGTCATCAAGCTCTCTACTGTACACCTGTGGAAGTTGGAGAGAGTCCCCCTTGACAAACCGACTCTCCGTCATCTTCTCATGAAGTAGAGGCGCTGATGTGCTTCCTTGATAATTGCATCAGTGTTCTCGGACCAAGAAAGATCTTCAGAGCTGTGCACGCCGAGGAATTTGAAGCTCTTAACCCTTTCAACGATCGACCGATTGATATGAACGGGACTCCAATCCTATTCCTTCCAAAATCCACAATCAGTTCCTTGGTTTTGCTGGTGTTGAGGGCCAGGTTATTGTGCTGGCACCATATGGACAGTTGCTCGATCTCTCTTCTCTACTCCGACTCACCAGTACCCCAGTAGGCACTGCCTGCCATTCTGAAAGGGACCCGTTAATCACTGCTCTTTGTTTCCTGTCTGCCAAACAATTTACTATCTATGTCAGCACTCTACCCCCAATACCATGTGCTCTAATTTTGCCCACTAATCTTCTATGTGGGACCTTATCAAAGGCTTTCTTAAAGTCCAGGTACACTACATCTACTGGCTCTCACTTGTCCATTTTGGTAGTTACATCCCAAAAATCCCAGAAGATTGGTCAAGCATCGTAAATCCATGCCGACTAGGACCGATTCTGTTATTACTATCTAAAAGTGCCGCTATTTCATCTTTTAAATTTGACTCCAGCAACTTCCCCACCACTGATGCCAGGCTAAATGGTCTATAAGTCCCGGTTTTCTCTCTCCCGTCGTTATTCGAAAGTGGGATAACATTAGCTATCCTCCAATCCACAGGAACTGTTCCCGAATCTATAGAACATTGGAAAATTATCACCAATGCGTCCATGATTTCTGGAGCCACTTCCTTGAGTACCCTGGGATGCAGACCATCAGGCCCTGGGGATTTATCAGCTTTCAATCCCATTAGTCTACCCAACACAATTTCCTGCCTAATGTGGATTACCTTAATTTCCTCCGTCACCCCAGGTCATCTGGCCACTAGTATATCAGGAAAATTGTTTGTGAAGACGGATCCAAAGTACCTGTTCAATGTATCTGCATTTCCTTGTTCCCCATAATAAATTCACATTTTCTTTGTCTTCAAGGGTCCAACTTTCGTCATAACGATTTTTTTCCCTCTTCACATACCTAAAGAAGCTTTTACTATCCTCCTTTATATTCTTGGCTAGCTTATCCTTGTACTTCATCTTTTCACCGCGTATTGCCTTTTTAGTTATCGTCTGGTGCCTTTTAAACATTACCCAATTCTCTTGCTTCGCTCTCATCTTTGCTATGTTGTACTTCTTCCCTTTTATTTTTACACTGTTCCTGACGTCCCTTGTCAGCCACAGTTGCCCCTTATTCGCCTTGGAATCTTTCTTCCGCTTTGGAATGATCTGATCCTGCACCTTCTGTATTATTCCCAGAAATACCTGCCATTGTTGTTCCACTGTCATCCCTGCTCGGATATCTTTCCAGTCAACTTTGGCCAGCTCCTCCCTCATGGCTCCAAGGTCCCATTTATTCAACGGTAACACCGACACCTCCGAGTTACCCTTCTCCAATTGTTGATTAAACGACCATATTATGGTCAGTAGCTCGTAATGGCTCCTTAACCTCAATTTCTTTAAAAAAAAAATCAAATCCGGTTCATTACATAACACTAAATCCAGAATTGCCTTCTCCCTGGTAGGCTCTAACACAAGCTGCTCTACGAATCCATCACGGAGGCACGCCACAAACTCCGTTTATTTTGGTCCAATACCAACCTGATTTTCCCAGTCTACCTGCATGTTGAAATCTCCCATAACAACCGAAGCATTACCTTTAATACATGCCTGATTCAATTTGCACCCTATATCCAGACTACTGTTTGGGGGCCTGTAGATATGTCTCATTAGGGTCTTTTTACCCTTACAATCCATTAGTTCTACCCACTCGGCTACAACATATGGAGATATGGAGTTTGTTCTCAGAAACGGTAATGATGATGTACACATTGGCCACCATGCTGACTGGTAGATGTATTCCTACGGCAACGGCTTGTTATTCGGTGCCAGCGTCACCTTTCTCACCGTCAAGAAAGACGACGTGCAAGAGAGACACGAGTATATTCGTATTTTTGGAATTTCCCCAGGGACATTGCTGATATTGCAATTACTTGAACAACAGATCTTCTTCAGAGCCAACGGATGACGGCAAGCGGATTATGTCTATGGGGGAATAACGTACCCTTGCATCACAATTAGAAAACAACACCTGAGACTGAAGATTCTGTTCACTTGGCGTGAGAATATTGGGCACTGTATTCCCTAGTAATGTTGAAACTTTGCAAGCACAGTCAACCGTTTCCACGCCTCATATTACTTTTCCTGACGTTACTTGCAAAGCCATTTTCAATTAAATTTAGAATTTCACATTGCCCCGCCCATTCTTGGAGTTCAGTGCTTCCGTGCTGAAGGAAGGACCAGTCAACTGTTTAAGTTGACCCTAACACTCCAAATTGACCCTATTTTTTTGAGCAAGTGAATTGAGAGAGTTCAACTGAAAGGAAAATCCCCAGAAGCGGAATAGGTGACGTTTCGGATCAAGACCATCTTCAAACTGATGTCAAGGGAGAGGGAGATGCATAGATAAGGAAGTGTCGGGTGTGAATACAAAACAAAGGGGAAGAGACAGCAAAGGTTAACAGAATTGAGAGAATTCAGTGCTCATGCCAAGCGGATGCGGACATCCCAAGCGGAATATGAGGTGCTGTTCCTCCAATTTGCGGTGTTGCTCACTCTGGCCGTGGAGGAGGCCCAGGACAGAGAGGTCGGATACGGAATGGGAGGGGGAGTTGAATTGCTGAGCCACCGGGAGGTCAGGTTGGTTATTGCGGACCGAGCGGAGGTGTTTGGCGAAACGATCGCCAAGCCTCCGCTTGATCTCACCGATATAGATCAGTTGACATCTAGAACAGCGGATGCGATAGATGAGGTTGGAGGAGGTGCAGGTGAACCTCTGTCGGACCTGGAACGACTGTTTGGGTCCTTGAAAGGAGTGGTGGGAGGTAAAGCGACAAGTGTAGCATCTCTTGCGGTTGCAAGGGAAAGTGCCCGGGGAAGGGGTGGAGCGGGAGGGAAGGGAAGAATTGACAAGGGAGTTGCGGAGGGAGCGGTCTTTGCGGAAGGCAGACAGGGGGGGGGGGGGGGGGGGGAGATAGGAAGATGTGGCGAGTGGTGGGGTCACATTGGAGGTGGCCCCATTGGCGGAGGACTATATGTTGTATGTGCCGGCTGGTGGACTCTGGGGGACTCTGCCCTTGTTGCGAGTGGGGGGATGGGGAGAGAGGGCGGTGTTACGGGGTACGGAGGAGACTCCGGTGCGAGCCTCAACTACAGTGGGGGAGGGGAATCCCCGTTCTCTGAAGAATGAGGACATTTGTGATGCCCTGAAAGATCATTGTTAGCTGGGAGAAGATGACAACAACAAAGCAAACAGAGATAAAATATAATCGTAGTCAGCAAGAGAAGAACTGGGAAGGGGAAGAGATAACGAGAGCGCAAAATCAGGAGTTACTTGGTTGGAGAAATCAAAGTTCATACCGCTGGGATGTAAGCGAAATATGACGTGATATTTAGAAGTTAAAATGGTATCCGCCTATATTGCTTAATCCTGAAACCCATTCCATGTACGAAATAGCCGCTGAATGAAACTGGAGCTCCTGACGTCTCTCTTAAATCTCTAACCTTAAGACTCTGTCTGCAATTTTACCATTGCCTGCGCTGGACAAAAAGACTGTGAGCGTTCAAAAGGGCAGCGCCAGAGATCCGGGTTCGATCCTGACCTCGCAAGGTTTCAGTGTGAAGTTTCCACGTTCTCTCCGTGACTATGGCGGTCTACTTCGGCTGCTGCGCCGTCCTCCCACGCCGAAAAGAGGTGCAGATTGGACCGACCAAGCTGGCCATCCGCGAGTCACGGCGCAAAGCGGAAGAGGGCGGCGCCAGAACCGGCTGCCTGCCCCTTTTCCGGGGTGACGTCAGCGCCCAGGTGGTATTAGAAAGGGACTACGCAATGTCCCCGGGCACCCTGGGGGCTTTCCGGGACCGCTGGACACCGCGGGTGATATAATGCATCCTTCATAAGGATGGGGAAATACTTATCTTATATTCAGTATAGTGTATTTGTTTTACTTCTATTATGCTGGTGGGTTTATTTGCGTCGGACATATTATTTTAAATAGTTGAATACATATATTTTTGGTTTTAAAAGTTGCAGATTTGTGAGGTATTTGGCCTCTTTAACATTGCTATTGATGTAGGATGGGCTTGAAAACGTGGCATCGCATAGAACTAGCGTAAACGGTTGAACAGGGCAGGCGTTGTCTCCTTCGATGAAGGGCCCAGTGCCAAACTGTATCCCTGAACTGACATATTAATTCAGAATCAGAATCAGAATGCCTTTTATTGTCACTATACACATGTACAATGAGAGTAACAGCTGCTCCTACTCAGTGCAAAACCAAAAAAAAAGGGGGGGGGGATAAGGTTCACAGTTGCGGCGCTATATACATATCTATAAAAAGACAATGGATAAATAGAATGGATAATAGGATTCCTATATCCAGTATGGGTTATTGCACATATTGGAAATTACAGTTACAGTACAAATTACAGTAGGTGATTAGATGAAAGTCCGGGGGTTAGGCTGTGAAGTCAGTGCATGTGTGAGTTCAGGGAGATAATGGATTTTGGAAAGCAACTGTTCTTGAGTCTATTTGTCCTTGTGCTGATGCACCTATAGCGCCTCCCTGAGGGTAGCAGGTTTAACAGGCCAAATGCAGGATGGGAGCTGTCCTTGGTGATGTTCTTCGCCCTGCTGAGGCAGCGGGAGATGCAAACGTCTGCACGTTCCCTTCACGTTCTTGCGTTATTCATTAAGGCCACCCCTCAGTGTTCAATATTGGCATGAGATAGAATCCCAGTCTACCGAGCCTTTGCAGACGACTCAAGCCCGAAGCCCACGTAACATCGTGGTAAATCGCTTCTCAAAACTTTCTAACTTAATGGCATTCTTGCGTTGGCTGAGGGACGGCACTGACACGTGTGTGGTCTCACGAACGATTTAAGTTCAGAAGGACATAAGGTCATGCCATAAGAGTAGAATTAGGCGATTACGGCCCATAGAGTGTATTCGGCCTTTCAATCATGGCTGATCTGTCTCTCCAGCCGAACCCCAATCTGCCTTCTCCCCATAACCCCTGACACACGTTCTAATCAAGAAGCTATCTATCCCTGCCTCAATAACATCTATTGGCGCCCCCCACGACCGCAAAGTGACTTCCCAACGGCAAAACCGCAAATGATTTCGCATAACCGATGCTTCCTAATACCAACTAGGGAGCAGTCCTGGGCTACCATCGACGTCATTGAAGACCCTCTGACTATGTTTAATCGGAATTTTCCTGACTTTCTCTTGCACTAAGCATTATTCCCTTTATTCTGTACCTGTACACCGTGGGCCGATTGTTTGTAATCATGTATAGTTTAATTTAGAGATACAGAGCAGAAACAGGCCCACCGGGTGCGAGTCGACCAGCGATGCTTGCACATTAACACTACCCTACACCCACTAGGGACAATTCTTACATTTACCAAGCAAATTAACCGACAAACTGTACGTCTTTGGAGTTTGGGAGGCAAGCGAGGATCTCAGAGAAAACCCACGCAGGTCATGGGTAGAACGCACAAACTCCGTCCAAATAGCACCCGTAGTGTGAAAATCGGATTTTTATCATATAATGTGTTCTTCAAATTTCTCGGAGAGAGAAGAATCGCACCCATATTAAAAGGCGAACAATCATCTCTCTCCATTATTAACCAATCTACCTGTTAGCCTGTATTGTCCAGCCAGTTTCCTGTAAGAATATTATATCAGCATTAATTGATTTTAATTGGGCAAGAACCTTACCCCTTTTAATTGCCTCGTTACCGCCCCTAATATTCCAGCTACAAAACGTAATTCCTCCAGTTTTCTTCAGAGGGTCGTCTTGCATTATAACTTTCATGGACTCCCTTGTTTCAGATGGTGCAACACAATAACCCATCCTTCTGGGTGTTGGGTGGATGATCCCAATTTCAGAACTGAGCTGGTATATCACAAAGAAAAGTGCCCTATGAAGAAAAAGCGAAAAAGGTGCTAAATGACATAAATGGTACAAAAAAGCAGTATTTGAGTATACTGTGTGTGTCCATCCCCTGGTGGGAAATTTTAGGTGCGCTTCCGTAGGTCTAAATTGCATTCAGCTCCGCCCCTTACAAAATAATATTATAGAAAATAAAAAACAGGCCAGAACAGAATATTATATGCACAGACAGAAAATAGAACAAATACTGTAAGTAGTTCATCTTATAGCTTGGTCTAAGTAGGTATTTACCATTTAAATACCGTATTTAAATATATATATATTTTTGCTTATTGATAATCCTATATTAAACAAAGTCAAAGACTGTGAGTAATTTCCCCTAAGAGGATTACATTTCTTAACTAGGTCTAAGTGAGTATTTACTATTTAAATACCCAATTTTAATTAACACGATTTCTTAATGATTAGTATTCGTATATTAAACACATACTCGATTGAAAACCGTCCGGCTTGAAGGGGTTAATTGTAATCACCAGCCTGTCGACCAAACCAGATCTCTCTCTTTCTCTCTCTCTCACTCACTCACTCCTCCCCTCTCCAAACACCGTCGCCTCCCTCTCGCTTTGACCTGGCAGATACTGGAAGCTCCAATCCCCCCCATCGGATAGATATTAAACATATTTTAGATATAAACCGATACAATGACCATTGCCTAGAGGTCGTAAATCTAGTAACTATTAGGTATTAGCTTTAAAGAAGAACCGATTAGTATTAGGTGTTAACATTAGGTTTTAGGTTAAGGTGAACGGTTTAGTACATTTGTTCGTTTTTTATGTGTTAATGATAGAATTATTTATATAATTTGTTAGTAGATTATAACGTTATCATCGGTTTAAATTGTTTTCAATGCTGCGTAATTCAAAAATCTTGAACCTTCACTTAATAAACACGAGGGCCTTGAACAATCTATCCGCTTACATTTCAATCTATCTCTGATAAGAATGTCTAGACATGAACGCATGCGAGTTTATCGGCCATCTTATTTGCAACTTTTATATATCTTTTTATGTAAAAAGAACATATTCTATCGAACTACCCCTTATAAATACATATAAAAGGTGTACATTAAACACGCGGTTTAGCCAACGGGTTCAGTGAGGATTCAGTAACCCTGCGAATCAAACAGAGCCGTGGCATTCTACTTATCCTTTACGGTCTTTTTTTAAGTCTTGCGCATATTTAAATGCAGCTTCTGGGTCAATAAAGAAACGCTCCGAGCCTTCATATGTGGCCCTTAGTTTGTGGGGATACATTATTCCATATCTCAGGTCTGGAATGTCTCTAAGAATCAGACGTGAAAAGGACTCGTTTCTTGACCACCTCTGCTGGACAATCTCTGAAGAATCTTATGGTTTTTCCGTCAAACAACAGTTTTTTTCCGAATGTCACTTTCTTCATGATGTCTTCAAGAACTGCTATGTCGTTTAATTTCAAGATAATCTGTCTTGGTGGAGTTCCAACCCCTGATCGGGCTCTCGGGACTCGATGTGCTACGTCAACTTTAGGTCTCTCAGGCAGATTAAATACCTGTTGAAAAAAGTTGGCAGTGAAAACCCGATGGTCTTTTCCACTTTCCTTCCCTTTTTTCACTCCAACAATTCTAAAATTGTGGCGCCTGGACCGGGCTTCAAGATCTAGGCATTTGTCAGTCATTCTGTCCAGTTGCCCAGAAACACGGTCGAGGTCTTCCTTCATTCTTTGCATTGTGTCACAAGTGTCCGTAGTAGTAACTTCCAGATCTTTGATAGCTTTGTTTTTTTTAAGTGAAGAGAACGGGCTCCAACTTTTTGCTGAGATACGCTTCAACCTGTTTGATTTCTTCTTGCAAAACGGTATTTACCTCTTCAATACAATCATGTAGAATATCAATTTTTCCACAAATTTCCTTATTCCCGACATCCATTTTTGTTTCTTGCTTTCCTAGCTGACCCGTCAGCTGATTATTCAGAATATCACCAAAGTCCTTTGCCATAGCTTGTCTAAAAGATTGTTCTTGTTCTTTTATATGTTCTTCCATAGTAGTGATGTCCTTCTCCTTCAGATTCCTCCTCAGATTCCTCAGAGGTTACTTTCTCTAACTCTTGAACGAGCTGCAGTCGGGTTCTTTGTCTTGTCTGAGGTGGAGTCGGTAAAGTTCGTTTTTAAAAAAAAATACCAGTATCCAGTCGGTATATGGCGATTTCTAATTACGTCACTTACGCGACGTCGGGTATCTGCCGGTAGGTATTTTTAAATCGGTCCGTTTTCCCTTTCAGGCGTTTTAGTGCGTTTTAGCGCATTTAAGGAGCGAAGCTAAAACGGGCGCCTGCTTGCTACTCCATGGCGCCACCGGAAGTCCACGGAGCTGATATCAAAACGCAGCTTTGTGCTTAAGACCAGTGATGGGCAGCAGAGTAGGCTACGTAGACTGAACAATGGCGTCCCATAGGGATCTGTCTTGGCTCCGCTGCTTTTCAACGTGTACATCCATGACCTCTCAGAGTCCATCGCTGGAAAATATAGGCATGCTGACGATCTAGCCATCCTGGTGAGACACTAAGAGTGGAATACAATAAAAGGCTCCTTGAGTCAAGACTTGGGGACTTTGGCAGTATACCTACGGCAATGGCGTCTAAAGCTGAGCGAAGGCAAAACGGTGTCAACAGCATGCCATCTAAACAACAAGGACGCTAAGCGAGAGCTGGCTGTCTTCGTTAACAGAAGGCGCTTAGACTACCAACAAACACCCACTTCCCTCTGCGTAAAGCTGGACAGGCCGCCTATATTTCGTCCACACCTGGCTGGTCTTCGCGGCAAGGTCATAGCACGTTGCGGCCTCATTCGATACCTGGCAGGAATAAGTTGGGGAGCCAGTCCATCAACTCTTCACACCTCTGCCTTACCTATTGTGTATGCCCCAGCTGAGCACTGCGCACCCGTATGGAGTAGAAGTAGACATACTAGCCTGGTGGACACGAACCTGAACAGCACCTTGCGAACGATTACTGGGTGCCTTCAATCAACTCCAGTCGAGCTGCTCCCTATACTTGCAGGCATTCCGCCTGCACGGCTACTAAGGCAAGCAGCAACTTTGGCACTATCTTGTCGTGCCATGGACCCAGATCACCTCCTCTATCAGGCTATCAGCAGAGAGCAGAGGCCACCCCGACTGAAGTCCGTCACCAATTTGCTCCACATGGAAAACAACTCCTAGCATCCATCCAGCCAACTGAGACAAAAGCACACTGGATAGCCAGCAAGTGGTCACAGGAGTAGAAGGCAACCCCATCTCCATTACACAGATACATCTCTTCACCAGATAAAAGCTGTCCAGGGTCTGACCTCCGCAGAGGAGCTTGGGTGAAGTTCAACAGAATTTGTACTGGAGTTGGGCGTTTCAATGCCAGCATGAGGAGATGGGGACTCCGCCAGAGTCCAGCCTGTGAATGCGGAGCAGAACAACAGACAGCCAACCATGTCATCTCTGGATGCCCGCTCTATCACCCACCAAATGGAGCTCAGGGCCTGGAAGACATTGACGCAGAGACAACAACCTGGCTGCTCAACACCCGGCTTGAGATTTAACTATTCCCTTGGTTTACGTTTCATTCGCAAGAAGAAGAAGAAGGGCCCACTTCCAGCCTGGAAGTGGGCCCTTCATCCAAGGAGACCACGCCTGCCATGATCACCCGTTTACACAAGTTCCATGTTATGCCACGTTTTCAACCACTCCTTACCCACAAAAAGAGCACTGTTAAAGATTACAATTAACTTACAAATCTGCATCTTTATATATTTTTTACCAAAAGTAAATGTGATCATTTATTTACAATAATATGTACAATACAAATAAATGCACCAGCATAATACAAGTATCGTGGCGGCACGGTGGCTCAGAGGTAGAGTTGCTGCTTTACAGCGCCGGAGTCCCGGGTTCGATACCGGCGACGGTTAATGTCTGTACGGAATTTCTACGTTCTCCCCGTGACCGCTTGGGATTTCTCCGAGATCTTCGGTTTCCTCCCACACTCCAAAGACTTACCGGTTTGTAGGCTGATTGGTTTGGTATATCTCTAAATTGTCCCTAGTGTGTGTATGCTATCGTTAATGTGCGGGGATGGCTGGTCGTTGCAGACTCGGTGGGCCGAAGGGAGCCCTCTCGTGCCTGGCGCAGTTACTCGCGGATGGTCAGCTTCGCCAGGCCCATCTGCTCCTCTTTGCTGTGTGGGAGGGCGCCAGAGAACCAAAGTGATCCCCCATGGTCACGGATAGATCGTGGAAACGTCACACTGACAGCTCACTGGCAACTCTTCCAGCTGCGCTTCTGTACGGCCCTGTTGGACACTCACACTTTTTTTCTAGGGTAGAGTGTGTTAAAACTGTACACGTAGGCTTAAAGTGAGAGATTTAAGAGAGTCTTCAGCAGCTCCTTTTTCATTTGGTGGTTTGTTCGTATACGGCATGAATTTCAGGAAGAAGCTATATTTGTGGATACCATTTCGACTTCTAAAATATATTTAATAGACGAATCGCAAAGTCATCGTCGGCTGCGGGTCAAATGCAGGAAATAGGGACTAGTGCACAATGCAAACATGGTCTTGACTTGCCTAACTTCAAGTAGCCTTTGTCTTCACGCTCTCTCCATTCCTCCCCCATTCCCAGTTCTCTGTCGAGCCTGGCTGTCCTCGTTAACATGTTATCTCTATTTCCTTTGTTGTTAACTTCTCCTAGATAATAATGATCTATAGTATATTTTTATTGATCTCCAACCTCCTGACATGGATAGATAAATGGTTGGCTGACATGAAACAAAGAGTCGGGGTTAACGGGTCCCTTTCAGAATGGCAGGCAGCGACTAGTGGCCTACCGCGAGGCTCGGTGCTGGGACCGCAGCTATTTACAATATAAATCAATGATTTGGATGAAGGGATTCAAAGTAACATTAGCAAATTTGCAGATGACACAAAGCTGGGTGGCAGTGTGAACTGTGAGAAGGATGCTATGAGAATGCAGGGTGACTTGCACAGGTTGGGGGAGTGGGCAGATGCATGGCGGATGAAGTTTAATGCGGATAAATGTGAGGTGATCCACTTTGGTAGCAAAAACAGGAAGGCAGATTACTATCTAAATGGCGTCAAGTTGGGAAAAGGGGGTCCTTGTGCATCAGTCTATGCAGGTAGAGCAGGCAGTGAAGAAAGCGAATGGCATGTTGCCCTTTATAACAAGAGGAATCGAATATAGGAGCAGAGAGGTCCTTCTGCAGTTGTACAGAGTCCTAGTGAGACCCCACTTGGAGTATTGCGTGCAGCTTTGGTCTCCTAATTTGAGGAAGGACATTCTTGCTATTGAGGGAGTGCAGCGTGGGTTTACGAGGTTAATTCCCGGGATGGCGGGACTGTCATATGCTGAGAAAATGGAGCAGCTAGGCTTGTACACTCTGGAGTTTAGAATGATGAGAGGGGATCTCATTGAAACATATAAGATTGTTAAGGGCTTGGACACACTAGAGGCAGGAAACATGTTCCGGATGTTGGGGGAGTCCAGAACCAGGGGCCACAGTTTGAGAATAAGGAGTAGGCCATTTAGAACGGAGACGAGGAAACACTTTTTCTCACAGAGAGTGGCGAGTCTGTGGAATGCTCTGCCTCAGAGGGCGGTGGAGGCAGTTTCTCTGGATGTTTTCAAGAGAGAGCTAGATAGGGCTCTTAAAGATAGCGGAGTCAAGGGGATATGGGGAGAAGGCAGGAACGGGGTACTGATTGGGGATGATCAGCCATGATCACATTGCATGGCGGTGCTGGCTCGAACGGCCAAATGGCCTACTCCTGCACCTATTGTCTATTGTCTATTGGTTATTGTCCTTGTCTCGTTTATACATCTTACAATTCCTTATCTCAATATCTCCCTTTCCCCGAATCAGTCTGAAGAAGGGCCTCGACACGAATCGTCACGCAATCCTTCTTTCCAGAGATGCTGCCTGTCCCGCTGAGCCACTCCAGCATTTTTTGTCTATGTTCAACATGGTGAACAAATGCTAGATGGGCAGAAGACGTGCTACCGTGTTGGACAACACTATGAATCCCTCACTCTTTAATAGTCGCTTCTCGGGATTTTATTTTGAATTAACCTTTCTCAATTCACTAGCTCAAGAAAAAGTTCAATGTGGCGTGATTCTTACACGGTTGACTGATGCTTCCTTTAGCACGGAAGCAATGATCTCCATGAATGGACGCCGTAATGCCAATTCTATATTCAATGGAAACGGTTTTGCAAATTAGGGCATTAAAAGCAAAGTGAGGCGCGGAAAATGTTGACTGTGCTTGCAATAGAGGATACAGTGTCCGATATTCTCAGAATCTTCAGTTTCAGATATTGATTTATTGATTTTACTTTGATGCGACGGTAAGTGCATCACAGCCACCCCCTCCCCCCCCTCCCTCCCCCGCCCCCCACGGACATCATCCAGGTGAAGCCATTCGTTGGCTCAAATCTGACGAGCATCTATTTTGAATGTAATTGCAATATAATGAATGTCCCTGGGGAATTTCCAAATATACATAAAAACCTATGGCTTGGTAGTACTTCGTCTTTCTTGGATTCCAGAGTGTGACGGTGGCACGGAAGAACAGCTCGTCGCCCGAAGAATGCACTTACTAATAAGCTCGGTGGCGAAAGTGTGGTACATCATCATTGCCGTTATCGGTGTTCCTGGTTAGTGAACAAACTCTATAATTCCAACATGCTTGTATCCGAGTGTGACTCGGAATTCCGCTGGCATTGTTTAATATTGGCATTCTGTAGTCAATGATGTTGCAGAAATCAACGATAATGTCACAGCAATAATGTTAGATCGCGAGTTTTACGATTTTCAATGTTGTAACATTTCATGTTTACTTTCATTAACTCAATCCATCTTAAGCTTCTTATTTTTATAATCATCAGCCGCGCAGGCTAAAAATAACACCTGATGCTCCCTACTTTGTCGTGGATCCGGTGATTTTTTTTATTAGTACAGGTTAAGGGGAGAATGGAGGAGAATGGGGTTCGGAGGGAAAGATAGTACAGCCATGATTGAATGACGGAGTAGACTTGATGGGCCGAAGGCCTAATTCTACATATCATTTATGACCTTCTGAGCTTACAATTTTGCCCGTGAACGGTGAGAATGGTTGCTCATGATTGCACGGTGTCTGAACTACTTCTACACGTCACAGTTGTCATGCATTATTGGTAAGGTCTCCTGCTGTGGAATGAAACGGAGGAAGTATGTTAACCGTGCGTTTCACGTAACACCAGCAGCTGCATGCGGTGACGTTGTGTCTGTAGGTTTACACTGCGTGTGATCAAATTCCTGAACGAGGCCCCGTTGTGTCAGAGTCCTTGTATTAGTCGGCATAGCTGCATATTTCGGTTGATTGGGGCTCCTAAACGTGCTATGCCTTTCCCTCTTCGTTTCACGACGAAATAGGTGGGTTTGCTCGACACTAAATCACCGAGCAACATCTGCGGAGGCAAAGATATGGTCGATGTTTCAGGTCGAAACCCTGCCTGGGGGTATCGGTCAGAATTGCAACGACTGCCCCATCTCCCGCTACCAGGCTCCGCGATTGCCGAGATCACACATGAAAGGCTCAGGATACGGCTAGTCCGTCCATGCACGGAAGGGACTACGTGGAACTTTGAGCATGCAAGGACAGTGTAACAGGGTAAAGTTTATTTTGCCCTCAGAACAGAAAAGGAAGGGTAGAATTCTGATGCTTTTAAAGGGCAGTCACGGTAGCACAGCGGTAGTTGTTGCCTTACAGCAAGATGCAGCGCCAGAGACTAGGGTTCGCTCCTGTCTACGAGTGCTGTCTGTATGGAGTTTGTACGTTCTCCCCGTGATCTGCGTGGGTTTTCTCCGAGAACGTCGGTTTCCTCCCACACTCCAAAGACGTACAGGTTTGTAGGTTAATTGGCTTATTTAGCTTGATGATTTGGCTTTATTTTTTTTTAAAGTAAATTTGTCCAAGTTGGCGATATGCACTTCCGACTACAAAATTCAGAAGGCTCAGAAGGTTAATTGGGAATATTGTGAGCAGCTTTCGACCACATACCCACTGTACCTGAGGAACGATATGTTAGCTTTGGAGAAGGTCCAGCGGAGGTTTACGAGGATGATGTTTGGGAGTATTGCAATAACGGTTGAGGATCGTTTGAAAGCTTTGAGGATGTAGTGGCTGATTTAGATTTTTTCATGGCGGAGATGAATAGGATCTTGATTAAGAATGGCGGCAAACGTAATGCGAAGAAGGCAGGAAAATGTCGTTGTGACGGAAACATAGATCAGCCATGATAGCATAAAGGAATAGACTCGGGCTGTATATTCTAATTCTGCTCCCATACCTTATGGTCCTCCGTCCTAATGACCAACTTTCAACAAAATTAAATTAAGGAGCTGGAAATGTGTAAACCATCTATGTCTGCTAATGACAGAATAGTGAAAGGCTTCGATAGAATGGATGTGGAGAAAGTGTTAAAGAAGGAGCTGCAGATGCTGGAGAATCGAGGGTACACAAAAGGCTGGAGAAACTCAGCGGGTGCAGCAGCATCTAAGGAGCGAAGGAGATAGGCGACGTTTCGGGTCGAAACCCTTCTTCAGACTCCCGAAATGTCGCCTATCTCATTCGCTCCTTAGATGCTGCTGCATCCGCTGAGTTTCTCCAGCCTTTTGTGTACCATGGATGTGGAGAAGATGTTTCCACTAGTGGAAGAATTAGCCTCAGACTTTAAGGAAGGCTATGCTGAGGAATTTCTTCAGTCATAGTGTGGTGAATCTTTGGAATTCTTTGTCAGAAAAGGATTGATTCTTGATTAGTGCAGTTGTCAGATGAATCTTTGGAATTATTTGCCACAGAAGGATAGATGGATTCTTGAATAGTACAGGTGTCAGAGGTTCTGGGGAAAAAGGCAGGAGATTGGGGTTAGCAGGGAGATGGAGATCATCCATGATTGAATGGCGGAGACGATTTGATGGGTTGAATGGCCTAATTCTGCCCCTATCTCGTGATCTCATGATTTTATGACTAACATGAATGTGATGCATGGTGAAATATGGACATTGTGAGCTTTCAGTGTGATATACAGTATACGGAATGAATAAGTGGGCGAAACGGTGTTCAATTTATATTAACATGGGGAATTACATGGTCGAGGAAGCAAAATAAATTTTATTAGCTTTGGAGATCGAGTAGATTCCGGGTTGAAGACGGATGTCGTATCACTAACGGATTATGAAATTACAACTAAATTATTTCTAGTTTGGAAGACTGATGTAATTGTAATTGGAACACGAGGTAGATGTACAACCCTCCCCCCCCCCCCCCCCCCCCTCCCCCGCACCCCACCAATAAGGGACGTATCCAGAGCGAAGGGGGCAAGTGGACGGTCGGGTATTTAAACTAAGGGAAGATTCTCGCATATAATATTGAAACCCTGTGATTATTTGCTCCAGGTAGTTGCCCGGCAGGAGCAGGAGAAGCGTTTAAAGAGGAGATCGATCAGTGAAAAAATTGCCGAGTTTACGAGGATTGCTTTGCGAGGATGTTTCCAGGACTGGAGGGTCTGAGCAATAGGGAGAGGTTGAATAGGCTGGGACTCTATTCCTTGGATGAAAGGTGATCTTATAAAGGTGTATAAAATCATGAGAAGAATAGATCGGGTAGATGCACACAGTCTCTTGCCCGGAATAAAAAATCAAGGACCCGAAGAGGTAGACACAAGGTGAAGGGGATAAGATAGCAATCTGGAAGGTAAAGGTTTCATACAAAGTGTGGCGGGTGGATGGGACAAGCTGCCATAGGAGGTAGTTGAGGGTGTATCAATTCAAACGTTTAAGAAACAGGTAAGCATGTATATCGATAGGTCGGATTTGCAGAGATATGGACCAAACACCGGCAGGTGGGACTAGTGCAGCTGCGAAATGTTAGCTGATGTGGGAAAGTTGGGCCGAAGGGTCTCTTTTCACGCTCTATGACTCTATGACGCTCTGACCGGGGTATTGTGAATTTGGGAACACGCACGGTTGAGATTAGACAGGACCCTAATGAACGGTGGGTAGGCGTGAGGCTCCACATATTTGGCCAATTCTGGAATATTTTGGAATTCTTTCTCTATTTCCGTGTGCGTTCAATAGGTAGAATGGTTGTTTATTAAGTTGCCGCCTCCTTTTCCTTTCACTTTCCACAGTGAATTTCGTGGCAATGGTGATACTGTCGCGGGGAAAGTGCGGTCTCTCCACCTGCACCACTCTATACCTGGTGGCCATGGCAGCGGCGGACCTACTGAACATAATCACCCAAGTACTTCTGAGGAAAATCGCGTTTTATTATTTCCCGTGGAGTTTTCTCAGCATCACCCCTGTGTGCAGCACAATCTATGTATTGGTCCGCGCTGCCACTGACTGCTCCGTCTGGTTCACCGTCACTTTCACCTTCGATCGCTTTGTGGCCATTTGTTGTCGGAGGCTGAGCACAAGATTCTGCACCAAGAACACAGCGGCGACGGTGTTGTCGATCACCGCCAGTCTGATCTGCGTAAAGAACGTGCCGTTCTACTTTTCAATGAAATCCCGGGAGATGGTTGACGGCGTGCCGTGGTTCTGTTTAAGAAAACCGAGCTACTTCACTGATCCCGGATGGGTGGGACTTGACTGGTTTGCCACAGTGCTAACACCATTTATTCCGTTTGTTATCATCTTGTTGCTCAATGCTCTGATTGTTAGACACATTTTAGTCGCCAGTCAAGTTCGCAAGGCGTTGAAGCGGCACAGCAATGGGGAGGATTGTACTGATCCAGAAATGGAGAGCAGGAGAAGATCTATTGTTCTGCTGTTCGCCATATCTGGCAGCTTCATATTCCTGTGGTTGACGAACGTTGTACATTTCTTGTATTATTTCTGTTCCGGTGCAGTCCCATCCGTGCAAAATGATTCTCTGTACACGTTGGGTGTGGTCGGGATTATGCTCCTGAACTTAAATTGTTGCACAAGCACATTTATATACGCGGTGACTCAGTCCAAGTTCAGGGAGCAGCTCGTGAATGCGGTTGCGTGTCCGCTATCCACAATTATTCAAAGGATTGGTAATAAATGAATCAACAGGCCCACCTGAAAATATCCCGCTCCAAATCCTGATGATTACACCAGTATCCAACAATGTACTGAGGTCATATTGAGTTTTCATGGCTTTAACTAAACAACAATCCAATGTCGTAAAGTCTATGCAAATATTTTTTTGTTCATTCAAACCCAAAGTTCTCTAGTACACATCGGAAGATTATTTGTTGACGGCTAGAATTCCATCCAGAAGAAATAACATCTCGGCATCTTCTCTTCAGTCACTTGAAGAAATGCATACTTGAAGGTGGCGAAAAAGGCTTTTGGTACATTAGCCTTGATCAGTCACAGTATTGAGTTGGGAGGTTATGTTACATTTCTATAAGACGTTGGTCAGGCCGCATTTGAGTACCGTGTTTAGTTCTGGGCATCATGTTATAAGAAATATGATCTATTGTTGGAAAGGACACAGGAGATATTTATGAGCATGTTGCCAACAATAGGGGGTTTGTGCTTTAGGAAGAGGTTGAGTAGGCTGGGACTATCGCTTGTAGCGTAGGAGGATGAGGGGTGGCCTTATAGAGCTGGATAAAATCATGAGAGGAATAGATTGGGTAAAAGCAGAGAGCCTCTTTTCCAGAGGAGGGGAAACGAGGGCAACAGGACAAAGGTTTATGGTGAAGGGTAAAACAATTAATCGCAATCTGAGGGTAGTTTTTTCTACGCAAATTTTAGTGGGTGTTTGGAACTAGCTGCCAAAGGAGGTATTAAAGAAGGAACTGCAGATGCTGGAGAATCGAGGGTTACACAAAAAGCTGGAGAAACTCAGCGGGTGCAGCAGCATCTAAGGAGCGAAGGAGATAGGCGACGTTTCGGGTCGAGACCCTTCTTCAGACTGCCAAAGGAGGTAGTTAAGGCAAGGACCATGCCATCGTTTAAGAAACAGCTAGACTGGTACGTGGATGGGACAGGTTTGTAGGGATATGGGCCAAACGCGGGCAGGTGAGACAAGTGTAGCTGGGGGATGTTAGCCAGTGTGGGCAAGTTGGGCCGAAAGGGCCTGTTTCCACACTGTATCGTTCTATGTCTCACTGACTCTATAATTGTACTTCTCCTTCCATTGTATGGGATGGCACTTTATTAGTCACATGTTCCGAGGTAGAGTGAAATTCGTTTTTGTATACAATAGGGTACAAGTATCACCATGCACAAGCACTTAGAAACATATTAGATAAGCATCTAATATACAATAAAAGTGTATAGCAGTAGTTCACTGAGACAGTATACAGAGTCGCCAGGGTTTATACCAATTTAATCAACCGACAAATCTGTACGTCTTTGGACTATGGAAGGAAAACGAATATCTCGGAGAAATCCCACGCGGTCAGGAAACAGAGAACGTGCAAACGCCCGTCAGACAGCACCCAGTCGGGATCGAACGCGCGGCAGAATAAATGCAAAAGGGAAGGCGTATAATATGGCAAAAGATGGCCAAAATGTCAAGGATTTGAAAATAGGTGCAGGAGAAGGCCATTCGGTCCTTCGTTCCATTCAATATGATCATGTTGATGATCCAAAATCAGAACCCCGTTCATTCTTTCTCCCCCATGTCTCCTCATCCCGTTAGCCATGATCACCTGAGCCGCGGAAGCTCGTTCTCAGTGGAGGAAACGGGTATGCGTAATCAAGCAATATAATCGTGGCTAATTATCTAAATTCGTGGCATTTTTGTTGCTTTGTCCAAAATTGTAAAATATATAGTCCACGGATTTGAATACGTTTCATCAGATCATATGTGCTAGGTGCATTATTAAGCCACCCAGCCCATGAAGTCTACTCCGCCTTTCAATCATTTCTACAATAATTATAGGAGGCAAGGAGTAAATGAGGTGCTAGATGAGTATAGATGAGTATAAAGAATGTAAAAAGAATGTTAAGAAAGAAATAAGAAAAGCTAAAAGAAGATATGAGGTTGCTTTGGCAAGAAAGGTGAAAGTAAATCCAAAGTGTTTCTACAGCT
The DNA here is from genome assembly GCA_963514005.1 of Raja brachyura. The sequence continues at coordinate 1,925,529 of OY740823.1, read as the reverse complement.
ATATTAATAGCAAAAGGATAACGAGGGATAAAATTGGACCATTAGAGAGCCAGAATGGACAGCTATCTGCAGAGCCAAAAGAGATGGGGGAGATATTGAACAATTTCTTTTCTTGGGTATTCACCAAGGAGAAGGATATTGAACTCTGTGAGCTAAGGGAAAAAAGTAGAGTAGCTATGGAAACTATGAGATTCAAAGAGGAGAAGTACTGACACTTTTGAAAAATATAAAAGTGGATAAGTCTCCAGGTCCTGACAGGATATTCCCTAAGACATTGAGGGAAGTTAGTGTAGAAATAGCAGGGGCTACGACAGAAATATTTGAAATGTCATTAGAAACGGGAATAGTGCCCGGGGATTGGCGTACTGCGCATGTTGTTCCATTGTTTAAAAAGGGAGACGCGCTTATTAATACTATCCTACACACACTATTGGCAGTTTACATTTGTACCGAGCCAATTAACCTGCAAACCTGTATGCCTTTGGAGTGTGGGAGGAAACCGATTATCTCGGAGAAAACCTGCGCGGTAAAACTGCATGGAGACATTGATAGACGAGATGGAACCGGGGTCTCCGGCGCTGCAAGCGCTGTAAGGCAACAACTCTACCACTGCGCCAATCTTATCGGGAATAGTGTTCTAAATATTTGACATCGCAGCTTTGCTCTGTCACATAGATGACGTCCTTTGTTGCGAGTCCGAGGAAGGGTCCCAACCTGAAACATCGCATATTCCTGTTATCCAGAGATGTTATCGGACCTGGTGAGTTACTCTACCATTTTTTGTAAACAAGCATCTGAAGTTCCTTGTGTCTAACTTTCCATATTGTACCTCTGTCTTATTTCTTGTTCCTTCACTATTATGAGTATTTCATAACACGGGTCTGACACCCATTCTCCCACGCGTGCTGTACAAAGTCTTAGGTGTAGGAAGGAACAGCAGATACTGGTTTAAACCAAAGATAGACACAAACGCTGGAGTAACTCAACAGGACAGGCAGCATCACAGGAGAAAAGGAATTGGCGACGTTTCAGGTCGAGACCTTTCTTCAGACTTGTTCGGGACAAGGGAAACGAGAGATATATAGGATGATGTTGAGTGATAAAGAACAATGAATGAAAGATATCCAAAATAGTAACGATGAGAAAGGAAACTGGCCATTCTTAGTTGTTTGTTGGGTGAAAACGAGAAGCTGGTGCGACTTTGGTGGGGGAGGGATAGAGAGAGAGGGAAAGGGAATGCCGGGGCTACTTGAAGTTAGCGATTCATACCGCTTGTCTGAAACCAAACGCAGACTGGGCGTTCGTTTCGCTGAACACTTTCGTTCAATCCGGATGAACCTACCTGATCTCCCGGTTGCGAAACCCTTTAATTCTCCTTCAAATTCCCTCACTGAACTTTCTGTCCTACCTCTCCTCCATTTTCAGAGTGAGGCTAAACGCAAATTGGAGCTACAGAATCTTATATTTCGCTTGGGCTGCTTACAGGCCAGTAGTATCAATAATGACTTCTCTAACCAACTCCGGCATTCCCTCTCTCTCTATCTCTCCCCCCCCTCACCAAATTCGCAGCAGCTTCTCGTTTTCACTTAACAAACAGCTGACTATGGCTTGTTTCCTTTATCACCGTTACTTTTTTACATATCTTTGTTCTTTATATATGCATTATCTTCTATATCTTTAGTTTCCTTTATCCCCAACAAGTCTGAAGAAGGGTCCCGACCTGAAACGTCATCCATTCCTTATCTCCAAAGCTGCTGCGACCCGCTGAATTACTCCAGTTTTTGTGTCTATCTTTGGTGAAAATTCGTTTGTAATATAAGCACTTGCTAAATCTATTATTTGCCTCTCCTAAGATTACATTTAAGTCTTCGTCAGTATGTTGCTCCTTTTCCCCCCATCACGATTCCCCATGGTGTAAACTCTTACGTTAAACATATCAGGAACACTCCCAATTATCTTACAATTCCCTGAGTTTTCGACATCAAGATCCCCTCATGCCAATTGTCCACGCCCCAGCAAGCCACATTACAGTTTCGTTTATTTGAGATATACATCGTGGAAACAGGCACATCGGTCCCTCGAGTCTGCACCGACCAGTGATACCCGCTCATTATCACTCCTCTACACACATTAGGGACAGTTTACACTTATATCGAGCCAATTACTCTACAAACCTTTTCGTCTTTGGAGTGAGCGAGGAAAGCGAAGATCTCGGAGAAATCCCACGCCGTCTCGGGGAGCACGTACAGACTCCGTACAGACAAGCATCCATAGTCAGGGTATTTGGCACTGCAAGGCAGTAGCTTTATCTCTACGCCACCGTGCTGCATTACACCTGGAACTAATTGCATATGTTTCTGTTACTGTTGCTGGGAATGTTGAGAATTAAAAGGAAGATGACCAGGTTATAATCGCGTTAACCCAAGAGATCACATACTGAGAAGGCATGATGGGAAAAATGATCACCATAGAATGTTAAAACGGTAATAAATAGATAAATATATTTAGCCTTCACAGCACTGCTTAATTAAAACTGCTAAAACACGCATTCTGCTGTAAAACCGGCTACTTTATTTACTGAGTTGGGATAGTCGTTTGCAGTTCCGTCCAGCTGCTTAACCGTTGCAAACTTGAGATTACAACTGCTCTTTGTCACTGTGTTTCGCATGCCAGCTTCCGGAAATTTAATGAAGGCCTTTTGTTAATAAGTAGACCCTGTCAAATCTGCCTACAGGCACAATGACATCTATTTGTTGGACTATCGGAGGGTAATTTTGAAAACAACAAGAAACGTAAGGTTAAATTAGCTATGGGGAAAGGCAAATATGAAAGGTTACAGGGACACTGATCAATGATGGTTTATTTCAACTCCACAAGTAACCATTGTGTCATGAGAATATAAAAAATGCTGCAGGTGCTTCTGCATCTTTGAAATAGTTTGGGTTTCCTCTGAGTGTTTCACGATGCGCACTGTTAAGGCATTCAATAACCCGACATTCGATAGACTCACCACTGATCGACGTGCTGTTTAATTTCGTGTCCATGTCTATCTGAGCAAAGCCAGACAGAGGGTTCGTGTATAGCACAAAATAGCACACAAATCCCTGCTGCAGTTATATTAGTTCGTTGTCCCGAATGTTGATCTTGTTCGGGAGACACTTGGTTATCACTGGGATCAAGTTGCGTTAAACTCCGTCCATTCTGTGCGTAATTTCAGCACATTCATTGATATGACATCTTCCCTATGGCATGGCAACACTCATTAGTTTTACATCAAATGCAAGCTTACAGTTGTCACGTGGAAATTAACAATTGGATTACAAATGATGTGGACCATTACCAACGCCCAATGGACAGGCTGTCATTAGGAAAAATACAATTCTCTTTGTTCTGTTGTGAACCCAATCTTCCCACCAAGCATTTTTTTTCATAACCTTGATCCTTTATATTGGACCGCATTGCTTGCAGCGCATGGCGCTAAGGTGCCATCTTACAGAGATGTGCATAAGATCATAAGGAAAAAAAATTATATGTCATTCCTAACCGTCATTGTATTCCATGTTGTCACTTGCGGGCGGAGCACTAAGGCAAATTCCATGTATGTGAATGCTTGGCCAATAAAAGTTTTCATTTATTCATTCATTCATTCATTTATTCATTCATTCATTCATTCATTCATTCATTCATTTCATTCAAATAGATAGTGTGCATGCACAGAATATTTGACCCAATGTATGGTAAACCAGATCACACAGGTCTGTGAGAAGGGCAAGAGTTAACCGTGAAGCAATTTCGTTCACACTCACACAGCGATAGGTATTTTGGAAGGGTTGCCAGAAGAGGTAGTTCAGTCAGGTAATAGCTTTAAAAATTATACGGACAGATACATGGATATGAAGAGTTTAGGGGAATATGGGTAAAAATACGAGCAGGTTGGACTTGCGGAGATAGGTCATCTGGTTCGGCATGGGCAGGTACCGGCGATGGGCCCGTTTCCCTGTTATCTGACCCTATGGTGTCCTACGAGGGAAAGTGGAGGAGGAATGGCAAATGTTTGTGCCTTCCACCACAGTGACGAATGCTGTGGTGGATGTTTATGTTACATTTTTATCGTGTATTTGTGTGTTCTTTATTATTGTATGCTGCTGACAAATTAATTTCACTTACACTTTATGTACAATGTGACGAATAAAACCGTATTGTATTACATTGTATTGTATTGGTGGATGATGGAATATCGTGTAGCAAAGTGTGGTGTCATGCATTTTGGTAGTAGGAATAATGATTATTTTCTAAATCGGGACGGAATCCAGAAATCGGAGGTGCAATGGGATTTCGGAGAGGTGGTGCAGGATTCCCCCAAAAAATAGTCTGCACGTCGAATCGGTGGAAAACAAAGCAAACTCAATATTGGCATTGACTTCAAGAGGCCTTGTATACAAAAAAACAAGGGTGTAATGCTGAGGCAATGGGTAAGGGTGTTTTCCCACTTCCACGGTTCACGCTTTACGAGAGATTATTTTGCTGACAGATTAGGCAACGGCTACTAACCCATCTGAGCCAAAATCTGCAACTTCGGGTGTCACCATGCAGCTCATAGTGTATCGCCAGTTGCTTGGGCACCACAATGAGTTGAAAAGTGTATACATTCAATAACCCACGTTGCGAATTCATCTGACATACGTGTTTGTCCTGCCGAGGTAAGGCCAATCCCGATATACAATCAACAATACAACCGAGTTGCTTGCACATTTCTACATCTCTATCAGGAGCGTCCTCCTGTAATCTAATTACGACTTGGATAGTTGGCATTGGCTTTTCGCAGGGAGACTTGTCTGTATCAACACTTTTAGTTGCCTCTTCATTTTAGGTACAACCACCCTACGCTCTCGGGACATTTCTTTAGCTTCTTGATCAGCACGACGGCTTCCTATATCTCCACGGGTTTCACAAACGGAAATTTGTTTTAGCAACATTAAGGCTTGTAACAGATCTGAAACACATTTCTGGTGGGATGTCTGGGCTAGAAGAATCCTCTATTTCTCTACAACTGGCCAAGTCTTGGACCACTCCAAAGGCATATCTAGAGTCAGTGGAAACATTTACTCTTAAGTTGTTCCCTACGATACAGGTTCTTATTAAGGCAAACAGTTCACCTTGTTGGGCAGATAATGGTGTTTCAAATGCATCTGCTTCTATACTATCCCCATTCTGATTTACAATGGCATATCCAGAACGATTTTCTCCTAGTGGTCCGATTGATGCACTTCCATCCACATACAAGGTTCGGTCGGGGTCTGCCATAGGAACATCTGTTAAATCTCCCCTAATAGTAGTATCGTCCTTGATTACAAATAGGCAGTCATGCCCTGATTCCATTTGTTCTTCCGGTGGTTTAGCGAGAAATAATGATGGATTGATGGTGGTACAATACTTGAATTGTAACTTGCGGTTGTTTAACAGGTGTATCTCATATTTATTCTGGCGAGGCATGGTGAGGTGTTGAGTCAGCAGCTGTCCTTACAAGGCAGCAACTGAGCGAGAACTATACACTGTTATATCATGTTGCAAAGTCAAATTAGCAGCTAGTTGTAAGCGGTTGAAGATCGCTGTCAAGATCTGTGTGCAAATGGAATGTCCTCGTGCTACAGGATCAAGCTTTAAGGAGTAATAGGCTACCTGTCGATGTTTGTCTTCATGTTTCTGGGTAAGAACTGCCGTGGAGCACTCAGAGAGAATTGTACATTATAACTGGAATGGTCGATCATAAAGTGGCCTACCTATTGGTGCCCGTAACGGAGACTTATTCAGATTTTCAAAGGCTTCTTTTTATTTATTTTTTAATTATTATTATTTTTTAAAATTAGAAGTAAATACATAATAAAAACATTTTGTTTGTGGTAGTCATACATTATTAATATTGTTTATATTATCAATTGTATAATAATTGTACTACTATATACTTTATTTTTTATTTTTATATAGATAGAAAATAATAGAGAGAGAGAGAAAAAAAAATAAACCAAAAATATTAAAAGAGAATGGAATAATCAGCTATTTATACATCATTGGAGATATGTCCGTGAATTATAAAATGTAATTCTTCATCTAACCCTTGATTCGGGTTTCAGTCAGGTTCTCGTGCCGAACCGGTTTGCCCCTTCAAATAGTAAATGAATGGAGACCATATTCTAGTAAATAGTTCTTGTTTGCCCATTAAGACAAATCTTAATCTTTCCAAATGTAGGGTCTCCGACATTTCCATAATCCACATTTTAATTGTGGGGGTTATAGGGCCTTTCCAAAATTTATATATTATTTTTTTCCCAATTATTAAACTATAGTCGATAAAGTTACTTTGGCTTGTTGTAAATATTTGATTTTGTTCTAGTATTCCTAATATTATTAGTTTTTAAGATTTTCAAAGGCTTCTTGAGCTTCCTCAGACAATTGAAACTCGCCCTCCATACTAGTGCATGGAGTGGGCTTTTTCGTGTCCAGAGCAACGTTGGGTATCCACTGTCGACAATGGTTCACCATGCCGAGCCACGCACTCATTTGCTTTGGCTCCCGTGGTGCTGGGAATTCACAGGTTGGTTCGACACGGCTGTTCTCCAATACAATACAGCAAGGATTTCACACACACTTATCTCCGCAAAACGGGCCCCCACACCATTCACACGCAATTCTTCGAAAAGCCTATTAAATCGGTAAATTAAAGCGGTAATCACACAACGTATTAAAACGGTACCACCTTCCCCACGGGAGCAAGCAATCGCAATACTGCAACCACCCGAACATGATCACACGAGCTTAAAAAAAAGAGCATATACAACTATAATATGAGGAAAATCACATTTAAACAAGAGCATACATAACTAACGACTATAATACAAAAACAAACAATAATATAATATATGAGCAGACAATTACAATACAAGAGTAAATCACACAATCATAAGCAAAAGCAATCTGATCACTTTAAATGTAGTGGAATTTAGAATTGAAAAAATTGGATTACACAATCCTGGAATATCACAGGTGCGTCTTGCCAATGTCAGTACTATATTTTACAGTAGCTATGCCAATCTACCTTAGTATTGATCCCCAGTACCAACAGGGACCAGAACCCGTCACAGGCAGGGACTCGAACCACAGGGACTATAACCCTCCTACCTATAAGATACTGATCCTCAGCACTTGCTCTGCTTCGCGCAGGCTCTCAGCGCCCATCTTTAATGTGAATCTGCCAGTTCTCAGCACTTACCCCGCTTAGTATTGATCCTTCCGAATATTGTCTTTTAAGGTACCCTGCTAGTTCCTACCCCAATACTAACCCCGGGACTTTAACCCTTCAGGGACACGAACCCTTCCAGATGGGGACTCTAACCATACGGGGGCTCGAACCCTAATCCAAACTCGGGACTCGAACCCTCCACGGTGGGGACTCTAAACCTTGAGGAACTCCAACCCTCACCCAAACCTGGGACTCAAACCCTGCCAGGTGGGGACTCTTAACCCTGCAGGGAGTCCAACACGCACCCAAACCAGTGTTCGCCAGACGGCTAACCTTGATCGATGTCGTCGGGAATCCACGCACAAGTCAACAAATGACCAATTCGTCGTCAGATTAGCGGAGTGGAGAAAGCCGAAGCAGCAAAAACAATTTACACCGGGTGCCTTATTTCACCTCCCGCTATCCGAGACGATTCAGCTCCTCGGCCGCAGACTAGATACACGGATAGACAGACAGACAGACAGACAGACAGACAGACAGACAGACAGACAGACAGACAGACAGACAGACAGACAGACAGACAGACAGACAGACAGATAGATAGATAGATAGATAGATAGATAGATGGATGGATGGATGGATGGATGGATGGATAGATAGATAGATAGATAGATAGATAGATAGATAGATAGATAGATAGATAGATAGATAGATAGATAGATAGATAGATAGATAGATAGATAGATAGATAGATAGATAGATAGATAGATGGATGGATGGATGGATGGATGGATGGATGGATGGATGGATGGTTGGTTGAATGGATGGATGGCATTATGGATAGATGGATAGAAGGATAGATAGAGAGAGAGAGAGATAGATAGATATATTAATAGGTAGATAGATAGATAGATACAGACAGAGAGACAGAGAGACAGAGAGACAGGGAGACAGACAGATAGATAGATAGACAGACAGATAGATAGATAGATAGATAGATAGATAGATAGATAGATAGATAGATAGATAGATAGATAGATAGATAGATAGATAGATAGATAGATAGATAGATAGATAGATAGATAGATAGACAGACAGACAGACAGACAGACAGACAGGCAGACAGACAGACAGACAGACAGACAGTCAGACAGACAGACAGACAGACAGACAGACAGACAGACAGACAGACAGACAGACAGACAGACAGACAGACAGACAGACAGACAGACAAACAGATAGATAGATAGATAGATAGATAGATAGATAGATAGATAGATAGATAGATAGATAGATAGATAGATAGATAGATAGATAGATAGATAGATAGATAGATAGATAGATAGATAGATAGATAGATAGATAGATAGATAGATAGATAGATAGATAGATAGATAGATAGATAGATAGATAGATAGATAGATAGATAGAGAGATATGTGAAGCGAAAGAGACTAGTTAGAACAAATGTTGGTACCTTGCAGTCAGAAGCAGGTGAATTGATCATGGGGAACAAGGACATGGCAGACCAATTGGATAGCTATTTTGGTTCTGTCTTCACTAAGGAAGACATAAATAAGCTGCCGGAAATAGCAGTGGACCGGAGGTCAAATAAGATGGCGGAACTGAGTGAAATCCAGGTTAGCCGGGAAGTCATGTTGTGTAAATTGAACGGATTAAAGGCCGATAAATCCGCAAGACCAGACGATCTGCATCCCAGAGTGCACAAGGAGGTAGCCACGGAAATAGTGGATGCATTAGTGATAATTTTTCAAAGCTCCTTAGATTCTGCAGTAGTTTTTGAGGATTGGAGGGTAGCTAATGTAACCCCATTTTTAAAAAAAAGGAGGGAGAGAGAAAGGGGGAATTACAGACCAGTTAGTCTAACATCAGTAGTGGGGAAACTGCTAGAGTCAGTTATTAAAGATGGGATAGCAGCGCATTTGGAAAGTGGTGAAATGATTGGACAAAGTCAGCATGGATTAACAAACGGTAAATCATGTCTGACAAATCGGATAGAATTTTTTGAGGATGTAACTAGTGGAGTGGATAAGGAAGAACCAGTGGATGTGTTATATCTAGACTTTCAGACGGCTTTCCGCAAGATCCCACATAAGAGATTAGTATATAAACTTAAAGCACACGGTATTGGTGCTTCAATATTGATGTGGATAGATAACTGGCTGGCAGACAGGAAGCAAATGGTAGGAGTAAACAAGTCCTTTTCAGATCGGCAGGCAGTGAGTATTGGGGTACCGCAAGGCTCAGTGCTGGGACCCCAGCTATTTGCAATATACATTAATGATTTTGACGAGGGAATTGAATGCAACATCTCCAAATTTGCAGATGACACCAAGCTGGGGGGTATAGTTAGGTGTGCGGAGGATTCTAGGAGGCTGCAGGGTGATTTGGATAGGCTGAGTGAATGGACAGCTGCATGGCAGATGCAGTATAATGTGGTTAAATGTGAAGTTATCTACTTTGGTGGCAAAAACATGAGGGTAGACTATTATCTGAATGGTGGCAGATTAGGAAAAGGGGAGATGCAACGAGACCTGGGTGTCATGGTACACCAGTCATTGAAAGTAGACATGTAGGTGCAGCAGGCACGGAAGAAAGCAAATGGTATGTTAGCATTCATAGCGAAAGGATTTGAGTATAGGAGCAGGGAGGTTCTACTGCAGTTGTACAGGGTTTTGGTGAGAACACACCTGGCGTATTGCCTACAGTTTTGGTCTCCAAATCTGAGGAAATACATTCTTGGCATAGAGGAGGTTCAGAGAATGTTCACCAGACTGATTCCTGTGATGTCGGAACTTTCATATGAAGAAAGACTGGATAGACTCGCCTTGTACTCGCCTTGAAGATTGAGGGTGGATCTTACAAAATTCTTAAGTGGTTGGACAAACTAGATGCTGGAAGATTGTTCCCGATGTTGGGGAAGACCAGAACAAGGGGTCACAGTCCAAGGATAACGGGGAATTCCTTTAGGACCGAGTGGAGGAAAACATTCTTTACGCAGAGAGTGGCTAGTCTCTAGAATTCTCTGCCACAGAAGGTCGTTGAGGCCAGTTCATTGGCTATATTCAGGAGGGAGTTGGATGTGGCTCTTGTGGCTAAAGGGATCAGGGAGAGAAGGCAGGTACGGGATTCTGAGTTGGATGATCAGCCATGATCATATTGAATGGCGGTGCAGGCTCGAAGGGCCGAATGGCCTACTCCTGCACCTATTTTTCTATGTTCTATGTTTCAATAGATAGATAGATAGATAGATAGATAGTTAGATAGATAGATAGATAGATAGATAGATAGATAGATAGATAGATAGATAGATAGATAGATAGATAGATAGATAGATAGATAGATAGATAGATAGATAGATAGATAGATAGATAGATAGATAGATTACACTTATCCTGTTACTGCACTTTCACGATTTGCTGTTCCTCTGCTCATAAGCAGTAAGGAAGATTTCAAGAAGCTGTAATTCGTGCGAATAAAAAAGAAATGTTGCTTGGACTGGACGAGTTGAGTTGTGAAGATACCTTGCATAGGAATTTTCTCCCCTCAAGGACAGGAAGCTGAGATGTGACTTTACCTTGAAGTATAAAATTATGAGGCGGGGGATACCATTCTCTCTCGCTCCATCCCTTCCCTACCCAGGTCGCATCAGCTTCTCATTCTCACCTTACAAACAGTTAACAATGGCCTGTTTACTTCATCGACGTTACATTTTGTCATGTCTTTCATTCATTTGTTCGATATCTCTCTACATCCCTGTCTATACTTCTCGTTTCATTTCCCCCGACTCAGTCTTAAGAAGGGTCTCGACTCGAAACGTCACCCGTTCCTTCTCTCTAGAGATAATTCCTGTCCCGCTGAGTTACTCCAGCATTTTGTGTCTATCTACGGGAAGGATATGACAGGCAACTCCATGTTGCGGGGTTTCGATTGTTCAGTTGTGATCCAGAGGAAGACAACTGACGTAGAGGCGTTGCGGTACAGTTTACATTTGTTCAGTCTTCAATGACGGGTATGGTAGCCCAGGACCGCTCTCTAGTTGGTGATAGGATGCATCAGTTTCCTGATAACATCTGGGAAGAAACTGTCCCCGAATCTGGAGGCGTGTCCTTTCACACTCTTGTGCCTCTTGCCCGATGGTCGAGTGGAAAAGAGCGGAGCTTCAGGGTGAGACGCGGTCATGTTTACGCGGGTGCCATTGCCGAGGGAACAGGAAGTATAGGTTGAGTCAACGGACGAGAGGTTGGTTTGGTTGAGGGTCTGGGCTGCGTTCACATTTCGCTGCGAGTTAATGCGGTCTTGGATGGAGCTGTTCCGAAACTAGCTCCGGGATATTGACATAGAGACAATTAGAGAGGACATACTGGTGTGTTCTTCCGCTGAGGAGATAAGGGCGAAGCTTGGAATGCGGGAGCGATCTAATGGCATTGCACTATCCGTCCACAGTGGCAAGCGAGAAGTAGCGGAATGGGTAGGTAGAGAGATTACCGAAGGATGCAAAAGCAACGGTGTTGTATTAAAAGATGACTTTAATTTCCCCAATATTTTCTGGGACATGCTCTGCGCCAAAGGCATAGACAGGGAATTTGTGAGATGTACCCTGGACAATTTCTTGAAACGGTGTGTGGATAATCCAACCTGAAGTGAGAACATACTGAAGCTTAGGTTGGGAGATGTCCTAGGCCAGGTAGGTGGTGATTCAGTGGAAGAGCATTTTGGTGATATTTATCACAACTTATTGAAACATACAGAATAGTGAAAGGCCTGGATAGCGTGGATGAGGCGAGGATGCTACCACTAGTGGGGGAGTCTAGTACTAGAGATCATAGGTTCAGAATTAAAGGACGTTATTTTAGGAAGTGTATGAGGAGATATTTATTTAGTCAGATGGTGGTGAATTTGTAGAATTATTTGCCACACAAGGCTGTGGAGGTCGTCAGTGGATCAGAGATAGATTCTTGATTATTACGGGTGTTAGGCGTTATGGGGAGATGACGGGAGAATGGGGTTAGGATGAAGAGATAGATCAACACGATTGACTGGATGAGTAGACTTAATGGGCCAATGCCTAATTCTATTCCTATCCCTTATGACCCAATGACCTTATAACTCTACGAGTTGTAAGATTGTTTTGAACATGGAGAAAATTGGGGACCTTACAGGGATATGCTAAATTGGAGTAAGACAAACTAAAATGTTATTAGGCAGGAGTTCGTGGTGGTGGTGGTGGTGGGTGGGGGGGGGGGGGGGGGGGAACACATTGGGAGAAGTTAGTATGGGGTAGGTGCTCATCTGACCTGCGGGAGTTTTATGAAGGCCAGATGGTTGATGTTCAGATCCGCTATGTTACAGTTTTTGGGGGAGGTATATTGGAGGGAAGGTAGTTTTGTTTAGTTTACTTTAATTTAGTTTAGTTTAGTTTATCCGAGTCTGCGCTGACAAACCATCACACGTGTAGCAGATCTATGCTATCCCAGTTTAGCATCCTGTCACACAGAAGCAAATTAAACTGCAAAACAGCACGGCTTCGGAATGTGGGAGGAAACCGGAACACACAGAGAAAGCGCACGCTTTCACGAGGACAGCGTACAAAGTCCATACAGACTGGACACGCAGGCAGTTGTTTAAGATAGAACTGCAGTTGCTGTAAAAATCGAAGGCAGACAGAAATGTTGGAGAAACTCAATTATAATGCTGGACACGCAATCATGATCGATTCCCTTTCTCTGGCGATGGAGGGCAGCAAGTCCACCGCTGCTCCACTGAGAAGGAGAACATCGGAAGACCAATCTGGTGAATAGAATGTAAAAGGAAGTACATGTAAGGATGAAGAGGTTGGAATCTGATAGGGCATTTGAGGAGAATAAAGAAAGCAGGAACGAGGACCAGCAGGCGATTCGAATGCAGAAGGGGGAAGTTGGCGAATCAGATTAATGAAAATTACAATACTTTTTAAAACTATATTTAAAAAAGGACAAGCCGGTAAAACAGAGCTGCTTAAGGATAAAGGAGACAATTGTACTTGGTGTTTGGAGATGTAGGCGAATTAATTAACAACTACTTTCCATCTGTTTCCACCGAGGAGAGGGAAATATAGGACAGTCTATAGATTACTAATTTTCAGGAACAGTTTGACACCAAGAAGCATGAAGAGCGTTATGTTGAACACTTTTCGATCCTGATGAAATTCATCACATGTTGTTGAGAGATTATTTCATTCCAAACGTTGGGAAGTCATTTTGCGGTTATCGGGGGCGCCAATCCATGTTATTAAGGTAGGGATAGACAGCTTCTTGATTAGGACGTCTGCCATGGGGTTATGGGCAGAAGGCACATTGGGGTTAGGCTGGAGAGATAGATCATCCATGATTGAAAGACGGAGTATACTAGCTATATTAGTATGTTAGGTATGTTAGCTTTCATAGCAAAAGGATTTGAGTATAGGGGCAGGGAGGTTCTACTTCAGTTGTATAGGGTCTTGGTGAGACCACACCTGGAGTATTGCGTACAGTTCTGGTCTCCAAATCTGAGGAAGGACATTATTGCCATAGAGGGAGTGCAGAGAAGGTTCACCAGACTGATTCCTGGGATGTCAGGACTGTCTTATGAACAAAGACTGCATAGACTCGGTTTATACTCTCTAGAATTTAGGAGATTGAGAGGGGCTCTTATAGAAACGTACACAATTCTTAAGGGGTTGGACAGGCTAGATGCAGGAAGATTGTTCCCGAAGTTGGGGAGGTCCAGGCCAAGGGGTCACAGCTTAAGGATAAGGGGGAAATCCTTTAGGACCGAGATGAGAAGGAATTTTTTCACACATAGAGTGGTGGGTCTCTGGAACTCTCTGAGGTAGTTGAGGCCAGTTCATTGGCTATATTTAAGAGGGAGTTAGATGTGGCACTTGTGGCTAAGGGGATCAGAGGGTATGGAGAGAAGGCAGGTACGGGATACTGAGTTGGATGATCAGCCATGATCACATTGAATGGCGGTGCAGGCTCGAAGGGCCGAATGGCCTACCCCTGCACCTAAGTTCTATGTTTCTATGTTTCTATACTTGATGGGTCATTATGGCCATATTTTGTTCCTATGACATAACCTTATGGCCTTATGAACTTAAATCGCTCATGAGGCCACACAGCATCGTGGCAGCGTCGTCGCACGGCTAACGGAAGGAGGTCATTATATTGGAAAGTTTTGAGAAGAGATTTACAACGATGTTACGTTAGCTTCGGGCTAGAGTTGGCTGGAAGGACTCGGTGGACTGGGATTTTATCTCATTGGAACATTGAATGCTGAGTGGTGGCCTTAATGAGGGACGCAAGAACCTGACGGGAACTAATATGTCAGTTCAGAGATACAACTTGGCACTGGGCCCTTCATCGAAGGAGACAACGCCGGCCCTCGATCATCCGTTTACACTAGTTCTATGCTATACCACGTTTTCAATCTCATCCTAGATAAAGAGGCCAAATAATTTACAAATCTGCAACTTTTTCAACCAAACATAAATGTAATCAATTACATACAATAATATGGACGTAAACCCGGAAAAGGGGCAGGCAGCCGGCTCGGGCGGAACCCATCTTCCACTTTGCGACGTGACTCGTGGGTGGCTAGCTTGCTCCGGCTAATCTGCATCTCTTTTCGATGAGGGAGTACGTCGCAGCTCCCGAAGTAAACCCCGATAGTCACGGAGAGAACGTGGACACTTCAGACTGAGGTCAGGATCGAACCCGGATCACTGACGCCATGGGGGGGCAACTCTTGCAGCTGCGCGACAGTGCTTCCCTGTTGAACGCTCACAGTCTCTTTTCCCCAGCGCAGGGGTTGTTACAATTGGTGACAGAGGCTTAAGGTTAGAGATTTAAGAGACACTTCAGGAGTTCATTTTTCACTCAGCTGCTATTTCGTATATGGAATGTGTTTCAGGATGAAGCGATGTGGCGGATACCATTTCGACTTCTAAATAGCACGTCATATTTCGCTTGGGCAGCTTACACCCTAGCGGCATGAACATTGATTTCTCTAACTTCACGTAACTCTTGATTTTCCCCTCTCTTTATTCTTCCCCTTCCCAGTTCTCCGACCAGTATTACTGTCTCCGATTTTAAAAAATCTCTGTTTGCGTTATTGTTGTCATCTTCTCCCAGCTAACAATGATATCTCTACATTTTCCTTAGACTACATCCCTTTTGCTTTGTTTTCACACCCGTACTTCCTTATCTATGTACCTTCCTCTCCCTTGACATCACTTTGAAGATGCGTCTCGATCCGAAACGTCACCTATTCCTTTTCTTTCTTTTAAAATATTTGTATTAGTTTTTTCCAAAAATAAAATTTTAAAAAATGAATAATGATAAACATAACAATACTATTGATACATAGGGATCAGGATTCCATTAATAACAGGAATAACCTACATTTGAGTCCAGTGTCAAAATACACATTGAATATAGACCTCCCGGTCACACATCCGAGTGTGACACAAAGATAAAAAGATACAAAAAGGTAAAAAGGAAGAAACAAAACTCCCCTAAACTAAAGAAAAAAAAGCAAAACAGAATCTTAGAATTTTAGAAAACAGAATTTTATCACCGATTTTATTTTCCATCTACACGAACAATGTAAAAAAACAATAACAGTGACATTCCCCTTTTTAAGTATGCCGACGATATGGCTCTGGTGGCCCACATCAACTATCACACTTCTCTGGCTGCCTACTATCAGCAGGTCAACATCTTGATGCTGTGGATCAAAGAGAGCTCTCTGGAGCTTAACATCTCCAAGACCAAGGAGCTGTGTTGTGGGGGAAGGCGAACATCTTCCCCCCAACCTCTCTTTGAACCTCTGAGGCTGAATGGGCAGACAGTCGAGCAGGTAGAGGCCTTTAGATACCTGGGCACAGAGATTGACACCCGCCTGTCCTTCTCACAGCACACAGACTCTGTGTACTAGAAGGCACAGCAACGCCTGTTCCTGCTGAGGAAACTCAGGAGCTTTGGTGTCAGACAGGACATTTTAACAGCTGTGTATAAATCACTTATAGAATCTGTACTCACCTTTAACATCACATCCTGGTTCACCCTTACCTCTGTCAAAGACAAATCAAAGCTTTCCCGGATCATCAATCAAGCAAGCAAAATAACTGGCAAAACTCAAATTCAATTGTCAGTACTTCACACCCAGGCAGTTAAAAGGAAAGCCAACCTCATTACACAGGATCCCACCCACCCCCTGCACAAGTCCTTCCAACTTCTGCCATCAGGCCGCCGATATAAAGTCCCCCTATCCAAGAAAAACATCCACAAAAACTCATTTATACCCATTGCCATAAATAGTTTAAATAATACATGATCAATGGACAAATTAACCCTGACGCACTGTCACTTTACACGTATCCACAACTTTCAACTTTTATCTTGTCTATTTTTACAGTTTCTAATCTTTATACTTGTTTTTAAGACCTATACACACTGAGTGTGCCCGCAGAAGGCTGTGTTGTATGATGACTGTTGTATATTGTCTTGTTGTATGTTGAGCCACGTCAAAGAAGATTTTCTGTTACGACAGACAATAAAGTTTTCTGAACTGAACTGAACTGAACTGAACTTAGCTAAGAATTTCAACAGTTGAAGTCTGTTTGTCGTCAAGCCCGTTCCACCACATAGAGGTAAAATATTTTTTTATAACGGTTGGAGTGGGAGCAATTTATGTTTTGTGAAAGTGTTGAATAAACTTTCTCCAAGTCTTATCGAATTTAACCAATGGTTCAACAATGTCACGCCTGATTTTTTCTAAATTTAAACATGATATCGTTTCGGAGTACCAATGGAGTGTGGTCGGGGAATTGGGGTCTTTCCATTGAAATAAAATAGATCTTCTGTCGATGAATGTGGTAAAAGCAATCAACCGATGGGCGGAATGGGGCAAATAAATAGAATCTAACATTGGAAGCCCAAAAATTGCAATAATAGGACGAGGCTGTATATCAATACCTAAAACTACAGAAATAGCATCAAAAAGTTATTTCCAATATTTTTCCAAACGTGGGCAGGACCAAAACATATGGGTCAGTGAGGCCACTTCAGAGTAACATCTGTCACAAGTAGGATTTATATGACCATACAAACGAGCTATCTTATCTTTTGACATATGAACCACCTTGAATTGTATCACGGCGTGTCATGCACACATTGAAGAGGTTTTGACTACTTGAAGAATCCTCCCCCATTTCTCTATAGGTAGAGACATTTGGAGTTCACTTTCTCAGTCATTCTTAATTTAATCAAATATCTCTATTTGTAATTTCAAAATCAACTCATAAATTGTCGTTATTATTCCTTTCTGATAAGGGTTCAAATGTGATTTCCCCGCCAAAATTTCGGTTTGATGTGGTAGTGGAAAAAAGGGGTGAGTAACCTTCAAAAAATGTCTCATTTGTAAATATATTAAAAAGTGTGAATTAGGTAAATTATATTTATTGGAGATTTGTTCGAAGGACATAAAACAACCATCCAAAAACAAGCCACGAAAAGCTACTAATCCCTTCATCTTCCATAACAGAAAGGTATGACCAGCAATAGAAGGTTGGAAGCGAAAATTAGATAAGATAGGACTCGATAAGATAAAATCATTTGGTCAAAAAAGCAGCCATGATCACAATGAATGGTGGTGCTGGCTCGAAGGGCCGAATGGCCTCCCCCTGCACCTATTTTCTTTGTTTCTGTGTTTCTATGTCAGCGCATCACAGCCATCCTTTCCATAGACGCAATACGGTTGACACCATCTGGTTGTTCAACTCTGACGAAAATCTATTTTTAATGTAATTGCAATATAATGAATGTCCCTGGGGAAATTCCAACCAAGACGTATATACTCCTTGTAATGTCCTTGAAGCACATCGTCTTTTGTGGATTTCAAATTGTGACGTTGGCACGGATGAACAACTGGTTGCCGCAAGAATGCATCTACCGGTAAGCTGGGTGGCGAAAGTGTGGTACATCATCATTGCCGTTCTCGGTGTTCCAGGTTAGTGAACACACTCCACAATTCCACATGCTTGTAGCCGAGGGTGCCTCCGCCTTCCAGTGACACTGCTTATTGTGGGCATTCTGTATTCAATTATGCTATAGAAATCACCAACAATGTAACAGTAATGTTGTAAGATCAGCGAACTCACATTTCATGTTTATGTCATGAATTCACTCGCTCTTTAGCTGCTTTTTTAAACAATTGTTTCCCACGCAGGCTAAAAATAACACCTTCATTCCCTTTACTTTGTCGTTCATCCGCTGATTTTGCCCGTGAACGGTGAGAATGGTAATTCATAATTGCACGGTGCTGAACCACTGATACACAGAACCACTTCTCCACAGTTGTCATACATTATCGGTATGGTCTTCGATAGACAATAGACAATAGGTGCAGGAGTAGGTCATTCGGCCCTTCGAGCCAGCACCGCCATTTAATGTGATCATGGCCGGTCATTCCCAATCAGTACCCCGTTCCTGCCTTCTCCCCATATCTCCTGACTCCGCTACTTTTAAGAGAAAACTACAATGACAACTTCACGGTATTCAGCTGCGGAATAGAATTGAGGCACTGCGTTAATCGTGTGGTTCACGTGAAACAAGCAGCTGCATGCCGTGAAGTTGTCATTGTAGTTTTCGATCGCGTTTAATCAAAATACTGAAGGACGCCGGCTGGTGTCAGACTCCTTGTATTAGTTGGTGCAGCTGCGGATTTCGGTTGATTGCGGCTCCAAAATGCGCAGTGCCTTTCCCTCTCCGTTCAAATGGGTTGACATGCTCCACAAGAAATCACCAAGCAGCATCTGCTGAAGCAAAAGGATGATCGATGTTTCAGGACGAAACCCTGCATGGGGGTATCGGTCAGATTCGAAACCACTGCCCCGCCTCCCGCTACCTGGCTCCGCATTTGACACAGTAACACATGAAAGGCTTAATATAATAACCTCGCGATACCGATAGTATATGTACAGGAGGAACTACACGGATCTGTTACGAGGCAAGAACAATGTCACGGGCCAATTCGCCAAACATCAGTATTATTCCCATTGAATACAAAAACAAAGATGTAATACTGATGCATTATCAACCCAGGACCAGAGTACACAGCCACAGAATTAGTGGACGTGCCTTCAAAATCCAGATTAGATCTAAACAATTAATTGCCACGGCCGTGGAGGCTGTTTTTGGATTTGAAAGGCGGCCGTGCAAAGGATTTTTATTTAGAAGGGTGGCTAAGGTTGTGAGGAGAAGGCAAGAGAATGGCATTGAGACGAAATAGATCAGCCAACGGAGTAGACTCCGGCTCAATGGTCTAATTCTGCTCCCGTATCTTATGGTCTTAAGTTTAATCTCATGAACACACTCAGTCTGTAGTAGTAACTAGTAGTAATAATTTAGTAGTAATAACAACTCAATCGGATAGTAGATCAATATTATGATCTATCAACATTAATAGGCCAAGGAGTTGCTGATGCTGTGATACATGATGAAATATGGATATTGTGAGCTCATATTGTGACACTGATCGACTGAATGTGGGCGAAACTGTGGCAGTGAACATGTGGAGGTGAGTGCATAGGAGTTCCTTACCATTGGAGATCGAGTACATTACATTCTCTGCCGGGTAGAAACGGCTGGCGTATCATTGACGGAAACACAAGTTACATCTACCTTCTTTGTAGTTTGGAACACGGATGGAGGTTTGATTAGAACACGCGCTACATGTACAACCCCCTCCCCCCTCCACACACACACACACACACACACACACACACACACACACACACACACACACACACACACACGCACGCACGCACGCACGCACGCACGCACGCACGCACACACACACACACACACACAGACACACACACACACACACACGCACACACACACGCACGCACGCACACACACACACACACACACAGACACACACACACACACGCACACACACACACACACACACACACGCACACACGCACACACACACACACACACACACACACACACACAGCCACAGCCACAGCCACACACACACACACACACACACACACACACACAGCCACACACACACACACACACACACACACACACACACACACACACACACACACACACACACAGCCACACACACACACACATACACAAACATGGACGTACCTAGACCGAGGGGGGGAAGTGGATGCTCGGGTATTTGAAACTGAAGTGAATCTTCCCGCAGATTGTGTAGAAACTCTGCGATCAATTGTTCCAGCTGGTTGCCCGTCTGAAGCAATTGAGGCATTTGACGAGGAGTTCACAAATTTTAAGAAACTTCGGCTTTACGAGGATTGTTTTGCGAGGGTGTTGCGGGACTGACGTACACGGAGAGGTTAAATAGGCTCGGACTCTAAACCATGGAGCGCTGGAGGATGAAAGGTGGTCTGATTAAGGTATGTAAAATACTGAGAAGAATAGATCGGATCGATGCGCATAGTCTCTTGCCCAGAGTAGGAGAATTGTGGAGCAGAGGATCCACGAATCAAAGTGCAGGGGAAAAATTTAATAGGAAACTGAGAGGTACCTTTTTCACACAAAGGGTGGCCGGAGTATGGAACAATCCGCCATAGGAAGTAGTTGAGCGTGGGACTATCCCAATGTTTAAGAAACTGTTAGGCAGTTATACGGATAGGACATATTTGGAGGGATGTGGACCAAACGCAGGTAGGGGGTACTAGTGTAGCTGCGATATTTTGCGCGGTGTGGTTATGTTGGGCCAAAGTGCCCGTTTCCACGCTGTATCATGCTATGACTCTATGGGTAGGTTATGGTGCACTTGGGGACTTGCAGGTAAAATATTAAATGGAGTCGTATTAAGAAGTGGAATATTTTCGAATTCTCCCTGCATTTCCGTGTACGTTAGATGAGTAGAATAATTGGTCAGCGATGTTCCGCCTCCATTTCCTTTCTCTTTCCACAGTGAATTTAGTGGCAATGGTGATCCTATCGAGAGGGAAATGCGGTCTCTCCACTTGCACCACTATCTACCTGGTGGCCATGGCAGCGGCGGATCTACTGAACATTATCACTCAAGTGCTTCTGAGCAGAATCGCTTCGTATTATTTCCCGTGGAGTTTTCTCAACATCACCCCTGTGTGCAGCACTATCTATGTGTTGGTCCGCGCTGCCACTGATTGCTCCGTCTGGTTCACCGTCACTTTCACCTTCGATCGTTTTGTGGCCATTTGTTGGCGTAGGCTGAGCACAAGATTCTGCACCAAGTACACAGCGGCGACGGTGTTGTCGATCACCACCAGTTTGATCTGCGTAAAGAACGTGCCGTTCTACTTTTCAATGGAATCCCGGGAGATTATTGACGGTGTGCCCTGGTTATGTGGTAGAAAACGGAGCTACTTCACTGATCCCGGATGGGTTGGGCTTAACTGGTTTGCCACATTGATAACTCCATTGTTCCCGTTCATTATCATCGTGTTGCTCAATGCTCTGACTGTTAGACACATTTTAATCGCCAGTCAAGTTCGTAAGGGGTTGAAACCCGGCAGCAAGGGGGAGGATTGTAGTGACCCAGAAATGGAGAGCAGGAGAAGATCTATTGTTCTGCTCTTCGCCATATCTGGCAGCTTCATACTCCTGTGGTTGACGCACGTTGTACATTTCTTATATTATATCTGTTCCGGTGCAGTCCCATCCGTGAAAAATGTTAATCTGTACACAATGGGCATCGTCGCAGTTATGCTCCTCAACTTAAATTGTTGCACAAGCACATTCATATACGCGGTGACTCAGTCCAAGTTCCGGGAGCAGCTCAAGAATGCGGTAGAGTGTCCGCTGCCCAAAATTGTTCATAAGATAAGCGATAAATAAATCAACTCGCCGCCTTCTAAATATCCTGTTCCCAAATCCAGTGTCGAGTGTCCATCAATCCTTTGCGGTCATCTTGATTATTGACAGCTTTACGTTAACAGCAATCCAAACATCAAAGTCAAAGTAAGTCAAAGTCAACTTTATTGTCAATTCAAGTAATGCAACAAGTAGTTACACAAACATGTTAAAGTCGGAGTGTTTAAATGTCGATAATAAATAATTGGCAACAAGTGAATCAACCCACCTGCTTTCATATAACCATGTCCCAAATACGGACGATTACAGCAGTATACTACAATTTATTGAAGTCCTACTGAATGTACACGGCTATACATTTCACAGCAGTCCACAGTCTGAGCAAGTAAATGTCGGTTCATCCAAACCCAAAACTCTCATTTTTTCACGTCGGGTCTATTTCTGTACGTCTAGAATTGCAACCACATGTAGTAGACTCTGAGTATCTGTCCTTCAATCACTTGAAAACAAATTGCTTCCATCGCACTCCTTCTGCATACCGTCTGATCCCAGGAAAGGATCGTCTCGCTGACGCCCGCATATCAGCGTCTATGTGCAGAACAAACTTTGTCAGTTGCGGGATATTTCACGATTTCATTATTATAACCTTATCTGTACTTAATCACACACGTTGAGTTTTGTTTATGTGCTGTCAGTTTGTGAGAATGATCACGATTCAAGTTAGCGTACTCCTGCGTAACTTCATATCCATGACTATTTCATTAGTTTTTCTTATTAAGAACTTTATATACGTTTGCTGTGAATAGGTGTTTGATGTCATTAGCTGGTTCACATTGATATGTGCTACTCCCCTTTAAATATTTTTCTGCAGTGTATCTGGTGAACATGTGCGGTGACCAGCGTGCAGCCTGTGTGGATGGATTTCAACGCATTTGATTTGTTGTTAATGAGTTAGATACTTTTTCCTGTGTGGTGATTGATTGGGGGCGGGAGCTTAGAAATTGTGGGTGATTTGGTGCGGGGAAGAAGTCCTGGGCAGGGGGAGAGAGAGACACGTGAAGAACAGAGACTGAGAAAACTAAGTTTTGACTGTCCTACTCGGTCAGTAAACAGCTTAAATATCTTTCCTTGTGGTGAGGTAAGATTAATACTTTAATAAAGACTGTCGCTGTCTGGACTGTGTGATTACGGGGAGAGTGGTCAGCCAACTCGCCAGCAACTCGCTATTCGCCCGCCATCTTATGAGCTTCTGCACTAGTAAATTCATAAGTTCATAGGTTATGGAAGAATTAGGCCATTCGGCCCGCAGAGGCTAACAAACTTTATTGCAATTTAGAAATACATCAATATATGCAATTCATCAATCTCCTTCGTCATCACGTTAAAAAATTCGGACAAGCTTTTAAGACAGGACCAGCCGAGAACAAAGCCGTGCTTGCCATCACTAATTATACGAGTTTCCTACAAATAGGAGTAAATCCTATCTCGAATAATTATCTTCAAAGTTTCCCCACCACTTACCTGAGTCGCACCTGCCGAAAGTTCACTTCTTCCTTCCTTACCCAATGGAACAACATTGACCAGAGGATCACCTGGATCGCGCATGTAGCCAGAGAATAAACAAAGCTCTCGTCAAAGGCAGCGCAATGATCTCTTGTGTGTAACTCAATTAACTGCCACTGGTTCCACATACACACCACCCTCTGAGTTCTACTGCTTCCCAACGGGTGCATTTTAATTATCCCTTCTCTAACCTTAATCATCTGATCTCCTATTTCACACTCGCAAAAGCTGAAAAGGAGTCTGTTATGCGCCTCCTGATAATTTTATACTTCAAGGTAAAGTCACCTCAGCTTCCTGTGTCCTTGAGGGGAAAATCCTATCTATCTATCTATCTATCTATCTATCTATCTATCTATCTATCTATCTATCTATCTATCTATCTATCTATCTATCTATCTATCTATCTATCTATCTATCTATCTATCTATCTATCTATCTATCTATCTATCTATCTATCTATCTATCTATCTATCTATCTATCTATCTATCTATCTATCTATCTATCTATCTATCTATCTGTCTGTCTATCCATTGTTTTTTTTCATTCGTCCATTCATTCAAATCATCGATCCATCCGCCCACCCGCCCATCCACCCATTCACCTGTCCGTCTGTCTGTCTGTCTGTCTGTCTGTCTGTCTGTCTGTCTGTCTGTCTGTCTGTCTGTCTGTCTGTCTGTCTGTCTGTCTGTCTGTCTGTCTGTCTGTCTGTCTGTCTGTCTGTCTGTCTGTCTGTCTGTCTGTCTGTCTGTCTACAACGCTGGTCGGAGTCTGCACCGACCACCGATCCCTGCAGCGACCATGAACACTATCCTACACACACAATTTAGATTTATCCCAAGCCAATTGACCTACAAACCAGTACGTCTTTGGAGTGTGGGAAAAAAACCGAATATCTCGGAGAAAATCCATGCGGTCACGGAGAGAATGGGCAAATTCCGTACAGTCTGCACCCGTGGTCGGGATCGAACCCGGATGTCCGGCGCTGCAAGCGCTGTAAGGCAGCAACTCTACAGATGCGCCACGGTGCCGCTTCGACATTTGTATTATGGTGGGTGGGTTTATTTGTATTGTACATAGTATTGTATGTAATTGATTACATTAAATTTTTTGGTTAAAACAAAAGTGCCGATTTGTTAGTTCATTGACCTCTTTAACATCGTTCTTTATGTGTAGGGAGGGGCTGAAAACGTGGCATTACATGGAATTGGTGTAAACGCGTGATCGAGGACAGGCGTGGTCTCCTTGGACGAAGGACCCAGTTCCAAACTTAATATCTGAACTGACATATTAATTCCTTTCAGGAACTTGCCTTCCTCATTGAAACCACCAATCAACGTTCTACATGCCAACGAGATAAAATCCCAGTTTGCTCAGCTTTTCCATGTGACTCAACCGCGAAGCGCAGGTAACATCGCGCTCAATCTATTTTCAAAACTCTCCAACATAATGACATAATTCCATTGGCTGAGCGACGACACTGACACACCTCTGGTCTCATCAACGATTTACGGCCAAAAGGCCATATGATCATGTCAAAGGAGCAGAATCAGGCCATTCGGCCAATCTACTCCGCCTTTCAATCATAGCTGATCTATTTCTCTACCCTAACACCAATTTCTTGCGTTCTCCCCAAAACCCCTGACACCGATACTGATTAATAATCTATCTATCTCTGCCTTAATAATATCTATTGGCACTAGCCTTCTCTGATAAATAATTCCACAGAGTCACCACCCTCTGACTAAAGAAACCCTTAACCCTCTCCTTCCTAAAGGAGCATTCTTGAATTCTGAGGCTATCACCTCTGGTCCTAGACCCTCCAACTAGAGAAAACATCGTCCCAATATACACTCTATCCAAACCTTTTACACGTGTTTGTGCACCCACAACATTTTATATCAACGTTTGTACATAAATACATTCCCAATGAAGATAAGGTTCTCAACCGCCGTCTTCGTCACGGTGTTCATCAGAGTTTTGCACAACCATGACGTAATATCCCAACGATTGTACGTAAATACTATCTCAGCAACGTGCGATAAATCCCAAAGAGATTGGCATGTACCCATACAATGTCCTTCATGAGCACCACTACCCGTTGCTTCTTAATTTCAAAATGCCCTTGCAGATAAGTATTATATACATCCTCACAGTCCTACATGTCATTCCCTTCGGTGGAAACAGATGGAAAGTAGTGGTTTATTAACTCGCCTACTATCACCTTCCAGCCACGTCGAACTTCCATACGTTTCCTCTTACCTTATATTCACCAGATTGATCGGCGTGCATTCGCCTCAACTAAACTAAATTAAATTAAACTAAACTTAACTAAGCTAATCTATACTAAACTAAACTAAACAAAACTAACCTGAAGAAAACTAAATTAAACTGAACTAAACTAAACTACTTTGATCATCAATATACTTCGTCGTTACTGAAACATACCGGTTCTGAACATCGTCTAACCGCCCTTTAAAGGACTCCCGCAGATCGGATATGCATTTACCAAATACTAGCTTCTCCCTGTGTACCCTCCCGGCCACTTGTCTAATAACATTGCACTCAAGCTAAAAAGTGTATAGAGAAGATTTAGAAGAATGTTGCCAGGGATAGGGTGTCTGAGTTAGAGGGAGAAGTTGAGTCGGTCGGGACACTTTTCCTTGAAGCGCAGGGGGAGAAGTGTTGATCTCATTGAGGATTGAGGATTATAGCCATGTGAAAAAATATATATATTTTAGTTTTATCTGCCTGTATTTTTGTAGGTGGTATTTGATACATAGAAGGGGTGCGTCTACTTCTAGAGGACATTAGCGGAGACATAGATTAAGAGTCAGTTGTGTCTCGGAAGGATGGTGAGAATACGGTTTTTTTTACCATCCATTCACATTCATTCACACACACACAAAATAAATGGGACGACACACTTTTATAAGAGTAAACGTTCATATGATTTATATGACACGAATGGAACAGTGATTAAGGACGGAAAGTGACGGATTATTTATTTGCTATGTAGTACTTCAAAAATAGACCAACTAATCAAAAAACAACGTTTGGAAGATTCGGTTTTACTGTTTTAAGTGTGTCGTGAGTGCGTAAAATATACCTCCTAACCATCCCCGAGTAGTAATAGCTGTCCAGTTTGGACTTTGAGAGCGTCGTAAAGACTGCCATTTGAAATATGTTCTAGCGTTCCATTTATTTGTTGGGAACTTAACCTCAAACAAGTAAATGGTGGGTGTCTGGGGAACGAAGAGGTGGACATTGGGGCGAAATACTCTGATTGTGGAGACAAGAACAGCCAGGGTGGTCAAGATGGTGTTTGCCACGTTTGCATTTATTTGCCGGGACGCCGGTAACGACAATTTGCAGTCATGTTGCAACTGTGCAAGACGATGGCGAGATTGAACTTTGAGAATGTAGCGCTGCTCTGCCCGCAAGCCACAAGAAGGGGTTCGTTAAGCTTGAATGCAGACACAAAATGCTGGAGTAACTCAGCGGGACATGCAGCATCCCTGGAGATAAGGAATGGGTGACGTTTCGGTTCGAGATGGTTCTTCAGAGTCATGTCAGTGAAGTGGGCAGAACAAAGATGGAATGTAATCGGTGATGGTAAGACTGGTGGGAGAACTGGGAAGGGGGAAGGGAGAGAGAGGGAAAGCAAGGGTTATTTGAAGTTAGAGAAGTCAATGTTCATACCGGTGAGGTGCAAGCTGTCCAAACGAAATATGAGGTGCTGTTCCTCCAATTTGCGCTGGGCCTTACTCGGACAACGGAGGCGGCCCAGGACAGAAAGGGGATGGGAAGGGGATTTCAAGTGCTGAGCAACCGCGAGATCAGGTAGATTAAGACGGATTTCGCTTGAATTGCCGCAGAGAAGTTACACAAGATCGTGGCTGAGTTGCAACCCAAGAAAGGAGAAAGCGAACGTAGGAAGGAGGCCTTTTCCGGATAACACAGGAAACTGCGTTGTGAACTATAGGTGGCTATACGACCATGAGGGGACATAGATTTGAGACAATTGGCCACAGTTAAATTAAATTTAAGACAGTTATCGATAGGTACGGAGAGGGTCCACGTGTTAAAATGCTCAACTGGGGTAAGGCCAACTTTGAAGGTATGAAAGAATGTCTCGCTCAAGTTGACTGGAGCAGGTAATGTGAGGGTCAAGGAACATCAGCCAAGTGGAATGTTTTTAAACGTGTACTGAAGAGACCTCAATGTGTGTACTTCCCCGTTAGAGTGAGAAGTTAAGTAGGCATACAGGCATGCAGGTAAGAAAGCTTGGCTGACCAGATAAATTGAGACGCTAGTCAAAAAGAAGAAGGATGCATGGGACAGTATAGGCATCCCTGGATGAGTTTCGGGAACTAAGAAGCAAACTAAAATAGGAGATCAGAAAAGCAAAAAGGGGCCAGGATATAGCTCTGGCGGATAGCATAAACGATAATCCCAAAATATTGTATATATACATGGGGGGGGGGGGGGGGGGGTAAGGGTACTAGGGAGACTCTCATGAATCAAAACAGTCACCTCAGCGTGGAGCCACAGGAGATGGGCACGGTCGTCAATTAGTATTTTCCCTCGGTCAGCAGGACGGAGGAACTTCTGGCAGTCTATGGAAGTGTCTGGAGAGTAGTCAGTTTTACAGTCGAAGAAGTTCAGAAGGTAATGTCGTGTATGAAGGTAGACAAATCTCCAGGGGGCTGATCAAATACATCCGATGACATTGAGGGAAGTGGAGAGAAAATTGCAGGGAGTCCTGGTTCAAATTTACGAGATCCTTAAACACATGAGAGGTGCCGGAAGACTGGAGGGTTGCAAATATTGTGCCTCTTTTCAAAAAGGGGTGCAGGGAAAATATTGGATCTATAGGCCGGTGAGCTTAATATCTGAAGTTGGTAAGTTACTGGAGTATATTCTGAGATGATGTAAATTGGAGAATGATGAACGTTGTGATGGTTTAATCACAAAGAAAATAGTTTTGGCTAATTCACGGCGTGTCACTGTTCAATCAAGGAGTCTTGTGGGTAAACATGCTCAAGTAGAGCTTGAATCCATTGCGGAAACGTATTTGGCGGAAGGACACGACTGGCACCTCAAAATGCATGGGCTTCGATGTTTCACACGAGAATGGGGATAAAATAAGTGGCGGATTTAATTAACTAATTAACGCGAATATTCTTGTTTACAAGAATGATCCCAGTAATAAGTAGACCAATATAGGATGAACTGGGGGCATTGAGGGCACTGGGCCTATATTCGCTGGAGTTCAGAAGAGGGGGGACCTTATTGAAACATACAGAATAGTGAAAAGCTTGTATCGAGTGGATGTAGAGAGCATGTTTCCAATAATGGGAGAGTCCAAGACTAGAAACCAGAGCCTCAAAAAATAAGTTATTTTAGGAAGGTGATTAGGAGGAGTTTCTTTAGACAGAGGGTGGTGAATCTGTGTTTCGTTTAATGTCAAATGTGCACCGAGGTAGAGCGGAAAGCTTTTTAGTGCCGTGTTAATCCCATTTCGATGATTGGAAATGAATCCACGTCCTATTAATGGAAATCCCAAGGCTTTTTATACCTATACAAAAATAACAAGCTGGTAAGATAGCGCCGCATAAGGATAATGGAGGACATTTGTGCCTGGTGTCTGGGGATGTAGGCAAGTTAATAATCAACTACTTTCCATCTGTTTCCACCGACGAGAACGACATGTTGGACAGTGATGGTGCAGCGAATACACATTTTCAGGGCAGTTTGAGATCAAGAAGATCAGGAAGGGCATGGAGGGTAATGGAGATCAGGAAGGGCATTGTGTTGGACACATCCCGAACCTGGTGGAATTAATCACACGTTGTTGGGAGAGTGTTTAAGTAGAAACATTGAGATATCATGTTGTGGTTGTGCTAAACTCTGATGGACACTGTGGTGAAGAGGGGGTTTGACATTCTAACCTTCATTAGGAATGTATTTATGTATAAACGTTGAGATATCATGTTGTGGCTGTACCAACCTAAGTGAAAGGCTTGGAAAGAGAGGATGTCGAGAAGATATTTCCACTAGTGGGGGAGTCTACGACTAGAGGTCGTAGCATCAGAATTAAAGCACGTTCCTTTCGGAAGGAGATTGGTAGGAATTTGTGTAGTCAGAGGGTGGTGGATCTGTCCTATGTTGAAGGCTGTGGGGCGTGCCTATAGATATTATTAAGGCAGAGATAGGTTGATCATTGATTAGTATGTCTGTCAGGGGTTATGGGAGAAGGCGGGAGATTGAGGTTAGGCGGGAGAGGTAGATCAACCCACTATTGAAAGGCGGGGTAGACTTAATGGGCCGAATGGCATAATTCTGCTGCTTTGACATGACCTTGTTACCTTTTGTCCTTAAATCGTTGATGGGACCACACACGCGGCAGTGTCGTCGCTCAGCTAATGGAAGGATGTCATTATGTTGGAAGCTTTTGAGAAGAGATTTACCGCAATGTTACCTGGGTTTCGGGCTTGAGTCATCAGAAAAGGCTGAGCAGACTGGAATTTTATCTCGTTGGAATGTAAATCGTCGATCGGTGGCCTTAATGAGGAACGGAATATCTTGAAGGGAATTAATACGTCAGTTCAGAGATACCGCTTGGAAATAGGTCCTACGTCCATGGAGACCACGCCTGCCCATGATCACCGTTTCCACTAGTTCCATGTTATGCCACGTTTTCAATCCCTCCTTACACAAAAAAAGAGCGGTGTTAAAGAGTACAATTAACTAATAAATCTGCAACTCTACATTTTTAAAACAAAAATAATCAATTATTTACAATAATATTTACAAGTCTGGCTCAGCCAGTAACACCTAGGAATAGACTGGGTGACAACCAAGAATAGTTTGGTGACTACTGGAGAGACAGTTGACGGCACGGAAAGACGGCACCCGGGAAAAGCTGGGTTAGCACCCCAGTCTATGACTTTCGTGAGAAAGACACCCAACAAAGCTGCGGAAAGGCCTAATGAACCATCGTGGCCTAAACATCCATCAGACGAGAATGAAATGCGTGGAGAAGGAGAAAGAGGTGCAGCGCACAGGCCTTGAACCTGGCGAGACGCATGAGACGCAACCTGGCCGAGGAGCCCGGCCGGGAGCCACCCCACAGAGCCAGTCCCTCCATGCACTTGAGTCTCCCAACCCCTGCAGAGTAGTTATTAAGATGGCTGATCCCTGGGCGGTTGCTGCTGGGACGCATGTCGGGGCCTGATCAACCCCGGCTGGGTCGCCTGGGCGAGGGTGTCTGATGTTGTGAGACCCGAAACACCCGATGACCCCAGGTCACATCACTGAGGATGCGTCCCAGCTCATCTAGAAGATGTATATTTTCCACAATAGAAATAAACGCACCACCATAATACAAGTATGGTGGCGGCACGTTGGCGCAACAGTTGGGTCGCTGCCTTACAGCGCCGGAGTTCCGGGTTCGATCCAGACTACGGGTACTGTCTGTACGGAATTTGTGCGTTCTCTCCGCGACCGCTTTTTCCTTCCACACTCCACACTCCGGTTTGTAGGTTAATTGGCTTGGAATAATTCGAAATTGTCCTCATTGTGTGAAGGATAGTGTTAATGCGCGGGGATCGCTGGGCGTTGCAGACGGTGGGCGAAGGGAGCCCTCTTGTGCCTGGCGCAGTGACTCGCGGGTGGCCAGCTTCGCCAGGCCCACGTGCTCCTCTTTGCAGTGTGCGAGGGCGCCGGAGAACCCAAGGTAATCCCCCATGGTCACGGAGAGATCGTGAAAACTTCACATTGACAGCTCACATGGTCAGGATCGAACCCGGCTCACTGGCAATGTCTGGGCGGCAACTCTTCCAGCTGCACTACTGTACTGTCCTTTTAAACGCTCACAATCTTTTTCTCTAGGGTAGAGTGTGCTGAAACTGTACATGGAGGCTTAAAGTGAGATACATGAGAGAGTCTTCAGCAGGTCCTTTTTGATTTGGTGGCTTGTTCGTATATGGAATGAGTTTCAGGGGGAAGCGATATTGGCGGATACCATTTCGACTTCAAAAATATATTTAATAGATGGATCGCAAAGTTATCGACGCTGTGGGACAAATGCAGGCAAATGGCACTGGAGCACAATGTAAACTTGGTTTTGGCTTCTCTAATTTCAAATAGCCTTCCCGCACTCCCCATCCGTCTGCCCTTCCCAGTTCTCTCATTAGCCTGACTGTTCTCGTTTACGTTACCTCTGTTTCCTTCGGTGTTACCTTCTCCAAGATAACAATCATGTATTCTACATTTTCGTTGATCTCCGACCACTTTGTCTCGTTTTTACATCTTACATGTCCTTATCTCAGTATCCCCCTTTCCCCGATTCAGTCTGAAGAAGAGTCTCGACACGAATCGTTACACATTCCTACTTTCCAGAGATGTTGCCTGTCCCACCCCAGCATCTTTTGTCTATGTTCAACATGGTGATCAGATGCTAGATGGGCAGAAGACGTGCTGCCGTGTTGTACAATACTACGAATCCCTGAATTTGCATCTCGGGATTTTAATTTCATTTGGTCTTTCGCAATACACTAGCTCAAGAAAAAGTTAAATGTGGAGTGACACTTGACTGATACTTCCCCCAGCACGGAAACAATGATCTCGAAGAATGGACCTCGTAATAACCGAGTCAGTTATTAAAGATGGGATAGCAGCACATTTGGAAAGCGGTGAAATCATTGGACAAAATCAGCATGGATTTATGAAAGGTCTAACGAATCTTATGGATTTTTTTGAGGATGTAACTAGTAGAGTGGATAAGGGAGAACCTGTGGATGTGTTATATCTGGATTTTCCGAAGGCTTTCGAGAAGGTCCCACATAAAAGATTAGCATACACACTTAAAGCGCACGGTATTGGGGGTTCAGTATTGATGTGGATAGAGAACTGGCTGGCAGACAGGAAGCAAAGAGTAAGAGTAAACGGGTCATTTTCAAAATGGCAGGCAGTGACTAGTGGGGTACCGCAAGGCTCAGTGCTGGGACCCCAGCTATTTACAATATATATTAATGATCTGGATGAGGGAATTCAATGCAACATCTCCAAGTTTGCAGATGACGTGAAGCTGGGGGGGGGGGGGGGGGGGGCAGTGTTAGCTGTGAGGAGGATGCTAGGAGGCTGCAAGGTGACTTGGATAGGTTGGGTGAGTGGGCAAATGCATGGCAGATGCAGTATAATGTGGATAAATGTGAAGTTATCCACTTTGGCGGCAAAAACAGGAGGGTAGATTATTATCTGACTGGTGGCCGATTAGGAAAAGGGGAGATGCAACGAGACCTTGGTGTCATGGTACACTAGTCATTGAAAGTAGGCATGCTGGTGCAGCAGGCTGTGAAGAAAGCGAATGGTATGTTGGCATTCATAGCAAAAGGATTTGAGTACAAGAGCAGGGAGGTTCTACTGCAGTTGTACAAGTTCTGGGTGAGGCCACACCTGGAGTACGTCGTACAGTTTTGGTCTCCTAATCTGAGGAAATACATTCTTGCCATAGAGGGAGTACAGAGAAGGTTGACCAGACTGATTCCTGGGATGGCAGGACTTCCATTTGAAGAAAGACTGGATAGACTCGGCTTGTACTTGCTGGAATTTAGGAGATTGAGGGGGGATCTTATTGAGGCTCACAAAATTCTTAAGGGGTTGGACAGGCTGGATGCAGGAAGATTGTTCCCGATGTTGGGGAACTCCAGATCAAGGGGTCACAGTTTAAGGATAAGAGGGAAGTCTTTTAGTACCGAGATGAGAAGATCTTTTTTCACACAGAGAGTGGTGAGTCTGTGGAATTCTCTTCCACAGAAGGTAGTTGAGGCCAGTTCATTGGCTAAATTTAAGAGGGAGTTAGATGTGGCCCTTGTGGCTAAAGGGATCAGGGGGTATGGAGAGAAGGCAGATACTGGATACTGAGTTGGATGATCAGCCATGATCATATTGAATGGCGGTGGAGGCTCGAAGGGCCGAATGGCCTACTCCTGCAACTGTTTTCTATGATTCTATGATTCTATGAATGCCAATTCTATATTTAGGTGTGTTACAAACTTCAGGGGCGCTGCAGTTCTGTCACCGGCCGTGACTTTGCGGTTTTCCCCTGCCTTCCCGAATTTTATTTTCTCGGGGTGCGAACTTTTACTGAAGATTCGTTCCGACTGCCGGTATGTGAAAAAATACTTTTAAATCGCCCGACAATTTCAGCGCTGGAGTAAAATAAAAAATGGCTTCTAATGCCGTGAACGCCGACAACGGGGACGGATTTCACGTAGGGGACAGGTAAGGAAAAGCCGTTTATTTGTTCATATAAAATTGCTTGCTAAGATGACCTTAATCAAAATTTCATGTTGCGAAACGGTGATTTATTGCCCATACGAACCGGCAGTATTTTTCCTGCCGATATGCGGTTTAAGTTCACCGCAACCGCAACGTTCCAATCCATCGCGTTCCATAAAATCCCACTCGCAAGCTGATTTATATGGCCATTAATTTACGGGCATTAAACACTAAATTCCTTCAATTTGGCCTATAAATTCAAGACAATGAGATTTAGAAATCATGTTATATTGTGAATTCTTGTGTGAATGTTATTTGAACACTTTTTACAAAATGTTAATATTTTCTTAAGAAATGGATAGATGTTTAGATCTTGTAATTGAATTTTGTAATTAGCTACAATTGGGTAGCTAACTAATTATATGCTTTAATTTCAGGTCATCCAAGTAAGACTGTTTCATATTTGTTTCAGAATGCTTCAATCTATAATAACTGAAATTTTATTTCAGATCTCTTAAATTTTAAGGAAGTTATGGGTTGTTGACTGTCCTCGATCACAACCTTTGTGTTAAGTCAATGGAAAAGCAATAGGGAGCAAGATGCTAATTTCCGAGTATGAAAATGGCCGTACCTTTTTTTAATACTTAAGATATGAAAGTGAATTAGGCGTCAAATTAAACTTATTTTTATGCTTTATCTGATGGGATAAATTGCAGACGATTTTTAAAAGCTCAATGTTTTGTAACATTGTTACTATTTTAATTGGAAACGGTTTTACAAATTAAGTCAGTGAAAGCAAAGTGAGGCGCAGATAATGTTGACTTGTAAAGGTACAACATTGTTCGACGATATTGAGTCCGATATTCTCAGAATCTTCAGTATCAGATATCTGTTTAATTCTGATGCGACGGTAAGTGCATCACAACCACCCCCCCTCCTCCCCTCCCCCCTCACACCGCACGAACGTCATTCGTTGGTTCAAATCTGACGAACATCTATTTTGAATGTAACTGCAGTATAATCAATGTCCCTGGGGAAATTCCAAATGCACATATAAACTCGTGTCTCTGCAGCGCATCGCCTTTCTTGGATTCCAGACAGTGGCGGTGGCACGGAAGAATATCTCGTCGCCCCAAGAATGCATTTGCCAGTAAGCTATGTGGCGAGAGTGTGGTACATCGTCATTGCCGTTATTGGTGTTCCTGGTTAGTGAACAAACTCTATAATTCCTCATGCTTTTATCCTAGTGTTTCTCGGAATTGCACTGACAATGCTTATTATTGGCATTCTGTAGTCAATGATGGTACAGAAATCAGCAATAATGTCACAGCAATGATGCTAGACTGCGATTTTTAACGATTTTCAGTGTTGTAACATGTCATGTTTACTTTCGTGAACTCTCTCCATCTTAAGCTTCTTATTTTTTATAATCATCAGCCGCGCAAGCTAAAAATAGCAACTGTAGCTCGCTACTTTGTCGTTGATCTGTTCATATCTCGATTACAGTGCCTTCCATAATTTTTGAGACAAAGGTGCATCATTTATTTATTTGCCTCTGTACGCCACAATTTGAGATTTGCAATAGAAAAAAAATCACATGTGGTTAAAGTGTACATTGTCAGATTTTAATAAAGCCCATTGAAATTAATTTTGGTTTCACCATGTAGAAATTACTGCAGTGCTTATGCATAGTCCCCCCATTTTACGGCACCCTAATGTTTCGGGCACAGCAAATAAAAGCAGTCATGCTTAGTAATTTGTTTTATATCTTTTGCATGTAATAACTGCTTGAAATCTGCGATTCATGGACATCACCAGTTGCTGGGTGTCCTCTCTGGTGATGCTCTGCCCGGCCTGTATTGCAGCCATCTTTAGCTTATGCTTGTTTTGCGGGATATTCCCCCTCAGTTACCTTCTTCAGTATATAAAAGACAGGCTCAATTGAGTTCAGATCGTGATATTGACTTGGCCACTCGAGAATTTGCCATTGTTTAGCTTTAGAAACTGCTTTGTTGCTTTAGCAGTATGTTTGGGAAAATTGCCTTGCTGTATAATGAACTGCCGGCCATAAAGATTTGAGCATCTGTTTGATCTTGAGCTGATAGAATGTGTCTATACACTTCCGAATCCATTATGTAGGTATGTTACAAAACGTACCTTTACCGGCGCTGCACTTCTGCCGCTCCCCGTGTGCGTGACTTTCGCGCCTTGCAGAGGGGGGCGGGCTTAAAGTGCCGTTTTTCAACAGGCAGGACAAATCGATGAATGTCGGGCGATTTGGTTGCTGAAGAAAAATCGCTCCGACATTTCATGAATGGTGGTATTTTTAAATTACTCTACATTATTTATTAACTAGAGTAATTTAAAAATCACCTTCAAAAGCCGTGAGCGCAGACAACCGGAAGCATTTTCCATAGGGGAGAAAAAAAAGGTAAATACTTTATTTTTATATTAAAAGTTGTTTTTTCTGGAGGCATTAATAATATTTTTATGTTGCGAAATGGGATCTAAAAAAATGTATGAACCCCCAGTATTTTTCCCCCCGACTTCACTGCAAACCGCAACGTTCTAATCCACCGCATTCCACTAAAACCCACTCGCTAGTTGATTTAAATGGCCATTAATTTACAGGGATAAAACACTAAATTCCTTCCATTTGGCCCAGACATTCATGAAAATGAGATTTAAAAATTATGTTATATTGTGGATTATTGTGTGAATGTTATTTGGACACTTAGGCAATTTAAAAAAAGTTTATCTTTTCTTAAGAAATTGATAGATGTTTAGATCTACTCATTGAATTTTGTAATTAGCTACAATTAGATAACTAACTAATTATATGCTTTAATTTCCGGTAATCCAAGTAAGATTGTTTAATATTTGTTTCAGAATGCTTCAATCTATAATAACGGAAAATTTCATTGAGTTCTCTTAATTTTTAAGAAAGTTATGGAGTTTTAACTTTTCCAGATCACAGCTTTTGAGTTAAGTCAATTGAAAGGCAATGGGAAGCAAGATGCTCATTTCCGAGTATGCAAATGGCCATAACTTTCTTAATACTGAAGATATGAAAGTAAATTAGGTGTCAAATTAAACTTCTTTTTTATGCTTTATCTGATGGGATACATTGCAGACTTGATTTTTAAAATCTCAAAATTTTGTAACATTGCTACATTATGCTACTACCATCAGCAGCTTCATCACCAATGAGGATAAGTGATCTAGTAGCTTCAGCAGCAACACACGCCCAGGCCATAACACCCCCACCACAGTGTTTCACAGATGAGTTGGTATGCTTTGGACCTTGGGCAGTTCCTTCTCCCCTCCATACTTTGCTCTTGCCATCACTCTGATATGTTAATCTTCGTCTCATTTGTCCACCAGACCTTTTTCCAGGAATGTGGTTGCTCCTTTAAGTTCTTCTTGGCAAACTGTAACCATTAGGCTAGCCAGTTGTTTGCGTCTTGCAATGTAGCATCTGCATTTCTGTTCATGAAGTCTTCTGCGGACAGTGGCCATTGACAAATCCACACCTGACCCCTGAAGAGTGTTTCTGATCTGTCGGACAGGTGTTTGGGGGAGTTTTCTTTATTATAGAGATAATTGTTCTGTTATCAGCTCTGGAGATATTCCTTGGCCTGCCAGTCCCTTTGCGATTAAAAAGCTCACCAGTGCTCTCTTTCTTCTCAATGATGTTCTAAACAGTTGATTGTGTTAAGCCTAAGGATTGGCTGATGTATTTAACAGTTTTATTCTTGTTTCTCAGTCTCATCATGACTTCGTTGACTTTCATTGTCCCAACTTCGGTCCTCGTGTTGATAAACAGCAATAACATTTCCCAAGGTGATAAAAAGACTGGAGGAAAGACGAGGTGTTGAGAGATCTCTTATACCTGCATGAAGCAGGCAATTAAACACACCTGAGCAATTGCAAACACCTGTGAAGCCATGTGTCACAAACATTATGGTGCCCAGAAAAGGGGGGACTGTGTATAAACACTGATGTAATTTCTAAATACTGATACTAAAATGTATAAAAATAGCTTTTATTAAAATCTGACAATGTGCACTTTAACCACATGCGATTTTTTTCTATTACAAATCTCAAATTGTGGAGTACAGAGGCAAGTAAATAAATCATGGGTCTTTGTCTGAAACATTATCGACGGCACTTTAATTCTTCAATTCAATCTTTAATTGTCATTGTGCAGTGTACAATACAGAGACGACGAAATGCAGTTGGTATCTCCGAAGGGCGAACTTACGAATGAACAAGTAATTGCGCAGTAGTATGAGTACTGCGCAGTAGTATGAGTTAATATACATCTATACATATGCAGTGTCCAGGGGGGTGGGGGGGGGGGGGGGGGTGGAGACAGGGAGTCATTGAAGTGCAGCGTTGAGATGTGCGACAGCCGCAGGGAAGAAGCTGTTCTTGAGCCTGCTGGTAGTGCAGGCTCTGCGGAGAAGGGAAGAGAATGTGGTTAGAAGGGAAAGATAAAGCAGCCATGGTTGAATGGCGGAGTAGACTTGATGGGCCGAATGGCGAGAATGATTGCTCATAATTGCAGTGTCTGAACTACAGATACATAAACTCTTCACAGTTGTCATGCATTGTTGGCAAGGTCTTCTACTGCGGAATAGAACTGAGGCACAGTGTTAACCGTGTATTTCACGTGACACCAGCAGTTACATGCGTGACGTTGCCTCTGAACGAGGGACCCTTATGCAGATTTCGGTTGATTTCGGGTCCTAAACGTGCCGTGCCTTTCCGTCTTCGTTTCACGAGCAGCATCTGCGGAAGCAAAATATGGTCGATGCTTCTAGTCGAAACCCTGCATGGGGGTATCGGTCAGATTTGCAACGACTGCCCCGCCTCCTGCAACCAGGATCCGCGATTGCTGAGATGACGCATGAAAGGCTCAGGATACGGCTAGTCCGTCCACGCACGGGAGGGGCTACGTGGAGCTTTGAGCACGCAAGAACAATGTAACAGGCATAGTTTATTTTGCCCTCAGAACACAAAAGCAAGGATATAATTCTGATGCTTTAAAACGTGCTCGTGAGGACACATTGGGAATATTGTGAACATAATTCGACCACATATCTGAGGAATGATAGGTTAGCTTTGGAGAAAGACCAGAGGAGATTTACTACAATGATGCTATGGAGGATTTCAATAACAGATGAGGAACGTTTGAAATCTTTGCAGCTGGCGTGGCTGGAGTACAGAAGGATA
The DNA here is from genome assembly GCA_963514005.1 of Raja brachyura. The sequence goes on along the minus strand of OY740823.1, from coordinate 1,886,319 downwards.
CTTTTGGTATGCTTTTGGATAGCTTTTGGTATGCTAGCCTTTATAAATCAGAGCATTGAGTATAGAAGCTGGGATGTAATGTTAAAATTGTACAAGGCATTAGTGAGACCAAATCTGGAGTATGGTGTACAATTTTGGTCGCCAAATTATAGGATAGGCATATGGATGAGAAGGGTTTGGAGGGTTATGGTATGAGTGCAGGCAGGTGCGACTAAGGGAAAAAAAGTTGTTCGGCACGGACTTGAAGGGCCGAGATGGCCTGTTTCCGTGCTGTAATTATTATATGGTTATATGGTTGTTATATGATAAGGGGGGTCGCATTGACACGTTCCTGATAACGAAATGTTGAGATAGGGTGGGCGTGGAAAGGATGTTTCTGAGTGACGGAAATGTCCAGAAGCAGAGGCACAGCCACAGAATTGGTGAGCAGGACATTATTTTACAGAGGATGGTGAATCTGCTGAAGTCATTGCCACAGTCGGCTGTGGAGGCTGATGTAGGACTTTTTTTAAGGCGGAGATGGATAGGATCTTGATTGACAATGGAGGCAAATGTAATGAGAAGAAGGCAGGGAAAATGGCGTTGAGACGGAAAAATAGATCAGCCATGATAGAACAACGGAGTCGACACGGGCTGAATTTTCTAATTCTGCTCCCATCTCTTATGGTCTCAAGTCCTGATGACCAACTTTCAATAAAATTAAACTAAGGAGATAGAAATGTGTAAACCATCTATGTTTGCTGATGACAGAATAGTGAACGGCTCGGATAGTATGGATGTGGAGCGGGTGTTTCCACAGGTGTGAGAGTCTAAGACTAGAGGTAATAGCCTCGGAATTTAAGGACGTTCTTGGAAGGAGAAGCGGAGGAACTTCTTTAGTCATCGAGTGGTCAATCTGTGGAATTCTTTGCCACAGAAGGATACATTGGCCAAGTCACTGGATAATTTTGAGGCAGAGATGGATAGACATAGACAATCAGTACACCGTAGACCTGATAGGCCGAATGGCCAAAATCTACTCCAATCACACGATCTTATGATTTTAGGACACGAACACAGCTGTGATGCATAGTGAAATATGGATATTGTGAGCTTGCATTGTGATATACTAGATAGAATGAATAAGCGGGAGAAACGTTGTTCAACGGAAATTAATATGGGGAGTTACGTGGTTATGGGGAACCAATTTCAATGTTATTAGCATTGGAGGTCGAGTAGATTCCAGATTCTTCCGGGTTGAAGACGGATGTCGTATCACTAACGATGATGAAATTAGAACTACATTATTTCTGGTTTGGAAGACTGGGGAAGATTTAGTTGGAAAACGCAGTGGATGTACAACCCCCCCCCCCCCCCCCCCCCCCGCCCCCACCCTCCCACATACCCCTATCAATGGACCATGCAGGGTGTGGGAGAACGCGGATGGTTGCGCGCTTACAACTGAAGAGAAGTCTCTCCCAAATAGTAGTGAAACTCTGGAATCTGAAGGGTACGATTTTCACAAAAAATGGGGTGGGTGTATGGGGCAAGCTGCCATAGGAGGTGGTTGAGGATGTGTCAATCCAATCGTTTAAGAAACAGTTAGGCACGTATGTCGATAGGACAGTTTTGGAGCGGTATGGACCAAATGCAGGCAGGTGGGTACTAGTGCAAGTGCGATATGTTGGCTGCTGTGGGCAAGTTGGGCCGCAGGGCCTTTTTTCACGCTGTATCACTCTGTGACGCTCTGACCGGGTTATTGTGGGCTTCGAGACTCGCACGGTAGAGTTTAGAAGGGACCCTAAGGAATGGTGGTTAGGCGTGAGGCTCCATAGTTTTGGGCACTTCTGGAATATATTCCTATTCTTTCTGTATTCCCGTGTGCGGTCAATATGTAGAATGGTTGTTTATTAAGTTTCCGCCTCCTTGTCCTTTCTCTTTCCACAGTGAATTTAGTGGCAATTGTAATACTGTCGCGGGGAAAGTGCGGTCTCTCTACCTGCACCACACTATACCTGGTGGCCATGGCAACGGCGGATCTATTGAATATTATCACCCAAGTACTTCTGCGGAGAATGGCGTTTTATTATTTCCCGTGGAGTTTTCTCAGCATCACCCCTGTGTGCAGCACTACCTATGTCTTGTTCCGCGCTGCCACTGACTGCTCCGTCTGGTTCACCGTCACTTTCACCTTCGATCGCTTTGTGGCCATTTGTTGTCGGAAGCTGAGCACAAGATTCTGCACCAAGAACACGGCGGCGACGGTGTTGTCGATCACCGCCAGTCTGATCTGCGTAAAGAACGTGCCGTTCTACTTTTCAATGAAATCCCGGGAGATGGTTGACGGCGTGCCGTGGTTCTGTTTAAGAAAACCGAGCTACTTCACTGATCCTGGATGGGTGGGACTTGACTGGTTTGCCACAGTGGTAACACCATTTATTCCGTTTGTTATCATCTTGTTGCTCAATGCTCTGATTGTTAGACACATTTTAGTCGCTAGTCAAGTTCGTAAGGCGTTGAAGCGGCACAGCAAGGGGGGGGATTGTAGTGATCCTGAAATGGAGAGCAGGAGAAGATCTATTGTTCTCCTCTTCGCCATATCAGGCAGCTTCATATTCCTGTGGTTGACGAACGTTGTACATTTCTTGTATTATTTCTGTTCCGGTGCAGTCCCATCCGTGCAAAATGATTATCTGTACACATTGGGTGTGGTCGGGGTTATGCTCCTCAACTTAAATTGTTGCACAAGCACATTCATATACGCAGTGACTCAGTCCAAGTTCAGGGAGCAGCTCAAGAATGCTGTGGTGTGTCCGCTACCCACAATTTTTCAAAGGATTAGCGATAAATAAATCAACAGGCCCACCTCAAAATATCCAGCTCCAAATCCGATTGATTACACCAGTATCCAACAATATATTGAGGTCATATTAATTATTCATAACTTCAAGCTAACAGCAGTGCAATGTCTTAAAGTCTGTGCAAGTAAATGTCTGTTCATTCAAACCCAGAGTTGGCAAGTACTTGTCGGGAGACCATTTCTTCACGTCTAGAATTGCATGCAGAAGAAATAATCTCTCAAAAGGCGAAGCCATTTAAACTCAATCTGAGTGGAAACTTTTTACGGAAATGTCGGTGGGTAATTGGGACAGACTGCCAGAGGAGGTAGTTAAGGCATCGTTTAAGAAACTGCTTGACTGGCACGTGAATAGGATAGGTTTGTAGGGATATGGACCAAACGAGGGCAGGTGAGATTAGTTAAGATGGGGGTTGTGGGCAAATTGGACAGAAGGACTTTTTTGCACACTGTATCATTCTATGACTCACTGACTCTATAATTGTACTTCTCCTTCCAAGGTATGAAATGGCACAATATTAGTCACATGTTCCGAGCAACAGTGAATTTCGTGTTTGTGTGCAATAGAGTACAAGTGTCACCATACACATAAGATACGGCACAAGAACAGTACATTGAGACAGGATGCAGAGTCGCCAGGGTGGAGCCATTTTCAAGTTGCAGTTGTAAGTGCAGGTATCTTGATCTGATCATGAAGGTCTGTTGTCCTGGGTCGGCCAGGCCAAGCGTAGCCGCGGTGTCCTCCGCCGCTGCTCCACTGATGCAAGTCGCGTTCAGTCAACATGCGCGGCCACTTGGAGCAACGCCCCACCCAGCCAAGCTCCAGGCTCTTGCAGGCCTCCAGCGGCCCACTCCCCGCAGCCGGTCTGCTCCAGGCGGGTTACCGAACTGAAGGTTCTATATTTCAATGTACGATGTATGGGCCACAATGTGGATGAGCTTTTGGCATGGTGCTAGTTTGGCGTCTGCGGCGTTGTGGCCATCACGGAGTCGTGGCTGAAAGAGGACCTAAACAGCCAAACATGTGCATGCAATCCAAAAGACGGGCAGCTGGCAGAAGGAGTGGAGGAATCTTTTGTTCAGAAGCGAAAGCCAATTCAAGGAACCACAATAATCTAGAGAGGTAGAAGCATTGTTGGTAGAGTTAAAACATGCAAGGGTAAGAAGATCCTGATGGCTCGGATGTCGGGTACAGATAACATCGGAAGATAAAATGAGCATGTAGGAAAGTTAATGTTACAGTGGTCCAGGGATATTCCAACATGCAGGAAGACCAGGTTGGTACTGGATACCAAGTGAAATAATTTGTAGAATGCCCTCGAGGTGGCGCTTTAGAGCAGCTGCTGGTCGAGCCCATGAAGTAAAAGACAATTATGGATTTGTTTCGGGAACTTAATTAGTTCAGTTTCGTTTAGAGACACTGCGCGGAAACAGGCCGTTCGGCCCACCGAGGACGCACCGAGCATCGAACACCGACCCCGGCACATTAGCACTATACACACACTAGGGCCAATTTACATTTATACCAAGCCAATTAACCGACAAACCTGTACGTCTTTGAGGTGTGGGAGGAAAACGAATGTCTCGGAGAAAACCCACGCGGTCAAGGAAAGAACGTGCGAACTCCCGTCAGACAGCACCCGTAGTGGGGATCGAACGTGCGTCAGAATAAAGGCACAAGGGAAGGCGTATAACGTGGTAAAGTTGGTGGAAATGACAACGATTAGAAACATAGAAACATAGAAAATAGGTGCAGGGGAAGGTCATTCGGCCCTTCCAGCCAGCACCGCCATTCAATATAATTATGGTTGATCATCCAAAATGAGCCATGCCCCCCTGCTTTCTCCCCATGTCCCTTCACCCCGTTAGGCCTGAGGGGCCTATCTAACTATTTGAATACATCAAGTGCATTGGCCTCCACTGCATTCTGTAGCAGATAATTCCACAGATTCACAACATCTGAATACGTTTTCGCTCATCCAATTGGGAATTGGCCAACGCCTTATTCTTAAACTTTGCCCACTGGTTCTGGACTGCCTCAGCATCGGGAACATTTTCCCTGCATCTAGCCTGTCCAATCACTTAAGAACTTTATATGTTTCTATAAGATCAAGGTTTCAAGTTCAAGGTTAGTTTATTGTCACAGGTACCAAATAAGGTACAGTGCAATTTGAAATCCCCTCTCATTCTAAATTTCAGTGAATATAAGCGCAGTCGATCAATTATTTCATTAAATGTCAGTCCCACCACCCCGGGAATTAACCTGGTGAACCTACGCAGCACTCCCTAAATAGCACCAATGTTCTTCCTTAAATTAGGTGAACAAAACTGCACACAATACTCCAGGTGTGGTCTCAGTGGGGGGGCTGTACAACTGCAGTAGGACCTCCTTGTTCCAATACTCAAATCCTCTCGCTATGAAGGCCAACATGCCATTAGCCTTCTTCACACCCTGTTGTACATGCATGTTTATTTTCAGAGTCTGATGTACAAGCACACCCAGGTCTCGTTGCACCTCCCCTTTTCCTAATCTGAGACAATTCAGATAATTATCTGCCTCCTTCATCTTGCCACTAAAGTGGATAATCTCACATTTATCCACATCATACTGAATCTACCATGCATCTGCCCACTCAACCTATCCAAGTCACCCTGCAGCCTCATAGCATCCGCCTCGCATCACGCTGCCACCCAGTTTAGTGTCATCCGCAGACTTGGAGATGTTATTGTTGGAGATTCATTCGTCTAAATTGTGAAGCTGTTAAAAACCAAATACAGGAACATTAAAATGTAAGAAGTCGACAAAGGTTGAAATATGAAGATAGATAATCAACAAAATAAAAAAACATACTTAAGAAAATGCTGTAATAACTCAGCGGGACAGGCAGCATCTCTGCAGAGAAGGAATGGGTGAAGTTTCGGGTGGGGACCCTTCTTCAGAATAACTTTCAGCCATATTAATGGTAAAACAGAGGAACGAGTAGACCGGACCAATGGAAAATGAAACTGATTAGTTTAGATTAGTTTAGTTTAGTTTAATTTAGTTCAGTTTCGTTTATTGCCACGTGTACCAAGGAACAATGAAAGACCTTTATTGCGTGCTTACCATTCAGCAGAAAGACAATATATGATTACGATCGATGGGTTTACAGTTTATAGATACATGATAAAGGAACAACGATTAGTGCAAGGTAAAGTCAGCAATGTCCGATCTGTGATAGTCTGAGGGTCACCAAAGAGGTAGTCCAGCACTACTCTCTGGTTGGGGTAGGATCATCCAGTTGCAATAGACAATAGACAATAGACAATAGGCGCGGGAGTAGGCCATTCGGTCCTTCGAGCCAGCACCGCCATTCAATGAGATCATGGCTGATCATCCCCAATCAGTACTCCGTTCCTGCTTTCTCCCCATATCCCCTGACTCCGCTATCTTTAAGAGCCCTATCTAACTCTCTCTTGAAAGTATCCAGAGAAGCGGCCTCCCATCGTCCTCAGAGGCAGAGAATTCCACAGACTCACAACACTCTGTGAGAAAAAGTGTTTCCTCGTCTCCGTTCTAAATGGCTTACCCCGTATTCTTATATTGTGGCCCCTGGTTCTGGACTCCCCAACATGGGGAACATGTTTCCTGCCTCTAGCGTGTCCAAATCCTTAGCAATCTTATATGTTTCAATAAGATATCCTCTCATCCTTCTAAACTCCACAGTGTACAAGCCCAGCCGCGGCATTCTCTGAGCATATGACAGTCCCACCATCCCGGGATTTAACCGTGTAAATCTACGCTGCACTCCCTCAATAGGAAGAATGTCCTTCTTCATGTTAGGGGACCAAAACTGCAGGCAATATTCCGGGTGTGATCTCACTAGGGCCCTATACAACTGCAGAAGGACCTCTGCTCCTATTCTCGACTCCTCTTGTTATAAAGGCCAACTTTCTTCACTGCCTGCCATACGTGCGTGCTTACTTTCATAGACTGATGAACAAGGACCCCCAAGATCCCATTGTACTTCCCCTTTTCCCAACTTGACACCATTTAAATAGTAATCTGCATTCCAGTTTTGATATTCACATTTATCCACTTTAAACTTCATCTGCCATGCATCTGCCCACTCCCCCAACCTGTCTAAGTCACCCTGCATTCTCATAGCATCCTCCTCACCGTTGACACCGCCGCCCAGCTTCGTGACATCTGCAAATGTGTTAATGTGACTTTGAATCCCTTCATCCAAATCATTGATGTATATTGTAAATAGCTGTGGTCCCAGCACAGAGCCTTGCGGTACCCCACCAGTCACTGCCTGCCAATCTGAAAGGGACCCGTTAATCCCTACTCTTTGCTTCCTGTCTGCCAACCAATTTTCTACCCATGTCAGCACTCTACTCCCAATACCATGTGCCATAATTTTGACCAGTAGTGTTCTATGTGGAACCTTATCAAATGCTTTCTGAAAGTCCAGGTACACTACATCCACTGGCTCTCCCTCGTTCATTTTCCTAGTTACAGCCTCATAAAACTCCAGAAAATGAGTCAAGAATGATTTCCCCTTTGTAAATCCATGCTGACTCGGACCGATCTTGTTACTGCTATCCAAATGTGCCTGATTACAGCTAGGAAGAAGCTGTCCCGGAATCAGCTGGTTTGCGTTCTCACACTGCTATACCTTTTGTCTGATGGGAGAGGTGAGAAGAAGCAGTGGCCACTGTCAGTCTTCACAGTGGAAGCCAGTCGTAACATATCAATGCATAAGATCACAAGTGTGAATGTACAGAATATTTCACCCAAAGTATGGTAAACCAGATGACACAGGTTTATTGTGAGATGGGCAAGAGTTAACCGATAGGCGATTTCTTTCACACATAGAGCGATAGAATTAAAGGACCTTCTTTTTGGTAGGAGACGAAGGGTGGTTTCTTTAGTCAGAGGGCATTGAATCTGTGGAATTATATGCCACAGAAGGCTGTGGAGGCGATGTCAATGGATATTTTATGATTAGATAGATAGATTATTGATTATTACTGGTGTCAGTGGTATTTTGGAGAAGGCAGGGGTATGGGGTTAGGAGGGAGAGATAGATCAGCCATGATTGAAAGGCGGATTAAACCTGATTCGCCGAATGGCCTAATTATGCTCCTTTCACCTATGGCCGTATGACGTGTTCATCGTGGTGTCGTCAAGCCGAGAATTTACCTGAAAATCTGTTTCAGTTCTTTGAGCAGGTTTCAATGTATTTTCCAATGTTTCAAAATGAATGCTCATGTTTTTGAATCACTGAATTTGAAATCGTGTTTGATTGGTTTGATCTAATCGCAGTTTTTGTCTTGTAAAATGCAAATGTGCAGCCACATATACAGTCTCCTAGAATGCAAATGTTTAACACTGGAATAAAGGTTCTTATGTGTTTGGAAAAATGCAAATCGCAGTTCATGCAATGTGGTGCCCATCGATTACGTTAGAATCTTACGAGGGGATTTCAAAGAGGGGATTTCAAAGAATTGTTTTTTTCTTCTGCTTCTGATATAAATGGAGAAACTGAACGAATTCAAACTATCAACAGTAAATTATCCCAAAGTAAAATGTAATACGAACAATGCAAGTGGAGACAACATACTCCATTTAATAAAGAAGGCGAAGTGATAGGCCAGACTTAAGGGACTATCTATTCGGAAGTACTGGAAAATTGTTATTTTTGTCTGAAAGAGGATGCGGTAACAGTAACGGTGAATAGAAACATGCTATTCTAAACTTGCATCAAACGTTGAGAAGGCGTAGGCAAGTAATGCGATTATTTAAATACTGCAACAATAATTTAAGGGTATCAATTGTTATAGGGGGGAAAGCAGGAGGTTATTTTACACCTTTGCAGGGCTATGGTTTGGCTGCTTTTGGATGTTATGTGCAATTGAAGTCGCCCCGTTATAGGAAGGATGTGGTTGTTTATAGTAAGTGGAGACAAGGTTGACATGCGTGCTCCCTGGGCTAGTACCAAAGATAGTTTGGACTTGGCCAAAGGTTGCACAATCATGGCATGTTTTCGCCGGAGTGTGTATAAAATCACCAGCGGAATAGATCGGGTAGATGTACAGGGTCCCTTGCCCTGAGTAGGTGAATGGAGGACCAAAGGACAAGGGTTGAATGTTAAGTGGAAAATATTTGGTAGTAATCTGCGGGGTAACGTTTTCACACAAAGGGCGGTGGAACTATGGGACAAGCTGTTTTATTAAGCAATATAACTGAGACGTTCAACTTCATACATAAGTTCTTTATTAGCAGAACACATAGAGCATACACATTACACTGCTGTAAGCTCAACCCAGGATGAATCTGAGGAATGAATGCACCGACACACTGGATATTATAGTGAAGATCCGGACTGGAATCAGGATCCGGTGCACAAAAGTAAAACCAGACATGGATCATAGATCAGCTTATAGTGGTTGATCTACAGCCTCCATTTTAAGCTTTTGGCCATAGGCAAAATAAAAAAATGATGCAATTACATATTATAGATGAATATAGTATATGCTATATATGGGTATGAGGTTAACTATCATCTACAGAGAAGCGGCGGAGGATGCTATATGAGTAATGCCAGTTATCGTTAGGTTAAATTGCAGGAACAACCTATTAGGCACAGTCTTGGTGTCTTAGCACAGGCTCGCAGGCACGTCCAGCACGTTCGATACAGCACTTCATCAATATTCTTTGCAGGCGACTGCACTGCAGATGTTGGCTCAGTTGGTATTGGTCTCGTAAAAGTATTTTTCACCGGGGGCTCCACGGGTGATAACATTGGTGACTTTATGGGTGATTTCGCCAGCGGCGCTTCGCCGATGCAGATACCAACTCGCGGTCAGTCGACACATGTTCCCATTCAAACTAACAGTCCCTCTATCAGTCCATAGCATATCATCTGAAACATCCGTGTAACCATACCAACACTGCTGAGATGGCACCGGCTCGCTGACCAGTAGAACATGTGGGATCGAGTGTGGCTCACAGGCCCGCAGCGAGAGGTGCACACGCGGGAGCAGTGTGGGTAGACAAAGGGTTGCAGTGTTCTCTAACACTAACGAGTCGGCTTCGGCCATTATCTTCGAAACTGCTGACAGCCTTCTGCTTGTTTACCCGCCGGGCCAGTCTTGGCACTGGAACGGGTTTCCAGTTCGTTGGGGGCTTGGCCTCCGTGCTGGGTCCTTGCTGCAGTCTCAGAACCGTTCCTTTCGGCGCCCCGGGTTCCTTTGACCCAGTAACAGATATCCGTACGAGGCATACTGGATTCACCCGTCCGGATCACACGGCCTGTCCATCGAGGCTGTGGATTAGTCATACAGAGTTCATCACAGGCAGACCGCGTGCCTTTGGACATTATTCATGGGGAGAGCGACCTGTCAGAAGCAGTTGCGTAAGACGGCACATCATTGAAAGGTACGGTTGGCATATTATAGAGTAAATGACGTCATGACGTTACGAGGAATAGTAGAATTAGTCCAATCGGCAGATCAAGTCTTCTACGTCATTCAATCCCAGCTGGTCTATCTCTCCATCCTAATCGCATTCTTAAGGCTAATTCTAACCCAATTTTCCTGTCTACACCACATTACCTCTGGCACCTGTACTAATCAAGAATGTATCTATCGATGCCTTAAAAATATCCACTGACGTCATCAACAGCCTTCTGTGGCAAAGAATTCCACAGATTCACTACCCTCTGACTAAATACATTTCTCGTCATCTCCTTCCTAAAAGCACGTCCTTTAATTCTGAAGCTATGTCCTTTAGTCCTAGACTCTAACACCAGTGCAAACATCCTCTCCACGCCCATTCTATGTCCAAGGCTTTCACTATTATGCATGATTCAATGAGGTTCCCCCTCTCATTCTTGTCAATTACATTGCCGACAAACGCTCATGATAGGTTGACCTACTCATTCCTGGGATCATTCTTGTACTCCGGACCCTCTCCAGAGCCAGCGCATCCTTCCTCAGGTATGGTGCCCAGAAATGGTGTAGCCTCGCGGCGGCGCCGATACCTCGCGGTTCGGCCCGCGGTCGAAGGTCGAGGAGAGCGCGGAGGACCACCATGAGGGGAGATGGGGAAGAACAATGGAAGACCTGGCGTGGGTGGACCGGCGTGAGAGGGGTGGGGAACAATGGAGTACCCGGCGTGTTGGGACCGCCGTGAGGAAGGAGGGGGGAGAACAACGGACATTTGGGGGGGGGGGGGGACAAAGGACAATGGGGTCCCGACGTAGTGGACTTTTGGGCGGGCGGGGTGAACACAAAAAGGGGAACCGGCGCGCTTTGTAACTTTGTCAGCGCCGTAGGTGGCTGCTATTTGTATACGCTGGGTATGCAAGCAAAGAATCCCACTGTGCCTAGTCACATGTGACAATACAGTACTCCCTATTCCTATTCCTTCCTAAATGCGGCCTTACCAGCGCCTTTAATAACTTCAACATTACATCCCTGTTTTTTGTATATTAGCCCCCTTGAAGTAAATGTTAGCATTGGGTTTCCGTTCACTACTACCGATTCGACATGCAGAGTAACTTTTTGCGAATCATGTAACAGCACCCACGGGTTCCTTTCCACATCCGATTTCTGGATTCTCACCCAATTTAGACAACAATCTGCGCCTTTATTCCCACTACCGAAATTAATGATACCACACTTTGCTACTCTGTATTCCATATGCCACTTCTCTGCCCACTCACCCAACATGTTCAAGTCGGTCTTCAGAGTCCCTTGCTTTCTCAACACGAGCAGCCCCTCCCCCTATTTTCCTATCCCCCGCAAAGCCGCCAATCCCCTCGTCCAAATCATTGATGTACATCTCCAGGGTGATGATCCTTGGATTACTACTGGTGCCACTTGCTCGTGAGAGTCACGGTAACAGGATTATAAGATGAATGCGTGGCTGCGATATTGGTATAGGGGACAGTGAGTAAGATTTTCTGACCATTAGAATCTCTTTTAGGGCAGAGATTCATGAAGGGCCGGTGTGTTTATTTTAATGCAAGGACGACAGCTGGTGGAGCTGATGAACGCCGAGGTTCAATAAGTGCCGGAATTAGGATGTTATAGCCATTACCGAAACATGATTGCGTGAGAACGACGCCTGGCTGATCCACGTGTCCAAGTTTCGATGTTGCAGGTGGTAGGGAGATGAGGTGGGGTGTGTGTGGGGGGGGGGGGGGGGGGGGGGGGGGGCTCAAAGAAGAGGAGGAGTTGCTTCAAAAGCCTTATCATTCTCAAAATTCCCTACAACACGGCCTATCCCCTCTTGAGAATGTTCTCCATCCTGAAAAACGCTGCCAGGCCTGTTGTCGGAGGCAGACAACATTGTGGCATTAAGGAAGTATTTGGTCGATGTGCATGGCATGGACCGATATGGACCATGCTCAGGCAATGGTGAAAAGTTTAATCCGGAATCATGTAGGCGTAGTGGGCCGAATAGTCTGTTCTTGTGGTGTCCCTTCTTCTATATTCTAAGCAGAAACACTTCATGGGTTAAATATATTCCTTGTTTGTAGCTGCCTGAGACAGACGTGCTGACAACGAACGAGTGTTCACACCAGGAAATGTGTATATATTTTTGAAAAGCCACATATGTAAATTGAGCAACAGATAAATTCATGCAAACGTGATGGTTTTATTCAGTGGGTGAGAGAAGATGGGAGTGAGATGTATCATTTAAACCGCAGCTTGAACTTTTGGCTTTATGGACAGATTATGTGCATTGACGTACACAAACGACCCCTTGCTTCCCTTGGCCAATGTACATCTATAACTTTTTTTAACACAAATGGCGGTAGCAATTTGAAAAAGGAAGTTGCCAGAGTAGGTATTTGAGGCAGGTACATTGATGACAAGCAAATGACATTTGGAAAAGTACATGGATAGCAAATGTTTAGAGGCATGTGAAATAAACGCTGGTGAATATGTCTAGCGTAGATGGTATATGTGTCGGCATTTGGAAGAGGATGGGCTCATGACAGGCAGATAGTATGGCTTTGAAACATGGAAAATAGGTGGAGGGGGAGGCCATTTGGCCCTTCGAACCGGCACCGCCATTCATTGCGATCATGGCTGATAATGCACAATCAGTAACTCGTGCCTGCCTTCTCCCCATGTCCCTTGATTCCGCTAGCTCGAGAGCTCTATCTTTTTTGTTTGTTTGTTTTTTTTTGTTATGTTTATTTTATTAGAAGTTAATACATTACAAAACAATACAGTGGCGCTTAATTTTAGGTGCCAACTATGTCATAACGTAATACATTCTATGTACAACCTCTAGTTTTATGTTTTCGAAAAGGAAGTAAAAAAATACAAGAAAAAGATGAAAAATAGATAGTAGAAAATAGAAAAACGTGAAGTGTGTATATAAGAAAAGAAAAAGTAGAAAGTACAAATAGGAGAAAAATACCTTTAAAAAGAAAATTTTCAAATCTTTGTTCGGAGATTTAATGCTCTCCACGACCTGACCTAAAATCAGTAATCTTTACGGCACTGCTGCATCACATGATTCCAAAAAGTCGATGAAAGGGGACCAACTCCTTAAGAATTGGTCATATTTATATATTAGGCGGAGTCTCATTTCTTCAAGGTGAGGTATGTCCGTCATATTACTAATCCACATTTTTATAATTGGTATAGCTGTATTTTACCAAAATTTAAGTATCACTTTCTTTCCAATTATTAACCAATAATTAAAGAATACTTTTTGGTCTTTGTTTAAATTGATATCTTCTCCTATTATTCCAAATGTAATCCATTCCGTATTAGGATCTATTCTTAATTTGAACAACTTTGTAAATATATCAAATATATCTCTCCAAAAAATATTCAACTTTATACATCATACAAATGAATGTGTTATATTGGCATTTTGAAACAAACGTTTATCGCATCTAGGAGAGACGTTTGAGTAGAATTTATTCAACCTCGTTTTTGAATAATATAGTCTATGTAATAATTTAAATTGAATTAAGTTATGTCTTGCATTAGTGGAACAATTATGTGTGTTCATCAGATACTTTTCCCATCTATCTTTCGGAATCTTTATCGTTAGTTCGTGTTCCCAATCTTCTCTTAGTGCCTCTGTTGAGGGTAAATCTATATTTAATATACTATTATAAAAATATGATATTAGTTTTTGTGAATCAACCTTAATATTCATTGCTTCTTCTAAAGGGTCTAAAAATATAGATTGAAATCTATGTATTTCCTTCTTCATAAAGTCACATATCTGTATATATTTAAAATATTGATTATCATTCAGTTTAAATTGTGATTTTCATTGTTGAAATGCGAGAGCTCTATCTAACTCTCTTTTAAATTCATCCAGTTAATTGGCCTCCACCGCTTTCTGTGGCAGAGAATTCCACAAATTCACATCTCTCTAGATGAAAACGTTTTTTCGCATCTCAGTTTTAAATGGCCTCCCCTTTATTTTTAGACTGTGGCCCGTATTTCGCGACTCCCCCAACATTGGAAACATTTTTCCTGCATCTAGCTTGTCCAGCCCTTTTATAATTTCATACTTTTCTGTACGATCCGCTCTCACCCTAAATTCCAGTAAATACAAGCCCAGGCTTTCCAATCTTTGCTCATATGAAAGCCCCACCATCCCTGGGATTAACCTCGTGAACCTACGCAGCACTGCGTCAAGAGCAAGGATGGGCTTCCTCAAATTAGGAAAACAAAACGAATTGGTCCGAATGTCCTTCCTCAAAAGTACTCCCTATTCCCATTCCTTCCTAAATGCGGCCTTATCAGCGCCTTTAATAACTTCCACATTACATCCCTGTTTTTTGTATATAAGCCTTCTTGAAGTAAATGCTAGCATTGGGTTTCCTTTCTCCACTACTGATTCGACATGCAGATTAATTTTTTGGGAAAAGAAACATAGAAACATAGAAATTAGGTGCAGGAGTAGGCCATTCGGCCCTTCGAGCCTGCACCGCCATTCAATATGATCATGGCTGACCATCCAACTCAGTATCCCGTACCTGCCTTCTCTCCATACTCTCTGATCCCCTTAGCCACAAGGGCCACATCTAACTCCCTCTTAAATATAGCCAATGAACTGGCCTCAACTACACTCTCTGGCAGAGAGTTCCACAGACCCACCACTCTCTGTGTGAAAAAAGTCCTTCTCATCTCGGTCCTAAAGAATTTCCCCCTTATCCTTAAGCTGTGATCCCTTGTCCTGGACCTCCCCAACATCGGGAACAATCTTCCTGCATCTAGCTTGTCCAACCCCTTAAGAATTTTGTAAGTTTCTATAAGATCCCCTCTCAATCTCCTAAATTCTAGAGAGTATGAACCGAGTCTATGCCGTCTTTGTTCATAAGACAGTCCTGACATCCCAGGAATCAGTCTGGTGAACCTTCCCTGCACTCCCTCTATGGCAATAATGTCCTTCCTCAGATTTGGAGACCAGAACTGTACATAATACTCCAGGCGTGGTTTAACCAAGACCCTATACAACTGAAGTAGAACCTCCCTGCTCCTATACTCAAATCCTTTTGCTATGAAAGCTAACATACCATTCGCTTTCTTCACTGCCTGCTGCACCTGCATGCCTACTTTCAATGACTGGTGTACCATGACACCCAGGTCGCGCTGCATCTCCCCTTTTCCTAATCGGCCACCATTTAGATAATAGTCTGCTTTCCTATTTTTGCCACCAAAGTGGATAACCTCACATTTATCCACATTATACTGCATCTGCCAAACATTTGCCCACTCACCCAGCCTATCCAAGTCACCTTGCAGTCTCCTAGCATCCTCCTCACAGCTAACACTGCCCCCCAGCTTAGTGTCATCCGCAAACTTGGAGATATTGCCTTCAATTCCCTCATCCAGATCATGTAACAGCACCCACGGGTTCCTTTGCACATCCGATTTCTGGATTCTCACCCAATTTAGAAAATAATCTGCGCTCAAAGAAGAGGAGGAGTTGCTTCAAAAACCTTATCATTCTCAAAATTCACGACAACAGTGACTATATCCCCTTGAGAATGTTCTCCATCCTTTAAAAACGCTGCCAGGCCTGTTGTCGGTGGCAGACAACACGGTGGCATTAAGGAAGCTTTTGGTCGATATGCATGGAATGGACCGATATGGATTATGCTCAGGCAATTGTGAAAGGTTTAACGCGGAATCATGTAGGCATAGTGGGCCGAATAGTCTGTTCTGTGCTGCAATTGTTCCTTCTTCTATATTCTAAGCAGGAACACTTCATGGGTTAAATATATTCCTTGTTTGTAGCTGCCTGAGACAGACGTGCTGACAACGAACGAGTGTTCACACCAGGAAATGCGTATATATTTTAGAAAAGTCACAGATGTAAATTGAGCAACAGATAAATTCATGCAAACGTGATGGTTTTATTCAGTGGGTGAGAGATGATGGGGGTGAGATGTATCTTTTAAACCGCAGCTTGAACTTTTGGCTCTGTGGACTGATTATGTGCATTGACCTACACAAACGATCCATTGCTTCCCTTGGCCAATGTACATCTATAACGTTTTTCACACAAATGGTGGTAGCAATTTGAAAAGGAAGTTGCCAGAGGAGGTATTTGAGGCAGGTACATTTATGACAAGCAAATGACATTTGGAAAAGTACACGGATAGCAAATGTTTAGAGGCATATGATACAAACGCTGGTGAATACGTCTAGCGTAGATGGTATGTGTGTCGACATTTGGAAGAGGATGGGCTCATTACAGGCAGATAGTATGGCTTTGAAACATGGAAAATAGGTGGAGGGGAGGCCATTTGGCCCTACGAACCTGCACCGCCATTCATTGCGATCATGGCTGATCATCCCCAATCAGTAATTCGTACCTGCCTGCTCCCCATATCCATTGATTCCGCAAGCCCTAGAGCTCTATCTAACTCTCTTTTAAATTCATCCAGTGTATTAGCCTCCACCGCCTTCTGTGGCACTGTATTCCACAAATTCATATCTCCCCAGATGAAAACTTTTTTTCGCATCACAGTTTTAAATATCCTCCCTTTTATTCTTAGACTGTGGCCCCAATTTCGGGGCTCCCCCAACATTGGGCACATTTTTCCTGCATCTAGCTTGTCCAGTACTTTTATAATTTCATACTTTTCTGTACGATCCCCTCTCATCCGAAATTCCACTGACTATTCGCCCAGTCTTCCCAATCGTTGCTCATATGACAGTCCCACCATCCCAGGGATCGTGAACCTACGCTGCACTGCCTCACGAGCAAGGATGTCCTTCCTCAAATTAGGAAACCAAAACTAATTAGTCCTAATGTCCTTCCTCAAATTAGGAGGCCAAAACTGCAGACAATTCTCCAGAAGTCTGGGGAGTTCTCCCTTTATTTATGTTACGGGAAAATCAATAGCAAAGTCAAATGTTGGGCCCTTGAAGGCAGACACGGTGAAATTATTATGGGGAGCAACGAAATGGCAGAAGAGTTAAACAGGTACTTCGGATCTGTCTTCACTAAGGAAGACACAAACACAATCTCCCGGAAGTACTGGAGGACAGAGGATCTAAGGGGGTCGAGGAACTGAAATACATTTCCATTAGGCGAGAAATAGTATTGGGTAGGCTAATGAGACTGAGAGATGATAAATCCCCTGGGCCTGATGGACTGCATCCCAGGGTCCTCTGGGAGGTGGCTCTAGACATAGTGGACGCATTGGCGATCATTTGCTAATGTTCAATAGATTCAGGATCAGTTCATGTGGATTGGATGATAGCTAATGTTATCCCACTTTTCAAGAAAGGAGCGACAGAGAAAACGGGGAATTATAGACCAGTTGGCCTGACTTCGGTGGAGGTAAAATGCTGGAGTCAATAATATAGAGGTAATAATGGGGCATTTGGATAGCAGTAAAAGGATTAGTGCAAGTCAACATGGATTTATGAAAGGAAAATCATGCTTGACTAATCTTCTGGATTTTTTTTGAGGATGTGACAAGCAAAATGGATGAAGGGGAGCCAGTGGATGTAGTGTATCTAGACTTTCAGAAAGCCTTTGATAAGGTCCCGCACGGGAGACTGGTGACTAAAATTAGAGCACATTGTATTGGGGGTAGGGTGTTGACGTGGATAGAGAATTGGTTGGCAGACAGGAAGCAAAGCGTTGGAGTGAACGGGACCTTTTCAGTAAGGCGGGCAGTGGCGAATGGACTACCTCAAGGCTCGGTGTTGGGGCTGCAACTGTTTACCATATATATTAATGATTTGGAAGAGGGAATAAGTAGCAACACTAGCAAGTTTGCGGATGACACAAAGCTGGGTGGCAGTGTGAACTGTGAAGAGGATGTTGGGAGGTTGCAGGGTGACCTGGACAGGTTGAGTGAGTGGGCAGGTGCGTGGCAGATGCAGTATAATATAGATAAATGTGAGGTTATCCACTTTGACGGCAAAAAAAGGGGCCAGATTATTATCTCAATGGGGTTAGGTTAGGTAAGGTGGAGGTACGCGACCTGGGTGTCCTTGTACACCGGCCACTGAACGTTGGCGTGCAGGTACAGCAGGCAGTGAAGAAAGCTAATGGAATGTTGGCCTTCATAACAAGAGGATTTCAGTTTATGAGTAGAGACGTTCTTCTGCAGTTGTATAGGGCTCTGGTAAGACCACATCTGGAGAATTGCGTACGGTTTTGGTCTCCTAATTTGAGGAAGGACATCCTTGTGATTGAGGCAGTGCAGCGTACATTCACAAGATTGATCCCTGGGATGGCGGGACTGTCATGTAAGGAAAGATTGAAAAGACTAGGCTTGTATTCACTGGAGTTTGGAAGGATGAATGTGGATCTTATAGAAACATATACAATTATAAAAGGACTGGGCAAGCTAGATGCAGGAAAAATGTTCCAAATGTTAGGCGAATCCAGCACCAGTGGCCACATTCTTAGACTAAAGGGGAGGCCATTTATGAGTGAGGTGGGAAAAAAAATCATCCAGAAAGTTGTGAATTTGTGGAATTCCCTGCCACAGAGGGCAGTGGGGGGCAAAACACTGGATGGATTTAAGAGAGAGTTTGATAGAGCTATGGGGGTTAGTGGAATCAAGGGATATGGGAAGAAGGCAGGCACGGGTTATTGATAGCGGACGATCAGCCGTGATCACAATGAATGGCGGCGCTGGCTCGAAGGGCTGAATGGCCTCCTCATGCACCTACTTTCTATGTTTCTATGTTTCTATGTAAGTGGTCTCACCAGGGCCCCGGACAACTGCAGAATAGCCTCTTTATTCCTATACTCAAATCCTTTCGTTGTGAAGGCCAACATGTCATTAGCTTTCTTCACTGCCTGCTGTACCTGCATGTGTGCTTTCAGCGACTGGTGAACAAGAACACCCAGGTCTCGTTGCACTTCCCCTTTTCCTAATCTGAATTCAGGTAATAATCTTCCTCCATGTACTTGCCGCCAAAGTGGATAACCTCACACTTATCGACATTATACTGCATCTGCAGTGCAGCAGCCCACACACGCAACATTTCACACTGCAACCTTCCAGCATTACCAGCTGTCATTACTTATTTAATAATTGACTCCAGCATCTTCCCCACTAGCGATGTCAGGCTAATTGGTCTATAATTCCCCGGTTTCCCTCTCGCTCCTTTCGGTAAAAGTGGGATTACATTAGCCACCCTCCAATCCACAGGAGCTGATCCAGAATTTATAGAACATTGGAAAATGATCACCAATGAGCCCAAGATTTCTAGAGGCACCTCCTTAAGTGCCCTGGGATGCAGACCATCTGGTCCCGGGGATTCATCAGCCTTCAGTCCTATCAGTCTACCCAATATTATTTCTTGCCAAATGCAAGTTTCTTTCAGTTCCTCCGTCTCCCTAAATCCCCGTCCTCTAGTGCATCTGGGAAATTGTTTGTGTTTTGCTTTGTGAAGACAGAACCAAAGTGTCTGTTCAACTCTTCTGCCATTTCCTTGTTCTCCACAATAATTTAATCTCTTCATTCCTTATAGGGACCCACATTTGTATTTACTAATCGTCTTCTCTTAACATACCTAAATCTTGTTTTACTATCATTCGTTATATTCTTGGGCAACTTATCCTCGTACATCACCTTTCAGCCCGTATTGCGCTTTTTGTTACCTTCTGTTGTCCTTTGAAAGTTTAGCAATCCTCTGGCTTCCCGCTACTTTCCTATATTATACACATTTTCTTTTAGTTTTATTCCATCCCTAACTTCCCTTGTCAGCCACGTCTGCATCCTACTCCCTTTAGAAGCTTTCTTCCTCTTTGGAATGAAATGATCCTGGATATTCTGGGTTATGCCCAGAAATTCTTGCCCTAGTTGCTCCACCGCCATTCCTGCTAGGATCCTCTTCCAGTCGACCTTGTCCTGCTCATCTCTCATGCCTTCATAGCCCCCTTTGTTCAACTGCAACACAGACGCCTCTGATTTAACCTTATCCCTCTCAATTTACAGATGGAAACTTATCATATTATGGTTACTGCCTCCTAGCGGCCCCTCTACCTTGAGTTTCGTTATTAAATCTGGTTCATTGGATAACACTAAATCCAGAATTGCCTTCTCTCTGGTGGGCTCCGGTAAAAGCTGCTCCAAGAATCCATCTCTGAGACGCTCTACAAACTCCCTTTCTTGGGGTCCAGAACCAACCTGATATTCCCAGTCAACCTGCATATTGAAATTTCCTATAACCACAGCGGCATTACCCTTGTCATATGCCAATTTTAACTTCCATTTGTGTCTTCTTACATTTACAATTCCTCAATATCCAGAGCGGCTCTACATCGTCAGTCCCTATGTCACCCCTCGCAATGGACTGAATTTCATCCCTCACCAACAGAGCTATCCCACCTCCCCTGCCCACCTGCCTGTGCTTTCTATAGGAAGTATAACCCTGAATATTCAGTTCCCAATCCGGACTCTCCTGCAGCCATGTCTCTGTAATCACCAGAATGTCATATCTACCAATCTCTAACTAAGCCTCCTCATCCACTTTACTTAGTTTATATCTTGCATTCATATACAGTTTTTTTTAATGCATTACTCATCTCACCTTTCATATCGATTCCGATTTCACTTGGCCAATCTCTGCTACCCCTTCGTGAGCTTTCTGCCCCGTTAACTCTGGTGTCTTCCTTAACTTTTCCTCTACTCTCTTTCCCTTTAACTCCATTCTTGTATATTCAATTGGTCTCCTCTCCCCACCCCACCCCCATTATTTTGTTTTAAATGTCTGCAGCATGTCATGTCTTACGAACACGAATTAGGTATGTTGATGAAGCGACGAAGTTGATGATGAAGATAGTGCAGTAGATGTTGAGCACATTGATTTTATGCTTTATCTTATGAAAATGCCGAGACCAATCAGATTGTTACGCCGATACTAGTCCTGGCGCCATCCTCGAACATGTTCTATGTACCCTTTCCAGCTTTGAAACATCATTTCTATAACATGGTGCCCAGGACTGAACACAACATTCCAAATGCGGTCGCACCAACATGTTATACAACTGCAACATAACCTCCCAACTTCTACACTCAATACTCCGGTTGATGAAAGTCAATGTGCCAAAAGCCTTTTTGACCACACTCTCGAACTGCGATTCCACCTTCAAAAGAACCATGAACAGGCATCAGCCCTACCATTCACGGTGAAAGTCCAGCCCTTGTTCGATTTCCCAAGATGCAACACCTCACATTTCTCACATTATTTCCCATCAACCAATCCTCAGCCCACCTGGTCAATTGATCAAGACCCTGCTGCGTTTTTTGACAACCCCTCATGGTAAGAGGAATAGACGGAGAACAGTTTATTCGGAGTATCCCAGAAAGCTACCTTAAACAGGATGTGTATAGGCCGACTCGAAGAGGGGCCTTACTGGACCTTATATTGGGAATCGAGCCTGGCCATGTAACTGGTGCTGCGGTGGAGGATAATTTGAAGATAGCGACAACAACGGCATACATTTTAAGATTGATTTGAATTGGGATAGGATTTGATACGGAGGGAAGGTACTTAATTGGGGAAAAGCCAATTAAGTATCATCAGCAGAGGAGCTAAGGAGGGTAAATTGGGAGCAGTCGCTATTTCGGTAAGTCCATAGAGGACACGTGTGAGTCGTTTAAAGTCTAGCTGGTCAATGTGTAGGAGGATCAGTGTATTCTTCAAAGGAAGAGGAGTTATGACGGGGAGTTTTAAGCGAACCGTGGATGACCAAGGAGTTTGTCAACTTTATCAAGCAGAAAAGAAAGCGTATGTCCGATGTAATAAAGTGGCATTAGACTGAACTTTTGAGGATTACAAGCGAGTGGAATTTAACTCAAAAAGGGACACAAGTAATTGGCGTCGGATTAAGGGAAATTGCAAGGTTTTGTTATATTATGTTAACATCAAGAGAGTGAATAAGAAGGTAGGGACAAGAGAAGGGAAGTTCAGGGATAACGAAACCAATGTATGCTTGGAGCTGGAGGTTGCAGGCGAGCTACTACTAAACCAGTCCGTTTCACATGTATTTACCGATGAGAAGGACTTGGAGGGCAATGAGATCATTGTGGAGATCCTACGTCAGATGGAGATGGAAAACTAGATGGGTGCTGCCGCTCTTCAAGCGCATTCAGGTGGATGTCCAAAGTGGCAATGAGATCCATTTCACATTTTTGATGGGGGGCAAGATGCGAGATTTGGGAGTACGTGACGATGTTATTTGACTGTTCGGCAGCCGTAGTCCAGGTCCTAAAGGACTGAAGAGTGGCGAATGTTGTTCATTTATTTAAGAAAGGAAATTGGGAAAATCAATGGAACTATAGACGAGTCGGTCTCACATCAGTGGCAGGGAAGACGTATGACTTGCTTCCGTTCATTGCTAGATGCATCGAATGGAAGACTCAGGAAATCATCGCGTAGCACAATAGGACTGGTTCAGCTGCATTGGAATGATGTGTGCAGTTCCGGCCGCCCCAGAACAGAAACAATGTGGAGCTTTCAGAGACCGTGCTGAGGTCGTTTAGCAGACCGGTCCCTCGGTTAGAAGGTTTCAGCTAAAGGGTGTGGATATGCTTTAATTTACTTGGATTGTTTTCTCTCGAACTTCAAAAGCTAAATTGGGCACTGATAGAAGTATAGACAATTCTCATTGATATGGTGGTCAGTCAGAACCTACTGTCCCCAGAGTTACAATGTCCATCACGAGGGACCATAGCTAGATGGTGATCGGGAGAAAGTAAAATAGAGATGTGGGCATGTTATTTCACTGATGGTAGTGGGGGGGGGGGGGGGGGGGGGGGTGGAAGGCATTGCCAGGGGTGATGGTGGAGGCAGATACGACAGTAGCGTTTAAGAGACTCGTAAATAGGCACGTGGGTGTGCAGAGAATAGAGAATTATGCCCCTGTCCCACTTAGGAAACCTGAACGGAAACCTCTGGAGACTTTGCGCCCCACCCAAGGTTTCCGTGCGGTTTCCCGAGGTTCCCGGAGGTTTTTGTCAGTCCCCCTCATGGTCGAAAGTGCTTTCTGCTTTAAAAATCGGTAATGTTTTAGTCAAAGCCAGTTGTGATGCTAGTTGAAGGTGGTTCCGGAGGTTTCTGTCAGTCTCCCTAATGGTCGAAACTGACAAAAACCTTTAGCAACCTCCGGGAAACTCCGGGAAACTCCTGGAACCGCACGGAAAGCTTGGGTTGGGCACAGAGTCTCCAGACGTTTCCGTTCAAGTTTCCTAAGTGGGCATAAGGATAACGTACAGGCAGATGAGATGAGTTTAAATTGGCATCATGTTCGGCACATACATAGTTGGCCGAAGGGCAGTTGCTGCGCTGTACCACGTGCAATCACTCTCACTAGTCCCAAAATATATGTTAATTTCTTACTTTGCATTTGTTTTCCTTGCATATTTAAGCTGCACTGACATCCAGCAGTGCAGGGATTTACTCAAAACGCGGGTGTGGAAGATCAGCTATCACCGGGCCTGACGACACTGGTTATCCGCGAGACTGGGTCGGCAGCATTTCTGAAGATTCAGGTAAATAAACAGCCATATCATTTGACCAAGCTCAGAAATGTACCTAGTTGTTAACTGTGTGCAGGGGGGGGGGGGGGGGGTGGAGGGCGAGAGAGAGAGACATCATGTGTGTGTGTGTGTGTGTGTGTGTGTGTTTGTGTGTGTGTGTGTGTGAGTGTGTGTGTGTGTGAGTGTGTGTGTGTGTGTGTGTGGAAGGGAGAGCGAAAGAGAGGGGGAGCGAGCAGGGGAGAAGGGGCGAGAGAGAAAGTGAGGCAGGGAGGGAAGGGGAGAGAGAGAGAGAGAGAGAGAGAGAGAGAGAGAGAGAGAGAGAGAGAGAGAGAGAGAGAGAGAGAGAGAGAGAGAGAGAGAGAGAGAGAGAGAGAGAGAGAGGGGGGGAAATAGAATGATATAGTGTGAGAGAGATATGGAGGGAGAGACAGAGAGTGAGATTGTCGGTTTGTGTGTGTGTGTGAAAATGTGAGTGTGATTGTGTGAGTTTGTTTGTGTATGTATATGCGCGGTTGTGTTTCAACCTTATCCGAATGGCCCTGGGTGGGACGGAATGAGCCTGCGGAGTCTGTCTGAGGGAATTATGTGGGTCATGCACTCTCCACTCCCGTCCCTTTTTACAGCTTGCACAACAATTAGGTGTCTCAGTTGTCTCTGATTTGATTTCCGTGTTTTCCTTTGCAACATGTCGCACGATGAAAAGTGGATTCTGCTTCTGATCCTGGCCTCGCTGCGTGAGTAATTTCCAAAGTTTTAAACTGCACACCGTGAACAGCAGCAGTAGATATATTGTATTTAGTAGCGATGCAATGGCGCCCCATCAAGTCTACGCGCCATTCAATCTTGCCTGATCTCTACCTCCCAATCCCGTTTTCATGCCTTCTTTCCAGAACCCATGAAATCCTTTCAAATCAAGAACTTGTCCTTCTCTGCCTTAATAAAATGCCACTGACTTTGCCTCCAATGCACTCTGTGCCAACGAGTTCCAGAGATTAACTTGCCTCTGACTAAAGAAGTTTATCCTGACCATTTTCAACAGCGTCCTTGAATACTGAGGTTATGACCTCTGTCCTGAGCCCGAAGAGCTAAGTTTAACTCCCTCATGAGAACAACGGCGTTGAACAACTTTTGTGTTTAGCCACAAAAACCTGGAGTACCCCGCGTGACAGGCAGCATCTCAGCAGATAAAGAATGGGCGACTTTTCGGGTCAAGACCCTTCATCAGACTTCAGACACATGTCTCAGCCCGAAACGTCACCATTCCTCCTATCCAAACATGCGGCCTGTACCACTCATTTACTCCAGCATTGTGTGCCTATCTTTGGTTTCAACCAGCATCTACGGTGCCTTCTTACAATCGTTGCGTTTAGTTTAGTTTAGTTTAGTTCAGTTTAGAGATACAGCGCTGGTAGCAGGCGCTTCGGCCCACAGTGTCTGTGCCGAACAGCGATCCCTGTCCACGAGCACTCTCATGCAAACCCGAGATAATTTACGATTTTACCGAACCCAATTAACTTATAAATCTGTACGTCTTTGGAGTGAGCGCGGAAACCAAATCACCCGGAGAAAATTCACGCGTGAGAGGGAAAATGTACAAACTCCTAACCGACAGTACTCGTGGTGAGCATTGAAGCCGGGTCTCTGGCGCTATAAGGCACAACCCTGGGCGGCACTGTGGGGCAGCGGTAGAGTTGCGGCCTCACAGCGCCATAGACCCGTGTTCAATTCTGACCTGGGGTGCTGTCCGTTCCCAGTTTGTGCATTCTCCTCGTGACCACGTGGGTTTTCTCCGAGATCTTCTGTTTCCTTCCACATTCCAAAGACGTACATGTTCGTAGGTTAATTGGCTTGGTATCAATTAAAATGTTCCCTTGTCATCGAGTCATAGAGTTTGGAAACAGGCCCTTCATCCCAACTTGCTCACACTGACCAACATGTCCCAGCGACTCAAGTCCCACCTGCCTGCGTTGGACCATATCCTTCCAAACCTGTCATATCCATGTACCTGTCTAACTGTTTGTTAAACGTTCGGATAGTCCCAGCCTCAACCACCTCCTCTGGAAGCTTGTTCCATACACCCACCACCCATTCTGAGAAAAAGTTACCCTTACGTGTCCTATTAAATATTTTCCATTTCACATTGAAATTATTACCTCTGCTCCTCGATTCCCCTACTCTGGGATAGAGACTATGTGCATCTACCCGATTTGTTTCTCTTATGGTTTTATACATCCCTATAAGATCACCCTCATCAACCTGCGCTCCAAGGAATAGAAATCTAGGCCTTCCAACCTCTCCCTTTAGCTCAGACCCTCTAATTCTGGGAGCATCCTCGTCAATATGCTCTGAACCCTTCCAAGCTTGACGCAATATTCCCTATAACATGGATTCCAGAACTGAACACTGTACTATAAATGCGGTCACCGACGTCTTATAGAACTGCAACATGACCTCCTAACTTTTATACTCAAAACTCTGAACACAAATCATTACATACTGTGTATAATACAGTCATATTGCCATATCTGTGTTACTGTGTGGAGATATGGGGTAACACATACAAATCCAACTTACAGCCGTAATGTATATTACAAAAAAGAGCAATAAGAATTGGCAATAACGTTGGATATCTTGAACATACCAATTTAGTATTCTTAAAGTCACATGCACTGAAGTTCACCTATCTGGTTCAATTTAAGACTGCACAAATCATGTACAAAGCAAGATATAATTTACTTCCAGGAAATATACAAAAACTCTTTATGGAAAGACAGGGTGGGTATAATTTGAGAGGGGGACATAATTTAGAAGGGCAATTCTAGGGTGATGGGTTGTATATATGACTAAGAGATACTGTATAGTATATCAGGGGGTTTTCTTTTCTTTTTTCTTTTTCTCTCTCTTTTTTATATGGCTTTGTAAATATTTGATTAATGTATAAATGTAAATACTTTGGGGTACATATACATAGCTACTGGTGTACATATGGTGTGCATATAGCTGCTAAATTTGTATAAGATAATTATAAGCAGTTGAATAAGGGGTGGGAATTAATAAGCTTTGGCTTCTTCCTGCTCCTTTTCGGACACATACGATTTCATTTATTTAGAGATGATGTTTATAACACTTTATACATATTCTTGTTTTGTTTCTTGTATGCTGTTTCTCACTTGCTTTTTATTCTTTTATTCAGTTCCAAAAAAAATAATTAAATAAATAAATACATACATACATAAATGAAGGCCAATGTGCCACACGCTTTTTTGACCACCTCATCTACCAGCGACCGAACTTCAAGGAACCATGCATCTGCACTCCCATGACCATCTGCTCTACAACACTCCCCAGAGCCCTACCATTCACCGTGTAGGTCCTGCCCTTGTTAGACGCCCCAAAATGCAACACCTCACATTTCTCTGTATTAAATTCCACAAACCATTCCTCAGCCCAAGTGGCCAATCGATGAAGATCCTGCTGCAAAATTTCACAACCATCTTCACTATCTGCAGAACCACCCACTTTTGTAACATCGGCAAACTTGCTAATCTTGCCCTGTATGTTCTCATCCAAATCATTGGTGTGGGTGACAGACAGTAACTGGCCCAGCAACGAATCCTGGCGCACACCACTAGTCACAGGCCTACAGTCCGAGAAGCAACGATTCTCCATCACCCTCTGCTTCCTTCCATGAAGCCAATTTGCTATCCATTCAGCTATGTCTCCTTGGACCCCATACGATCTAACACTCCAGAGCATCCTACCATGCGAACTTTGTCGAATGCCTTACTGAAATCCATGCATACAACATACAGCCTTTTTGCTCTCGTCTTCAAAAAAACAAATCAGATTTGTGAGACCTGACCACCTACGTACAAAACTATGCTAACTATCCCTAATCAGTCCTTCCCATCCTAATGACTGTATAACCAATCCCTTAGAATACTCTAGTAACTTTCCAACTACAGGTGTTAAGCTCGCTGGCCGAATGTTCCCAGCAATGTCCCTGCAACCCTTCTTGAATAGAGGCGCAACATTTGCCAATATCCAGTCTTGCGGTACCTCTCCTGTATTTTAGAACTATTCGTAAATTTCAACCAGGGCTACCGTGTGCGTGCAGGGTGGTGTTAATGTGCGGGGATCGCTAGTTGGCTCGAAGGGCTTGTTTCCGCGCCGCAATCTCAAAACTAAACTAAACTAAACACTACCGCTGTGGCACTGTGCCGCCCATGTGAGTCATTGGAGCGCAACGCCAACACAGTTTTCAGGCACGGCGCCCAACTGGCCGCTGGTGAGCGGGATGCGTGGTGGAGGTGGGTTGTCATAGCCACCAGCGATCTGTTAACCTCCAGCGATCTGAGTTCAAGCCTGTTCTGCCTTAGTGGTTTTCACCTTATCCACGGGCTTCCTGCCAATGCGTCAGTTTCATCCCAGGTTGCAAGCACTTGTGTTGGTAGGCTTGGTGCCAATTGTAAATTGTATCCAGTCCATAGAATCGAGTGGAGACTAGCTGGGAATAACGGAGAATCAGTCCACGTCCATGTTCGATGCTTGGGAGAAACCTTGTGGAATAGGAGATCTGTTGTTCTGTGTAAATCTCTAATAGACTGGATATCTGAGGAAATGTGTGCAGGCTCTGCAGGGGTTCCAGAGGAGGTTTACAAGAATGATCCCAGGAATTAGTAGGTTAACCTACAACGAGCATTTGACTGCACTGGGTCTGTATTCGCTGGAGTATAGCAGAATAAAGGGGGGACGTCATTGAAACTTACAGCATAGTGAAAGGCTTGGATATAGTGGATGTGAAGAGTTTGTTTCCACTGGTGGGAGTGTCTAGGACTAGAAGTCATAGCCTCAGAATTAAAGAACGTTATTTTAGGAAGGAGATGGGAGGAATTTCTTTTGTCAGTGGATGGATCTGTGGAATTCTTTGCCACATAAAGCTGTGGAAACCGCCAATGGACATATTTAAGGCCGGGATAGACAGATTCTAGATTAGTACGGGTATCAGATGATATGGTGAGAGAACATGAGAATGGTGTTAGGAGGGAGAGATAGATTAGTCATGATTGAATGGCGGAGGAGACTTGATGGGCCGAACGACCCAATTCTACCCCTAATTCCTATAACAATTCAAGGTTCCGTTCCATGTTCAGAAATAGCTACTTCCCCACAGCCACCGGGCTATTAAACTCAACTGAAACAAATCTCTGAACATTAATAGACCATTATCTGTTTATTTGCACGTTATCTGCTTATTTATTGGTGTGTGTATATATTTATATAATGGTATATGGACACACTGCTATGTTCTGTATTCATACCTATTATATTCTGTTGTGCTGAAGCAAAGCAAGAATTTAATTGCCCTATCTGGGGCACATGACAATGAACTCTCTTGACTTGACTTGACTTGACTTGACTTGATCATATCACCTTATGATATTATTGCTTCCTATTATACCAAAATAAGGAAACCCCACAAAATACAATCGCCAATAATACGTGCTAACATATGAGATAGAATACTAATCACGGTGCATGTTAGCATTTCGCCCCAGTTCCTGACTGTTTCAAACCATGTCCATTGTTTCAAAAAATTCTCTGCTTCTCGGACATGCTTCCGAATATCATCATGTTGAACAAATCACACGGCCATCTCACCTTTCTTCATCAGTGCCTTCTAAGCAGCATGGAGGAGTTGCAATGGTGGAAATGTAGTTGCGAGAAATAGAAACATATAGCCATAGAATGATGCAGTGTGCAAACAGGCCATTCGGCCCAAATTGCCCACACCAGCCAGCATGTCCCAGTACACTTGTCCCACCTGCCGGCATTTTGTCCCTAACTCTCCAATCCTGTCCTATTCATCTACATGTCAGTGTGTTAAATGTTGGGATAATCCCAGCCTCAACTACCTCCTCTGACAGCTAGATCCATACACCCACCACCCTTTGTGTGAAAAGGTTACCCGTCGGATTCCTATGAACTCTTTTCCCCTTCACCTTAAACCAATGTCCTCTGATCCTCGATACACATAATCTGGGCAAGAGACTCTGTGTTTCTACCCGATCTATTCCTCTCAGGGTCTTCTGCAGCTCAAAGTTGACTCCTCCACCTCCTGCGCTCAAAGGAATCGAGTCACAGCCTACCCAACCTCTCGCTCAGGCTCAGACCCTCTAGTCCCAGCAACTTTGTAGTACATTTCTCTGTACCGTTTCAGCTTGACAACATAGCTCCTATAACATGGTTCCCAGATCTGAGCAGAATACTGTAAATACGGCACCACTTCCCAACATTTAACACACTGACATGTACATTACAACATGACCTCCCAACTTCCATACCAAAATCTCCTGAAAATCTCATCAGAATGATATCCTTTTATAGCGAAGTATACTGTCGTTTAGTTTCCCCCCAACGGTACCATCAATGCCTCGTCTCCGAGTGTGGATTATAACATTAACCCCAGGTCTTAGCTTGATGGCTATTCATTCCATACCATTTAGCAGATATAGAATCATAATATTTTCCCAGCAATGGATCAACAATCACAAAAGAAGTTTGATGATTTGCAAATATCGTAATCTTGCAGTTATTATAATGTGAGGGTTGTACAGGTGTACACAGTCCAAAGTTTGGGAGGGATGTCTGCATGTCTCTGTACACGTAATGGCTTTCGATCATATTATCGTTCCAGGGGCTGACGAGATGTTCTTGATATTATCACTTATCACCATAATGCCCCACAGCTGCGGACTCCATCCCCGACGATCCGTGTTTAATTCACACCGTTCTAGATCAACCTTGGAGAAGCACGGATTGCGCCACCGGGGCATGCATACAAGACGTACAGGACGACTCAACGCTGACAGAGGAATGGTACAGATTTCGCAGGTAACATGTGAAGAGCATTTCTTAGATATCGACGCAAATCAAGAGCACAAGCGTAATGAAGGAAGTAAGGCCCGAGAAACAAAATGCTGGCGTAACTCAGCGGGACAGTCAGCATCTCTGGAGAAAAGGAATGCGTGACGTTTCGGGTCGAGACCCTTCTTCAATCTCAGACACACGGGAAAGGGAAACGCGAGATATAAACGGTGATGTAGGGAGATAAAAAATAAATGAATGAAAGATATGCAAAGTAGTAACGATGTTAAAGGAAATATGCAATTGTCAGCTACTTGTTCAATGAGAAGCAGGTCTGAAGAAGGGTTCGACCCGAATCGTCACCCAGTCCTATTCTCCAGAGATGCTGCCTGCTCTCCAGAGACGCTGAGTTACTCCCGCATTTTCTGTCGACCTTCGGTTTAAACCAGCATCTGCAGTTCCTTCCTATACAAGTATGGGCTGACGTCGGGCGGGAAATCGTGAGACAGTAGACAATAGACAAAAGGTGCAAGAGTAGGCCACTCTGCCCTTCGAGACAGCACCGCCGTTCAATGTGATCGTGGATGATCATCCACAATCAGTATCCGTTTCTTGCCGTTTCCCCATATCCCCTGCCTCCGCTGCCTTTAAGAGCTCTATCTAACTCTTTAAAGCATCCAGAGAACCGGCCTCTACCGCCTTCTGAGGCAGAGAATTCAACAGACTCACAAATCTCTGTGTGAAAATGTTTTTCCTCTCCGTTCTAAATGGCTTACCCCTTATTCTTACTCAAAAAGGTGTCCTCAGGGAATATAGACATAGACATAGAAAATAGGTGCAGTAGTAGGCCATTCGGCCCTTCGAGCCTGCACCGCCATTTAATGTCATCATGGCTGATCATCCAACTGAGTATCCCGTACCTGCCTTCTCTCCATACCCCCTGATCCCCTTAGCCACAAGGGCCACATTTCACTCCCCCTCAAATATAGCCAATGAACTGGCCTCAACTACCTTCTGTGACAGAGAATTCCAGAGATTCACCACTCTGTGTGTGAAAAATGTTTTTCTCATCTCGGTCCTAAAAGACTTCCTCCTTATCCTTAAACTGTGACCCCTTGTTCTGGACTTCCCCAACATCGGGAACAATCTTCCTGCATCTAGCCTGTCCAACCCCTTATGAATTGTGTAAGTTTCTATAAGATCCCCCCTCAATCTTGTAAATTCTAGCGAGTATATGCCGAGTTTATCCAGTCTTTCTTCATATGAAAGTCCTGACATCCCAGGAATCAGTCTGAAGAACCTTCTCTGTACTCCCTCTATGGCAAGAATGTCTTTCCTCAGATTAGGAGAACAAAACTGTACGCAGTACTCCAGGTGTGGTCTCACCGAGACTTTCTACAACAGCAGTAGAACCTCCCTGCTCCTATACATACCATTCGCTTTCTCACTCCCTGCTGCACCTGCATGCCTACTTTCAATGACTGGTGTTCCTTGACACCCAGGTTTCGTTGCATCTCCCCTTTTCCCAATCGGCCACCATTTGAATAATAGATAGGGGCCCCTTCACGTGAGAGCTTGAAAGTTGGAAAAAACAAGTGACTGCTGTTCGGTTCAGTTTGCTTTATTGTCACGTGTACCGAGATACAGTGAAAAGCTCTTGTTGCGTGCTGACCGGTCAACAGAAAGACAATACATGATTACAATCGATCCATTTACGGCGTGTAGATGCATGATAATGGAAGACCATTTCGTCAAGTGAAAGCCAGAAAAGTCCGGACAAGGATATTTAATGATAATTCACATCACCATCGCATTAGGAAATCTGGCGCCGTTCTGGGGTGGAGTTGGATTCATGGGAGGTGGCCTTGGAGGGAAGATGCTCTTCAAACTACGGGCATCTCCGACAATACAGCTCACCCCCTCTATGACATCACTCAACCAAGATTCAGTACAGAACGCCACAGGAGATCCTTCTTCCCTGTGGCAGTCAAACTGCACAACACTGCCCTCCCGTCGTGGGATAGACTGACTCCGCTCCCCCCCAACCAATCTCTGCACATCCCCAATCCTGTTCACTCGTCACTTTAATTTCTCGTGTGTTATGGCTGTTGGGAAATCTATTTCCCTCCTGAGATAAAAACATTTCTATCCTATTGCGTGGTAAACATCAAAGCCTTTCTCGTCTACCGTCCCACGTTGACCTCATATATATATTGACGGTGGATGTGTCTATCTTCAAATAATAATAATAATAATAATAATAATAATAATAATATTAATAATAATAATAATATTAATAATAATAATACCCAGAGAAACAAGATTAAAACAAGTTAAAAAATGAAAATAAAGAACAGTTAAAGCAGTATAAAGTGCAAATAGGTCTGTGCCGGGTTGATGTGCGACGTGACCATCAGAGGGAGACAGTTCATGGGCGGGGGGGGGGGGGGGGGGGGTGGGGGGCACTCAGCAGGGCCGGTTCAGAGCAGCCATAGCTCTGGGGATGAAGCTGTTCCTAAGTCTGGAGGTGCGGGCGTAGGCCTTGTAACATCTGCCGGATGGTGGAAGTTCCAACAGACTATTGCAAGGGTGTGAGGAGTCTTGGTGAATGCTGATGGCCTTCCTGAGGCACCGTGTATCGTAGATGCCATCCAAGGCCGGTAGCTGTGTCCCAATTATCTTCTGCGCTCTGTGGACGACCCGCTGAAGAGCTCTCCTCTCCGCCTCCGTGCAGCTGCGATACCACAGAGAGATGCCATATGTTAGGATGCTCTCTGTGGTGCAGCGGTAGACGTTCAACGCCTCCAGAAACGTAAGAATGTCTGTCATCAAGGTACTTCCATTGACGTTCTCCACTTACCCGGTCTTTATGTCTTCCTCCTCCGTACACAGAGGAGAAATACGTGTTGCGGACCGTGGCCATCTTCTGCTGCCACAAGCAGTATTGACCACTATGCTTTCTGAGAAGACCCATTCCTTGATATTATCTGTCAGAACCCTGTTCTGCCCCCATTTTGTCCTCCTAACCAATTTTCTGCCTTCTTCCCATAGTTTCTGACATCTGTATTAATCAAGGATCAATCTATCTCTGATAGATCTCTCCATCTATCTCTGCCTTATAAATATTCACTGACTTGGCCTCCACAGCCTTCTGTGGCAAAGAATTCCACAGCTTCACCACCCTCTGACTGAAGACACTTATCCTCATCCAGTTCCTAAAAGAACATAATTTAATTATATGACCTATCATTCTATCCTCTTCCACTAGTGGAAACACCCTCTCCACATCTACTCTATTCAAGCCTTTCACTGTTCTGTATTTTTCAATGAGGTCCCATTTCATTCTTCTAAACTCCACCGAGTACAGTGCCGAGAAACGCTCATCATATGTTAACCCACACATTCCTGGGATTATGCTTCTAAACCTGATGATTATGTCCGTCCTGAACCCAGCATATTGACGCAATCCTGAAGAAAGCCGATCAATAGAAACATAGAAACATAGAAAATAGGTGCAGGAGTAGGCCATTCGGCCCTTCGAGCCTGCACCGCCATTCAATGTGATCATGGCTGATCATCCAACTCAGTATCCCGTACCTGCCTTCTCTCCATACCCCCTGATCCCTTTAGCCACAGGTGCCACATCTAACGCCCTCTTAAATATAGCGATCAATACCTCTACTTCCTTAGAAGACTGAATGGATTCTGCAAGTGTATAACAAACTGGTAGTGTCACGGCGTCGTTCGGAAACTTGAACTTCCAGGAACGAAGATAACAAAAAGTAGTCAACACTGCCCAGTCCATCGCGGTTACTGGTTTCCCCACTATTGATGTGATCTACAGTAGTCTTCGCTTCAAAAAGGTAGACTGCATTATCACAGAACCACTCAACCCTGCCCATGCTCTCATTTAACTTCTGCCATCAGGAAGAAGGCATAGAAGACTGTAAACATTAGCATCTAGGTTCAGGAAAACTCGTTCCTGGCAGCCATCAGGCTATTAAACACTATAACTTCTAAATAGGCTCCGAAATATATAAATTTGGTGACTTTATTTATGCACTATGCTGTGTATTTATCTGTCTGTTATTATACATATGTATGTTTAGGAAGGAACAACGGATGCTGATTTAAACCGAAAATACACACAAAATGCTGGAATATCTCAGCGGAACAGGCAGAATCTCTGGAGAGAAGGAATGGGTGACGTTTCTGGTCGAGACCGAAGAAGAGTCTTGCGGGGTTTCCGCGTATCTCCCGTTAAGCTAATGTCGTAAGGTGTCCGGAACCCAACGTCGCCTATCCACGTCCTTCCCATCTGTTACGAGACCGACAGATTTCCTCCAGCATTTTGCGGTTAGCTCAACATTCCAACGTCTGCAATTTCTTCTGTCTCCATTTTACTTGCAAATTATAGGTGAATTCAGCTGATTGCCAAATATGTCAACTGGGAAGGAGATGGGTTGAGGCAGAAAGCGAGCTAGAGCTGAAGCAGTTAGAACGAATTGGTGGAGCGTGGAATCTGTAGACAGAAGGGCAGGAGAGAAATGTGTAACCAGGCGAGAGGTTCGCGAATGTTAAAGAAAGGGGGGGTCGGTGAAAGATAGGGGAACCGGCGTAATGTCGGGTGAAAGATGACCAGATGGATGGTGGTGGGGGGGAGGGTGGGGGGGGGGGGGAGGAGGGGAGGATACCGAATGGCGCGGGGAGTACAAATGTATGTGCAACAATAGTTATGTGCGCATGGCACAGGGGGACAGTGGCGTTTAAGAAAACTTTAACGCAGTCCACAAAGCTTGGGTAGAAAATCAAGACAGACTTTATTTAAGAGCGCCAAATATAGTGATCACTGGGAGCAGTCCAGGAGATTGCTCACTGAACAAAGATTCAACCAGGTCTTTACAGAATTTTCCTTTCATCTGTTGCTTACTGCAGCAGACAGTTCAGCATTTTCCTTCTGCCGAATGATCATATAATAATTATAAATCATGCACCCCGAAAGACACAGCAGAGTAAACACAGCCCCATTCCACTCCATTACAGGTATGCAGATGTCCTGTTACGGTTTCAACCATTTTTTTCCGATTGCCATTTGTCCATTGACAACAACGGACAGACCCTGACTAACACATGTTCAGTTGCAACCTTCTTTAAGGCACAGAATTGTTATGACGCATGGAGAGCATTTCAAGCATTTTTAGGCACTCTAACTATCCCAATCCCATGCTGTCGTTTTGAAGCTTTTGCAATTTATTTTTGACAATTCGACATAGGAAGATGAGACGGTAGGGATTTTATATTAAATTGTGGAACTCGATGTCATGACATTAGTGTGAGAGCAAACCAAGTAGACTGCGATGAGCTATTCCTCCAGTTTGCTGGAGGGCTTACTCTGCAAAGATGTCTGGGCGAGGACAGAAAGATTTGTGCGTGAATAAGGAGGGCGATATCATGAATGGCAATTGGAAAATCCAGCAGGCCTCCGCAGATACAGCCCTTGGCTGCAGGCCGCTTCAATCCCCGCCTGCAAAGCACTACAATACCCGTTACGTTTCCCCTGCAGACCATTCTGTAATGTCTTCCCACATTGCCAAAGTGCGGACACACACATACTGTAAGGAGAACACTTCATCATCCCCTGGGATAACCTACACCACGGTAGTGAAGAAAGCAAACTTAATGCGAGCATTTATTTCAATTGGGCTTGTGCACAAAAACAGGGATGTAATGCTGAGGCTCTATAAGGCACTGGTACAGCCGCATTTGGAATATTGTGAACAATTTTGGGAACCATATCTGAGGATAAATGTGCAGGCTCTGGTGAGGGTCCAGAAGAGGCTTACAAGATTGATCCCAGGAATTAGTAGGTTAACCTATAATGAGCGTGTGTCGCACTGGACGTGTACCCGCTGGAGTTTAGAACAATGAGGAGGGACCTCATTGAAACATACTGAATAATAAAATACTTGGATTGAGTGGAGATTTTCAGCATGGAGGCAGCCGTGGTCATAAACATAGCATGTAATTGAGTGATACAATGTGGACTGGAGGGTGGGGGTGGAGCTTGAGCTTGCGTTTGTAAAATGGTGGCAGTGACTCCAAACTGACTTCAAATATATTTGACTCCAAATATGTTTGAAAAATATCACAAACTTCCTGCTAGACCCTCTGCAGTCTGCATATCGGGCCAATGGATGTGTGCATTATGCAGTCAACCTGGGCCAGCACTTCATCCTACAGCACATAGACCGCCAGGGGATCTATGCGAGGATCCTGTTTGTTGATTTTAGCTCTGCATTCGAAACCATTGTGCTAGAGCCACTACACTACAAACTTTCCGAGCTGACTGTGCCTGAACCCCTCTGTCAGTGGACCACCAACTTCCTGGCAGCCAGGAATCAGCATGTGAGGCTGGGAAAGCACATCTCACACCAGCAAACGCTCAGCATAGGAGCACCGAAAGGCTGCGTACTCTCTCCTCTCCTCTACTCTCTCTACACCAACGACAGCACCTCCACAGATACCTCTGCCAAGCTTCTCACGTTAGCGGACGACGCAACCCTGGTTGGACTGATCCAAGATGGGGAGGAATCATCCTACATACAGGAAATGTCACAGCTGACGTCCTGGTGCCGTCGCAACAACCTAGAGATCAATGCTCTTAAGACAGTGGAATTGATTGTAGACTTTAGGAGAGCTCCCCCTCCCCTCACCCCCTCACCCCACTCACCCCACTCACCATCAACAACACCACTCTGTGGAGTATTCTAAGTTCCTGGGAACCATCATCTCCAAGGACGCTAAGTGGGGGGCTACCATCGACTTCACAGTCAAAAAGGCACAACAGAGAATCACTTCCTACGGCAGCTGAGGAAGTACAATCTGCCACAGGCAACGATGGTCCAATTCTACACGGCCAGACATAAAACCAGTTTTTATCCACGAGTAGTTGCTCTACTCAACAGCAAAAAAATGTGTAGCCTCCCTTTGATCTGGTATTTTCTTGGTTCACATGCTTCATCAATGGTGTTTTTATCATTAATGTTTTTATTATTATTAATGTTTAGTGTTTTCTGAGTCATTCGTAACTGTCACCGTTTGTCATGTTGTTACTTGTGGGTGGAGCACCAAGGCAAATTCCTTGTATGTGAATACTTGGCCAATAAACTTACTTACTTACTTGCCACAGAGACTTTTCACTGTGCGTCCCCCGCCAGATTTTAAGACACAAATAACCTGACGCCGGACGCTCATGAACCCGAAATTATAAATAGGGATGAAACACTGAAACGTTCGAAAAAATCTATATTTTTTGTAATTATGCACAAATATATTATTTAACTAATTAAACATTTAACAAGATATAATAATATGACTAATTTGAAATGGAACAAGATATAACAATTTCACTAATTGAAAATGTATCAAGATATAACAATTAATCTAATTTAAAATGTAACAAGGAACAACAAAATAACTAATTTAAAATGTAACAAGGAATAAAAAAATAACTAATTTAAAACGTAACGCGGTACAATAAAATTATAGGAATATGAATAAAAATCAATTTAAAGATTGTAAGCTGAGGCTCTTAGGAAAGCCAATCCTCTTTACTATAAGAATTGCAAATTGATTTTATTATTTCGTTAATGGCAGCATATTTTTTGTTAGACTTTGAAATGTCAATCCCTGTAGATCCCTGCACAATTAACATTTAATTTGATGCCTGTTAACTTCTGATCGTTTCAAGTAATTTGGCCATGTGGGATGAGTTACACTGAGTCTCCTTTTAAAGGCATGATGTCAACCTTCCAGAGAATTGTTTATTCTTGGCTAATTATCCTGAATTCCAGTGTAGACTGACCATAATTCGCAATCGTAAAGTGGTTTCATTCGCCCCCCTCTTTGAACTACTGCTAACCATGCACTTTCGAAATAAACCAAACAAAAAATCACTTAACATTTCTTCACATTCGCCATTTAAGGATTGTACCAATTCATCAAATATTTCTTCAACATCTTCCGGGGGGGGGGGGGGGGCAAAGGCAAGATCTTTTAATTGCTTAATGAAAAATGTGTCGTCAGGCTTGGCATACCGTTGTGGCAATCCGCGAGTTTGAATATTTCTCCATGGGCATTATCCAAAATTTCGCCATGGGCAGGATTAAGCCATTCGACCCATGAAGTCTACTCCGCCATTCCACCGTGGCTGACATATCTCTCCCTCCAAACCCCATTCTCCTGCCTTCTTCCATAACCTCTGACATTTGTACTAAGCAAGAATCCATCGATCTCTGCCTTAAATAATGTATATCCACTGACCGGCCCGCACACAGTGTCTGTCTGTCTGTCTGTCTCTCTCTGTCTCTCTCTCT